>JAJEJO010001635.1:270150-299741 GCA_020662805.1 Glaucomys volans | reverse complement strand
CCCCCCAAATTCTTTTTGTTTCAATTAGCAGTGTAAGCACGTTACAGAGTTGGCTCAGTTCCCAGGGTGAAAGGGTATTTAAACACAGCAAAGAAATGCAAATGTGTGCTTTAGGAATTAAGAATGACCAAGGTTTAGGCTTCGTTCAATCGCTGAGGAACTTGGCGACTCTGGGTAGACTATTTTATCTCTCTGAGCCTCAGATGCTACTCTGTAAATTGGAGCTAATTAAATCTACCTTGAAAGGTTATTTGAAGGTTTAAATGAGATAATGTATAGATGGTACCTCCTCATTGCTGGCACACATCAAGAGCTCAGTAATCATCACTATTTCAATGATTTTTAAAATTAATAGGCAATTTTTAAACCAAGGAATATTTTCTGAGATTCCAGGGGAAGTAAAAGATTGGTAATGTTCTTCCCCAGGAATAGAATGGATGTTTCCAGAACTGCAGTAGTTTGGAGCAGAACTCCTAAGCCTGGGCACATGAGGGCAAAGGCAGCATTGGTGTGAACCTGAGGAGTCCCTACCTGTATGGGGATCCAGCAGGCTTGACAGCTCTTCTTCAAGCAGCCTCTTCACAGAGAGGTCTTCTTCAGGATCTAAGGACCCTTCTTCCTGCTCCAGTTCTGCCTGGCCACCAGCCCTGGCACCTGAGCCATCTGTGTCTGGGATCGCACTCCTGCAAAGGAAACCAACCAATCTGTGAGTGAGGAAATTCCCACACAGATTTGCTCATTCATGCCAGTGTTTATTCATCTTCACAGGGAACCGGATCCACAGCCTGGCCTTCAGAGTCAGACCATCCTGGATTCTGTGATCCCAGCCTGTACTTCCTCTGTTTCCTCATCTGTTAAATAGCAGTAGTAAGCAACACCCACCTTGTGGGGTGTTTTGTCAATGAAATGCTGGAGGTAAAGGGCTGAGCATAGTGCCTGGCAACGGTAAGCACTTAGCAAACAGAACTGAACATGAATTTATTCATGTCATCACTCACCCTTGTCCTTCCCTTGCCTTTGTCTTGTGTGGCACAAAGCAGGAGCTTAGTAAACTTCTTGAGCCCAGGCAGTCAACCCACCCACCATTAACCAGGCAGGGATATTTTTCTGTCTCATTCACTATTCTCTCACCAGTGCTCAGAACAGGGTCTGGCACATAGTAGGTGCTTAATAAAAAGGTTTTTGAATGAGTGGCTGAATGGTCCTTTCTCCCTATTTAAGCCAAATCTTAGAACAGAGGAGCGGGTCTATGGATGACAGAACTAAGACGGGACATCTTAAAGCTGCTCCTATATACCACCTGCACCCCCAGTCTCCCTGGCCCCGCTACCTCATGGACCTTCCCTCCAACAGTCCCTTTGGCAGAGGCCTGGACCCTCATCCCAACAGGTGAGAAGGTTTCCTGAAACTTTAAAGTCTAAGAATCCTTTTGGTTGTTGTCTCCCACCCCTCTAATGGCCATTTTAGTTGCTATTAAGAGATTGGTGGGGCCGGGCGTGGTGGCGCACGCCTGTAATCCAAGTGACTTGGGAGGCTGAGTCAGGAGGATCACGAGTTCAAAGCCAGCCTCAGCAACTCAGCGAGGCCCTAAGCAACTCAGTGAGACCCTGTCTCTAAATAAAATACAAAATAGGGCTGGGGATGTGGCTCAGCGGCCAAGTGTCCCTGAATTCAATCCCTGGTTCCAAAAAAAAAAAAAAAAAGAGATTGGTGGGGAGGTGGTCAGTTTGTGGGTAATAATGACCACTAGTGTTTGTGTTTGTTGAGCAATGACTGAGTTAAGCCTCATACTGTGCAAGTCTCATTCAAGCCTCTCACAACTGTAAGGGTTCTCTTTTATTCATCCCCATTTGACATAAGAGATAAACCAAGACTTGTGAAGATTTTTCAGCTTACCCAATATCCCCTTGGATTAAGCAATGAAGCAAGAATTTAAATCCAGACCAATGTGATTCTGGAAGGTGTGTACTGTTAGAGCTCAGAAAAGGACACCCCAAAGTGAAGGCCTCAGAAGCAGTATCTCTCTGACCTGTCTGCCCTCCTGTCTCTCACCTCTCATTTTCACCTGAGGCAAGCCATAGAAACTAGAACTCCTCTTTCCCAAGGTGGGTCATAGAAACCAGAGCCTCTTTTCCCTGAAGCTAGCCATAAAACCTAAAAATATTATTCTCGTTTCTCTCCACCTTTCTGGGTAAGAGTTGGCCATAAAGAAATTATCGGATCTATCTTGTTTAATTGTAGGTTATAAGACCCCTGTTTCAAAAAGGGTCCTGCCCCATACCTGGAAGGAGTGCTGCACAAACAGGTCAAGAAGAATCTGGACAGACAGGCCCTTCTGGGTTCCCCTTAGTCTTTCCCGTTATCTCAGACCCTTTTATCCACTCATATTTCTCATAGCTGTCTCCACTCTTTTTATGCTCAAACTTGAGCATAAAAATGGTTAGCTCACCCTGGGTCTTTGGGTCTTCAATCTGCAGTCTCCCATGTCATGTAAAACTATGAGGGAAAAAATATGTTATGGCTTTCCTCCTGCTAATTTGCCTATTGCCAGTTTATTGCAGCAGACTTGAATATTGAACCTTCAGAGAGAAAATTTGAATTTCCCTCTTGTTCTACTCTCTCTTGCCATCCTTGCAAAAAGGAGATACAAGTTCTTAGGGCAAGAGCACTGAGCCAGTCAGGAGTCCCAAGAGCTGGACCCAACTTTGCCATTCACTTGCTATGTGACCTTGAGCAAAGCCACCTTAAGGAAAAAGGCCTTAGCATTACTTGTGCACCTACTATATGATAGGCTTTGGACCATGGGTGTAGAATACATTTGATCATTACGGGTTACTTCATCACTACCATGGAAATAGTATGGCCTCCATTTTCCAGATGGGGGAATCCAAGTCCTAAGGGATTATCTGACTTGTTCAAGTTTTCACATAGTTAAGTTGGATCAAACTACTGGGAGCCTCAGTTTCCCCATCTACATTGAGAAATTAGGTTAGATGTATTCTTTTTCCTTTCTTTCATTTTTATTTTGAGACAGGGTCTTGCTAGGTTGCCCAGGCTGGTCTTGAACTTGCCATTCTCCTGCCTCAGCTTCCCAAATAGCTGGGATTACTGTATGCCATTACACCCAACTGCTAGATGTCCTCTTGAATTCTCAACTCTAGGATTGCCCAAAGGGACACACCCACACAACCATGTCCTTCTATATTATGTTTATGGGCCAAGAGAAAAAAAGGTGAAAGTTGTAGATATAAAGCTGATTTGCAGCACCTCTGTTAGCAGGGGACAGATAATCAGAGGTCAGGATGAAGTCATTTCCTTAGCAACTCTGGGTCTTGTAAATACTATAAATACAACAGTCCCAGGACATGGCGCCCGGGGGTGGGGGATGGGGGTGGGGGGATGCTGTCTGCTTCATTCACCCAGCTGAGGCTGCAGGGGTGAGGGATAGGTAGTGGGGGCCTTAGGAAGTCCATGGGGTCTACGTGCTGCTTACCTGCCGCTGCCGGGCTTGGCCAAGTACTTATTTCCCCGGTGGTTTGGTTTGGGCTGGAATTGGCCCTGATGCAGTAAGGACAGCAGCTGGGAGATTTGCTATAAGACAGGAAAAATCTGTTGACTCCACACAATTCCAACCCAGCACACTTCCTCGCCGGATGTTTCCCTGAATGCTGGTGCTTTCTTTTTATAGTTTTTCCTCTGGCTTCAGATGCTTGTATCATCAAATGGGGGATGGTCCTTCATGACGGAGACAGGGACCTGGTGGGAAGGGGGCAGCTCCCTGCTTTGGGTATATAAGGGAGAGCGTGGGGACCCTCTGGACTCATTCTCTCCCCATCATTCTTCCAAATGCCCTGCTCCTAGTGGACTCTGTGGCATGGGGTGAAAAAGGCATTTCCTGATCATAAAATCATTATTTGATATGAATTGTCTTCAAGTGTTATTTCCCCCTTTCAGCAGTCTTCTAACACTCTGGCCAATTTGTGTGGGCCAGATGTAGGACTGCATTGTAGAGAAGACAAAGACGATAGCATTTGATCATTCATTTGTTCACCCTTTCATTCCCGGAACAAGTGTTTAATAATCGCTTGCCCATGCCAGGCTCAGGGCTGGCTATGGAGTAAGACTGTGGAGACTGTGCTGCTGCCCTTGGGGAACTCACAGTCTGTCAGGAAGGCAGGAAGAGTGGCTAGGAGAGGGGGCTGCCTGTGCTGGGAAAGGATGGGAGACTGCAGGAGCAGAGGGCGGCCCCCTCCCACCCTGGGCCAGGGAAGACATAGGGAGGTGGTACTGGGGAGGTTTATTCATTATTCTTCAACAAACATTGAGTTCCTACCATATTCCAGACAGTTCTGCTGAGACCCAGAGTCTCCACAGGAGTTCACCAAGTAGACTGAGAGTGAGGGTCTGGGCAAGGGAGGTTTAGGGTGAGAGCACTGTAAGCCCAAAGGCCAGAAAGATGGTAGAGTTTTAGAAAGGCTGGAAAAGGGAGCAGTGAGTGGGTGAGGTGTCAGGGCCAGGTCCTACAGGGCCATGAGAGGGAGAGGTCATAAGACCAGGTCTTAGGAGACAGTTCTAGCTCAAGGTCATTGCCAACTTTTTGCACAGTATCAGGCAGGTTTTTAGACCTACTCAGACCTCAGTTTCTCATTTTTGATCTCTACAAAGGGGCCAGCCTCTTCACAGCACTGGCAGGATTAATTAGAAGATTTGGAAAGTTAAAAGTCCTTTGCAAATACAAGGAGTTTGGTTTGTTACTCCTAGAAATGCTGCTTCTGCTCATCCCACTCTTTCCTGGAAAGGCCCAGAAGTGCCAACCTCAGAGGAAAGTTGAATGGAGATGTGACCAGGATTGGGGTTTTGCTGTGACTTGGGAGGGTCCAGGTCCCATTGCTGCCTCAGTGAAGATCCCAGCTCCTTGCTCAGGCCCAGAAGGCACCTGCACCCTTTGCCCAAATGACATTTGGCAAACAATCCCTGTATGCCAAGCCTTGTACTAAGTGTTGTCATTTGAAGACACTTCACAGTTACAGCCCAGACTCAGGTTCTCATTCTAAAACTGTTCCTGCCCTAATACCCATCTTTGTGGGCTTGAGGAATTAGTTAAGCATTCTGAGTCTCAGTTTCCTTAACAGTGAAAAAGTAAATAATAATGGGATCTAGGTCATGTAGTGATTATGAGGTTTAAATGAACCAAGGTATTAAATCACATATTAATAGGTTCCCATGTTAGCATATAATCTCATTTAATCCTTACAATAGTCTAAATGACAGAATACCATTGTGCTCAAGTTTCAGGAGTGAAACTTGAACTCATATCTAGATGACTCCACTGTGGTGCTGTACTGGTGGAAAGGCCATGAACACTGGGTACCTTACTTGATTACCCTCAAGTTGATTCCAAATGGGCACACTTCCAACTTATCAGGGGGGTCACCCATCATGCCTACTCTCTGCTCTCCTGTCCACTAGCAGCCAGCAGAGTGTTTGGCACAAAGAGTTCATTCAAAAAGTGTTTGGTGCGTGGATGGGTGGATGGATGGATGGATGGATGGATGGATGGATGGATGAGTAGTTGGTTTGGGGCAAACTCTGGGTCTGTAAAGAACCCACAACAAGCTACCTAACAAAAAAGCCAGGCCATCTCCAGGTGGCTTCCTTGGAAAGGAATGGGAGAGGGAAACTGTGTCCTTGCTCCACAGGAAACCTGAGCTGATGGCCTGGTCAAATAGAAGCATGCCTGAGGCAGGCAGCCTGGCACAATGAAAACTCCCTGGAGTTCAGAGGAGAAGACAGGGGTGAGATCAGGCACCATTCCCATGAAGATTCCACACATGTCTAGTAAATCCTGAGTCACTAGACAGTTTGGCATTCATCATTCCACTTCATCCTCACCCTTCTGAGAGGTAGATACAGGGTAAGTTTGGTTGTAATTTCTATTTTATGGATGAATAAAATGAGGCTTAGCTGTGAAAGGACTTGCCCAAGGTTGCTCGGATCCCACTTGTTGAAATTTGAACTTGCCCAACTCCAAGGTTCTAAGGTGTTTCCTCTGCTTCATTCTGCAGGTTCAGCTAGTTAGTTTTGGGGTCTCAGGCAAGTCAAATGCAGCCCTGAACCCAGAGACAATGATAGACCAGCTTACTTCATAGCGAGGTTGCCCAGAGGAGATGAGAGAAGGAGGAAGGCAGAGATGAAGTGCTTTGCAGATGTAAGAGTACGATTTGCCTAGCTAGGTGTTAGCTGCGCTACAGGCAGTAAATGCATTGACTCATTTTATCCTTAAGCAAACTTGGGAGAAGGGTGCTATTAACATGGACATCTTTAACACTTAGAAATTGAGTCACTTCTCTGTGGGTCACAGCTGGGATGAGGCAGAGCCAGGACTGGAACACAGGCAAGTTTGCTCCAAAGCCTGTACTCATAATCACTACCTCTGCTCTGTGTCTACTTGTGCCAGGCACTGTGAATGAGTGCTTGATAGGAATGAACTCATCAAATCCTCAGGACAACTTTACAAGGGAGATATTCTTACTATCATTCCTATTTTACCATTAAGGAAACTAAGGCTCAGAGACAGTGAGTCATTAGCCCAGGATCACCCAACTAAGATCTGTTGACCCCAGAGCTCTTCCTTGAAATACTGCTACTCAAAGAAAGTATCATAAAGTGCTAAGTGAGCCTAAGGAGTGAATGTGAAGAATGTAAGGGAAATGGGGGGTCTGATGTGGCTGATGATGGTCCAAGGGTGACCATAGAAAGAGCTGCCCATGCCCGAGGTACCTGAACAGGAGGAGAATCCACAGTGAGCTCCTCCACAGGATTCCTCTCTGCAAAGGCAGCCACAGACAGTCGGACCAGGCTCCGCAGAATCTGATGGGGGCCCGATTCTTTCTCAGGGGACACTTTGCCATTGAGATTCCGCTGCCGCCTCAGGGTTGCCGAGGAGGTTGGTGGGCTCAGTGGACCCCCCTCGCTGCCCTGGTCTCCAGCCAGCCTCCCTATGGGGCTGCCTGCAGCTTTCAGAGGCCTCGCACGCGGCTGGCCCAGGGCTGGTGGGGACTCAGGAAGGTTCAGATTCTCCCGGGAGGCATTCCTCTGCCTGGGATGGTTGAAAAGGAGATTGACGGTGTCTGGCAGCACCTCTCGGCTCTCTGTCAGTGTCCCCTGGTTGCCTTGGTTACGCAGGGTCCTGTACAGGGTTGGTGTGAGGTGAAAGGGGGCCTGTAGGCAGGGGTCCCAGCCTGCTTCCAACATTGCTTCCTTGCCCATGTCCTTGTGGGACTGCTCAACTTCACCAGGCTCATCTGCCTGGCCCCTGAGCACAGGCACCACGTGGATGTCCGCCTTCTGAATGTGTTTCTGGGGCCTCTTGGGCTGGTGGCGGTAAGTGGACTCAGCTTCCCGACAGTTGTAGGCCCTGTTTTCCTTCTTCTCTGTTCGGCAGATGGACATGAACAGAGCCAAGATCAGTCCAAAGATAGCTAGTAATACAGTCAGGCAAATCACAGTCAGTACTGATGTGCTCAGGACCCCAGGCTCATGGGCAGAGTCCCTAAGGTGGTCCACACTGGTGACAAACATGACCCTCAACAGGGCTCGGGTCTGCAAGCGGGGGCTGCCTTGGTCTTCTACCAGTATCTCCAGCTCCCACTTGCTCCCAATGAGGCTGCTGGCATTAGTGATGTTGATGAAAAGCTGCCCCAGATTAGGGCTGAGGACAAAGAGATGGGCTTCGTTCCCACTTCGAATGCTGTAGAGGAGCTCTCCATTCGCCCCTGAGTCTGCATCTCTCGCCACAATTGTTGCCAAAAGAAATGGCCGGGAGCTGTGAGTGGCCACTGGTGGTAAGCCAGCACCCGCTGGACCCAAACCTTTGGGAGTCTCGATGGGCACCAGAAGGTGGCCTGTGGAGGCATTCACAAGCACTGAGAGGCTGGCTTTTCCATTGCTGAGCACAGGCTGAATCACCTCAGGGGCATTATCATTGGCATCCAAGAGGCTGACCCACACAGAGATGCTGGATGCAAGCTGGGGTTGACCTCTGTCCTCTGCTATCACCCGAAATTCAAAGCCAGTCATCTCTTCATAGTCTAGTGACCTCTGAGCAGTGACCTCTCCAGTGTCTGAGTTGATAGCTACTAAGTGAGAAACTGGGGAGTCCTGGATGCGGTATGAGATTTGTCCATTAATGCCCAAGTCTGTATCATGAGCCTTGACAGTGATGAGGTAAAGAGAGGGTAGGTTGTTCTCCTGAGTGGAGACCTCGTATTGGCTCTTCTCAAACACAGGGGCATTGTCGTTGACATCACTGATCTGAATGCTGAGCTGTTGTTTGGCTGATAAGGGCTGGGGTCCTTGGTCTTGGGCTAACAGAGTAAGTGTATATCTGGGCCACTGCTCCCTGTCTAGAGTGGCATTGGTTAGCAGCATGTAAGTGTTGCCATTAGTCCTTTTCAGCCTGAAGTGGCCCAGCTCTTGCTTCAGCCAACAGTGGACCAGACCATTGTTTCCTGAGTCTAAGTCATTTGCCATGACAAGAGCAATGAAACTGTCCTTGGGAAGAGCTTCTGACACCAATGATGGCTGGGAGGCCCACGTGATGTGGATGCTGGGAACATTGTCATTGACGTCCAGAACCTTAATGAGAACTTTGCAATGTGCTGGGATGGGATTTGGACCCAGGTCCCTTGCCTGAACATCTACCTCATAGGCGGGATTCTTCTCATAGTCCAGGGGTTGGAGCAGAATGACCTGGCCTGTCTTGGCATCTACACTGAAGGTGTGTAGCACCTCTAGAGGCACATGCTTGCCGAGGAAGAACTCCACCTCCCCATTGGGACCTTGGTCAGGGTCTGTGGCAGTCAGGTTTATGAGGAGAGTGCCAGGGGCAGCATCTTCACGGATTTCTAGTGCCAGAGAACTCTCAGCAAACACGGGGCTATTGTCATTGGAGTCCAGGACATTGACCTTGACTAAGCTGGTGCCTGACTTGGGGGGGTTCCCATTGTCATAGGCAGTTAATACCAGATCAAAAAACGAGTGGACTTCCCGGTCCAGCTCCTTCACCACCACAAGTTCCGCATGTTTGGTCTCATCAGGCCCCACGATGACATCCAGGGCAAAGTGCTCACTGGGAGACAGAGTATAGGAGTACAGGGTGTTAGGGCCAGTGTCTGGGTCAAGAGCTCTGTCCAAGGGGATTCGCGTGTGCAGAGAGGCACTCTCAGAGATTTCCAGCTCCTGCTCCCCTTTGGGAAACTGTGGCTGGTGGTCATTGATGTCCAGCACTCGGATCTCCACGTGGATCAGAGTTAGATCCCCTGTGGCAAACACATCAAAGGAAACCAGGCAGGGATCCCTCTGCCGGCATAGCTGCTCTCGATCTAGCCGCCTCCCGGTGCTGAGCAAGCCATCCTCAGCATCCACCTGAATGGGGAGCACCTGGGGCAGCTGTAAGACCTGGAAGGCAGCCCCCGCCTGCCCAGACCTCTCCTCCTGGCCCAGTTCCCGGGACAGCTTCCCTATCACTGTGCCAGGTGGTACCTCCTCTGTCACTTGGTATTTCACTGTGAGAGTGGCTACCTCCTGACAACCCCCTGAAAGGAACAAGTAGCCACCTGGCCCAAAAAGCCCCAGCAGAAGTTGCAGAAGTGGCATCATGCTTACCGCCAGAGTGGGCTAGATTCAGAGGCTGCTAGAGCTCTTCAAAGGCAGGACAAGTCCTCCAGTGTTTTCTGGATGGCTTGATGAGCCCCGTTCTCCTGCCCCCAGATGTGCTGGCACAACCTCGTCCCATAATTAGAAGATGATGGAACAAGCAGGACTCCCAGGCAAGGTCATTTTCATGGGAAGCAATCTGAGAGGTCCAAGCACAGATGAAGTAAAATTGCTGAGGGAGACCCCCCACAGCAGTGCCAGTTGGTCCACTTTAGCAACCATGGGCAAGAGTGGCTCTAAGAGGGACTTGACCCAGTAAAGCAGGATGTGGGGAGCGGACTTCCAAACAGTTACTAGGCTGGGGAAACAGAGAAGCAGCTTTTTCCTATGGAAACCCCACCTACAGGAAAAGGGAGGGCTGTGAATTTCAATGCCAATTAGAGAAAGAGCATTTCCTGTGAAGCTGAGCGGCCTGCCGCTGAGGAGGATGAGGCCAGGGACAGGCCTGATGGGAAGATGCTGTCCACACAGCAAGACAGGGAGCCCTGCTGAGGGCCGGAGAGCCCATGTGGCCAAGTGAGCTGAGAACTTGAGCCCTGCCTGCTGCACCTGGACTGAGGCCCCTTCTGGGCAAGTCAAGCTCACGTCTCTCATCCCTGCCTCATTCCCCATCCTTCCTCCTCCCACTTCTGTCTTTTTCCTACACTTGTTTACCTCTCATTCATGAACCAGCCTGGACCACTCATGTGCGTCTCCCTAGGATGCAGCTGGGCTGCACAGAGCAGCCAGCAGAACTAAACAGCCTGGGTTCAAATACTGACTTTGCAACTTACCAGGTGGGTCATCTGGGACTAGTCATTTAACCTCTCTGGGTCTCCATTACCTCATCTTCAGAGTGAGAATGGGGATAAGAATAGGAGCCCTCTGAGCAGGAAATTGTGAAGATTAAATGAGATGATGCACGAGGGCCTCAGCCTGAGTCTGGCCCTGAATCATAAGCAGTGACAAGCAAGTTATTGTGGGGGAGGGGGTTGTAATCTGCACAACTTGTTTCACCTTGCGCCTGCCTCTGGTTCTTGCCCTGGTCCTGCGGCAGTCCTTGCTCACACTGACCTGTGAGGATGCCTGTGGCTTTGACTCCTGAAGCTCCAAGGACCTGTTTGCCCTTACTGTGTAGCTTTCCTCCCCCTTCCCTTCCGGCCCCATCCTTGTGGTCCATTGTTCTCTGCATCTGGTCCAGCCTAAGTCCCTGTCTGGGGAACCCCCAGCCTCCGCTCCCTGTCTCAGACTTCTATGTTTCCCTCTCCCACACCTTCCTCTCCCTTTCATCTGTGTCTTTCCCTCCCTTCCTCCTATTCTTCTCTCCCCATTTCTGTTTATGACAAAGTCCCATAAACAACAACTCCCTTGCTGCCCCCAACACTGCCCCTAGACATGTTAAAGGGTGTTCTCCCTTCCATTCACCTCACAGAGGAAGAAGGAAGTTTGCTTGGGTGGCCTTTGGGATGGGCTTGTTGCTTCTCACTCAAAAGGTTGTCCCAGCCTTACACCCTAACTCAAGGTTAATTCCAGGGGTTTGTAAAGCATTTGAGGTGATGTGACTTAAGACCAGTGTCCCCTAGATGGGTGTTTGCAGCTCAGTCTTTGGAGTCAGAAATGCCCCTTTGTACACAAGTGAGAACAGTCAGGGTTTGTCAGTTTGTCAGCCTGGAGACCCATGGTTTTCAGGACAGGGGTGGCTGAGGGACAGCCATCTGCACTCCTCCCTTTCCCTGTTTTTTCTTTCCTTTCATCCCATATTCCACTCCTGAAGGCTTCCCCACCATCTCACTAAAACTCATTAAATCACAGCAAGGGTCCTGAATCTATGGGGCCATTTCCAAAGGCATGGCTTTGGGGACTGATGCCCTTGCAAGCTCTGAGACATTGCACAGGTGACCTCTCAGAACTGTGGTTTGTTTCCTTCTCTGAGAGTGTGACTGTCACAGTGTGACTGTCAGAGTTGATGGTAAGGATTAAGGAGATGATACTCATGAAGAGCTCAGCACAGGGCCAGGCTCACAGCACGTATGGACTGTGGTTTTACCTTTGGTCGTCTCCCAGGTGTTATGCCTCCTCTGCAAATGGTGAAGGTGGCCTTGCATTTGCCCTTTCAATTTTTTCTTTGTTTCCTTGGCCAGGAATCCTGTTTCCCAGGTCTCCCTCCGTACAACCTGGACAAGCTGCCTGCACTGAAGGGGAGTCAAATGGCCCTTCAGAGATCAGGGACACCCGGGTCCTCTAGTGACTGTCAGACCACTGGATGGCCTAGCTGTCTGGCCTGCATTCGTCCCACCATATGCCAAGTAGTGAGCAAAACAAGCGACACCCAATGGGCTTGTGGTCTAAGGTGCTGGTGGTGGAGAATGGAAGAAGTGAGCCTGGTGCAGCGGCTCTGGTTTGGGGCCTGGTGGTCATGGAGGGTGCTCTGTGACTCCTGGTGGACATGGAGGAGCTAGCCAGAGGAAGGTGGGTGGGCAGGGGATAGGCAGAGAAGGCAGAGGGAGCAGAATAGGCAAAGGCCCCAAGGTGGCCGACTGGCTCCTCGTGTACTACAGCAGGGTCCCTGTGGTAGAGTGGAGAGGGGAGGAAGGAGCTAGGGACACAAGCAGGGGTCATCAGATGCTGAAGACTTAGGGTCCCATGGTAAAGATTTGAAACTTATCCTAAATGCCATAGGAAGCTGCTGGAAGGCTCCAAGCAGGATAATGAGAATAGCAGCAATACAACAGGCTATGTTCTGAGTGCTTTACCTGCATCCTCTCATGCCAGCCTCACAACCAAGTCTTCAGGTTGAAGAAGCTGAGTACAGAGGGTTGGGAAACTGGTTCAAGATCATGCAGCTTTACCCTCTGGAAAGCCACTTCCACCACACTCTGGAAAGTGGATTGGAAGGGGGCTGTGAGGAGGGAGGGAGGCTCCCTGAGAATGCTGCAGGGGAACTTGGATGCAGAAAACTCCAGTGGTGACAGTGTTTCCAGAATGCCATCTGGTGGCTGAAGACAGAGAGAAAGTGCAGAGGTACAGACAGGGGACAGCCACCAAGATGGGAGGGCTCATAGACCTGTGCTGCTCAGACCACAATGGAGGAAGCTACACACAGATGACAAAAGGATCTCCTAGTGGAAAAAACTTAATGTGGACTCGTGCCACAGAGGGAATGAATGTAGTTCATGATTTTACCTGTATCATTTATAATCTTGAAAAGACATTGTTTCATATATATTTATTATATATGTTTTGTATATATAGTTATATTATTATATTATGATAAAGATGTTTATAATATTATAATATATATAAACATATATTTGTGTGTGTGTGTGTGTGTGTGTGTGTGTGTACATGTTGTGTTGTCTTGACTGGATTAAGAAAAGGGTCATAAGAGAGCCGGACACGGTGGCACATGCCTATGATCCCAGCAGCTTAGGAGGCTGAGGCAGTCAGATTGCGAGTTCAAAGCCAGCCTCAGGAACTTAGTGAGGCGCTAAGCAATTCAGTGAGACGTCTCTAAATAAAATACAAAAAGGGCTAAGGATGTGGCTCAGTGGTTTAATGGCCCTGAGTTCAATCCCCAGTACCGAGGTAGGGTGGGGAAGAAAAGAAAAGAAAAAGGACATGGGGTGTGAGAAAGTTTGAATTTGGCTTTTGCATGTGGTTTTTCTAACCACATTATGATTCCAAAACTAAATTCCAAAGCTAAATAAATACATTTAAAAATTTTTTTTAAAGATTCCAAAGCTAGCAAACGAGACATCAGACTTTGCAGTGCTGGGGATCGAACCCAGGGCCTGTGCTTACTAGGCAAGCACTCTACCAATTGAGGTATATCCCCAGCCTGACATCAGACTTTTTACAGGTGGTGGCCTCTGGGAGTGAGGTTCTCATTGAGTCGTCTTCTTTCCTTGTGTTTGGTGACCAGGGTCAGTTACCCTTTAGCAGCCACATGTCAAAGGGTGAATGGATCTGTCTCTAGTTTGTCTGTAAAGGTTTCATTTCCATGAATTTTGAAAAGAGATTTGAAGGGGTAGGGGTAGCACTCTAAAAAAGATTTGAAACAGCTAAGGACAGTCTCCCTCAACTCCAAAATATTTTTTAAATGAGGGCAGAATGAGGTTGGTCCCTGAAGGCCTTGCTCACTGCCAACTTGAAGCTGCTCACACATGACCCTTTGGCCACAGGAAAGAACTGAGGGATGGAGTGAGAATGGTGAGGTCACAGGATCTTTTCAAAATGCTTGAGTCTTGAGGAACCTCAAGTACTGTAGTAGTGTGCAACTCTGCCCCTTGGGGGCCTCGTGGGCCAACTGTGAAGGCTGAGATCCTGCTGGGCTGGCTGCCCACTCTCAGGGATCAGGTCTTCTGGACTGACTCATAGACTTGCCCAGCAGCTGCCACAGCACCACACGAGGCAGTTCTGATTCAGCCAAGAAGCATTGTCTTCAGGGTCATTCCAGTCAGGAAGGTGGCTGTACCATCCAAAGTCAGCCTGCTTTTTCAAAACAAAAAGTTAGGGCCAAGAATCTTTAATCTTTTTTTTTTTTTTTAACTTGTTACTGGGGATTGCACCCAGGGGCACTTTACCACTGAGCCACATCTCCAGTCCTTTTTATTTTATTTAATTTTTAAAATTTTGAGACAGGGTCTCGCTAAATTGCTTAGAGCGTCACTAAATGGCTGAGGATGGCCTCGAACTTGAGAGTCACCTGCCTTAGCCTTCCAAGCCACTGGGATTACAGGTATGCGTCAGGGACTGGAATCTTGACACAGGGGACTCAGCTAGATGTTCTGGGTCACCAGCTCCTGACACAGCATTTTGTGGATTTTGTTGGTACAGGTGACAGATGTTCACTTGCGCATGATGACACCTCTTTTTGGGTCCAGTGCAGAAGGAGGTATGCATTTTGCAAGGAGAAACTTGCCAAGCAATAGAAATATTCAAGAAAAGAAAAGGCCTTAAGTCTTACTTAAGAGTGGCAGTTCTCTAAAGGGACCAACTATCAGAATCACATGGAAGGCTTTGCAAAATATCAGGGACAGAACAAGAAAATTCATACTTCTCCCTCTCCCAGTCTGATAGAATATTTTATAATTTCCAGCACAATTTAACCCCCTTCCAAAATGCTTCAGCTTTCAGATCATTTGGGTCAGGATTAGGGAAGTTGGTTAGATCTTTTTGCTAAAAAGAGAGCTAAGTTGATCTACATGATAAAATGATAACTGGATGGGAGGAGGGGCTTGCTGAAAGTTGAGGAAATTATGAAGAGGGGTACAGTAGAGAACAAAAGAGGCTGGAAGAAAGTAGACTGGAGAAGGCTAGGGCTTTAGAATGCGTTGTTGCAAGCTATGGACATCCTTCATGATTTTCAAGAAGAATGCAAGAAAAGATTGGGGTTGTCTTCCAAATTTATTTTCTGCCTCGGTAACTATAATATGACTCCAAAATTGGACCACATGAGTTCTGGGTTGTTAAGGGTAGTACACACACTCATTTCTTACCACAATCCTCAGATTTTAATTTGATACATTCCAGTCAATTCTGACATGCCACCTATCTCTCTCCAACCTCATTGAAAATCTTGGTTAGAACTTCTCAGACACACCAGCAACCTTGTAAGGACCAAACTCTATAGCCAACTACTATTGTTTGGTTCTAGAATGTCCTCTAAGAACTCATGTGTTGAAGCATTGGTTCCCAGTGCAACAATGTTCAGAGGTGGGGATTTGGGAAAGTGATTGGATCATGAGGGCTCTAACCTCATCAGTGGATCAATCCATTAATGTACAATAGGAGCTGGGACCTAGTTGAAAGGGTGGGTCCTTGGGGGTGGGACTTGGAGGACAATATCTTGTCCTAAGCCCCTGGAACGCCCCCCCATACCCCTTTCCCTCTCCCTCTCCCTTCCCTCCTCTCTCTCTTTCCTTCTTCTTGGCCACCATGAAGTGAACAGCTTTGTTCCACTATACCCTTCAACCATTGACCCAGAAACAATGGAGCCAGCCGAGCGTCTGAAAATATGAACCCAAACAAATCATCCTTCCTTTAAATTAATTTTCTCAGATATTTTATTACAGTGGCAGAAAGTTGACCAATACACCAATTCTATAGCTCTGTACTGGGTGCTTCCTTACCCAGCATCCTCCTGGACCCCACCTCTCCCTGGCACCTGCATCACAGCTCATCAGAGTTGTATACTCACTCAGTTCTCTCTCCATATGCCTGCACATTCCTCTGCTTCTTGGACTCCTTTAGTTTGCCTTCCTTTGACTCCCAAGTGCAGGCATGTCCTCCAGATACTGTCCTCAGCCCTCGCTTCTACTTAAGTTATTGACCCACATAGAAGTTGCCAGATTTGGCAAATAAAAATGCAAGACACCCAGTTAAATTTGAATTACAGGTAAACAGTGAATACTTTTTTGGTGAAAGTATTTTTATTTGACAATCCTTTTCAAAAATAACAAATGCTCTTAACACAAATTTCTTTCTTTTCTTCTCCCTTCTTTTTTTCTTCAGAATTTTGGGTTACACAGTGAATCTGAAAATGTATCAGTAAACACAAAAATCAAACATATTGACTGGGTGCATCATCTGTTCATGAATATTCAAAAGCTGACTCTGTTGATTGGCCTTGTTATGTACTCAGCATTTCTGGGTCACTCCAGGATCGAACTGTTCTCACACTGAAAGAACCACCCGGAGGAAGCCTGGATCACACTCAGTTATTAAATCATTCGGTCATCCAGTCACTCATTTATTTGGTGGAATTCAGCATGTTCTTCTCTGTTTACAAGGTCAGTTTTGTTGGCAAGAGAAGTAGCTCAAGTTGACCCACATTTTCCCTTCCTCTAAACCACTGGCTTTTGTTTTGTTTTGTTTTCTTCATATAGAATCTAATCAGCCTAATTCTCCCCTTGCTTCAGAAAGACTCTTACAGGAAGGAAAATGAGTCTTCCCATGTTACATAAATTCTCATGGGACTTCCCTTTACAAGTTTATGACAGCCAAGAGTTGAGCCTGGAGCTCTGAGAGAAACAGCCACACACTGATTTATGATGGCAGCTGCTGCTAAATCTCACCTCTCTTTCCTTCTCACAGAGCCATGTTACCTTGAGGTTACAAAACTCTTTTCACTGTTATTCAGGGGAATAATAATAAAATGCCAGGTTGCAAGTATAAACATGATCATTCTGTGCCTATTATTGTAAATCAAATTTTACCTTGCATCAGAAGCACAGAAGACATCTTATACTGTCAGCAACCTCAAGCCTTTGTAAGAGTCTGTCTTTATATAACCCTGGGATGACCCATGTTATTTTTCGGCTGCACTAACCAAGGAAGCTGGTCACATGGTGATCTGGCTATTTCTCCTTACAGACCCAATTGACCACCTTCCTTGAGAAAGTGTTGGCTTCATTCAAACATAGTATTGGGGTTAATGGTGTGGGCTCAGGAATCCAGTTGCCTGGGTGTGCAGCTTGGATCTGTAATTGACCATCTGTGTGACAAGGGCAAACCAGTGAACTTCTCCATGATTACTTTCCTTAGCTGTAAATTAGGGATGGTGATGACGGTGATGATGATGATGACAATGACAATGATGATGGCAACTATGCTATAGGGTTGCTGTCAGTTTTTAACTTAGTCAATACATAGCACTTAGAGCAGAGCTCTAAATAGGGCACGGTAGTATTCTAAATATTATTTATAATTAAACTTGCAGTATAGGAGCTTCCAAGTTTTCTGCTTTTGTTTTTTAAGGATGAAGCCTCCATTTAAATACAACAGGCTGGGCGTGGTGGCACACGTCTGTACTCCCAGCACTTGGGAGGCTGAGGCAGGAGGATCATGAGTTCAAAGCCAGCCTCAGCAACTTAGTGAGGCCCTAAGCACCTCAGTGAGACCCTGTCTCTAAATAAAAATACAAAATAGGGCTGGGAATGTGGCTCAGTGGTCGAGTGCCCCTGGGTTCAATCCCTAGTACCTAAATAAATAAATAAATAAATAAATTAAAGTTTTCAGATTCCCACATAAACATAGACTTTTAAGATCAAAATGATGAGAAAATAAACAATGACAGTTGACCAGTAGGAATTCAGTGACACTTTGGTACTACATGGGGCTCACCACCATCCAGTTCTCCCTAAGAGCTGGGCCAGGCCTTACTCTCCACACTGCTGCTTCTCCATGTGTCAAGGGCTTGGTTCAGGGGTGCTTGGGAATGGCTCTCAGAAAGGAGGCTGGGAAGGCAGGAGGAGCTCAGCCAAGTCTCCACACACCCTCTGGTGCCAGTGGTGGACGACTGGTGGAAAGCTCACTCACCTTCGCAGCAGTGAGTCTCATTCTGTGACTCATCCCTAGTGTCCACTTAATGGCCTGTGCCTGAGCCTCCACTCTAGGTCACACACTCTATTCTTTCCTAGCCCTAGGCTCCATCATTTCGGGACAGGAGATAGAGTTGGGTCTCTTCCTCTCTCTGTATTCCCATTATGTCCTAAACTCTAATGCTAACTTCTCTAGGACCTTCCCTTTTAACTTTTAGCCCAGAACTATTTTGTGCTTTCTGTATTTGTTATAGCAAATTTTAACTTCTCATCTTATAGGCTACCAGAGAGGGTCAGACAGTTGAGGCATTGGTCCTAACCTTGGCTCCACCGTTATGTGACACTGGTCAAATCGCTTCAACCTTAGGGCCTTAACTTCCTCTTTTGTAAAATAGGAAGATAAAATTACCTAAGACATGGGGTCCTGAGCATTTAAATGAGACAATGCATGTAAAGTTTTTAACACAGTACAGGGTTGGGCATAAGGGAAAAGCTCATTTGAAAAGACTGAAGTCACTGAAGTCTTATTTTCATGGAGTCAAAAGGTAAAGCTTATTAAAAGACTCTCTTTACTCAATCCAATCCTTTCCTCAAAACTAGATTCTAAGTCTTTTAACAGCCACCAAATTATTAACCCTGCTTTGAAATAAATGCTCCCTTCTTTTCTATCTTGTGAGCTCTGACATGAGGTCATGACATGATGTCACTACAACTTTGTGAGAATTTCCCAAGCTGGTTCTTGGGGTTCCTCACTTTTTGCATCTCTGGGAGGTGTGTGGTCTCTAGTCTGAGCACCCTGAGGTAGGGTTGCCGTGCGTTTTGCTTCTCTGGCTAAAAATGATTAGTGGATGGTTTTGGAGATTCTTCTTCCTTCCTTGGCATTTTTAAGGAGTATGTTTTGGTATGGTTTGGTGTAGTTAGATTTCTGTTTTCTGGCAACCAAGATTTATAGTATAGAAAATTGGGAGTAACTATCGGTATTTCAAGTTTTCTCTCTGTGACAATCAGGTAAGCCCCTTGTGTACTCTGATAGACCCACTTGGTTTTTCCTTTTTCCTGGGTAGAACAACTACATAATTTTCAGATTTTAGGGAAAAATTAAAATGCAGAACTTCTTGTTCTAAAATTACTAAGAATTTCAAGATGACAACAGCATAGCATCATATGAAATCAGAGCTCTTCTAAGTCTGGGGCCCTTCTCAGTGCAGCCCTGTGTGACTGCAGGAGTTGTGGCCTGTAAAGCCTGTGAACTCAGATCAGAGTCCTAACTCTACCATTTACTTTTTTTGGGAAAGAAATATAGGATGTAGAGGACACAGGAGCTCATTGGATCATTAGAGGCACAATAGTTTGATAGTTCCCAGGAAGGGAAGCCAACATATCTGTATTCCTTTTAAATACTGAGAACAGTACTTCATACTTAAAAGAATTTTTAATTGGGATATAATTCACAGATAATAAAATTAACCTTTCAATAGTGTATAATCTAGATGCTGGGTGTGGTGGTGCATGTCTAGAATCCCAGCTATTTGGGTGGTTGAGGCAGAAGTATCACAAATTTGAGGCCAGCATGGGCAACTTAAAAAAGATCCTTGTCTCAAAATAAGATTAAAAAAAGGATGTGGGGGTGCATCTCAGTTATAGAGTACTCACCTAGCAAATACTTGGGTTCAATCTCCAGTCCCACACACACAAACAAGGTGTACAATCTGGTGGTGACTAACACATTCACAAAGTTATGCAACCATCACTGCTCTCTAATTTCACAATGTTTTTATCCCTCTTCAAAACACCTATCAACAGTCATTTCTCATTGCCTTCTGTTTTAGCCCATGACAACCACTTATCTACTTTCTGTCTCCATGAATTTGCAAATTCTGGACAGTTCATATAAATGGAAAAATACAATGTGGTCTTTTGTGTGAGTTCTTTCACTTGGCATAATGTTTTTAAGATTCCATCCATGTTGAAGCATGTGTTAGCTTTCCATCACTGTGAGAGACTACTTGAGAAAAACTTAAAGGAGTTTAATATTATTAAATTAATTATTAATTAAATAATTAAATTAATTCTTAATTAATTATTAATTAAAAAATTAATATTTATTTCAGCTCACAGTTTCAGAAATTTCAGTCCATGATTGGTTGGCTCCATTGCTTTGGGCCTGAGTCCAGGCAGAACATAATGGCTGGAAGGAGCAGTGGCAGAGGAAAACTACTCACCTCATAGCAGGTGAGAAGCACAGAGAGAACATCGGGCTGGAGATATGATACAGTCTCCAACAGAATGCCCCCAAGGACTCACTTCCTCTAAGTTCTACTTCCTACAATTTCCATCACCTCCTATTAGTACATTCAGGTATAAATCCATTAATGGATTGATCTACCAATGAAGTTAGAACCCTCATGATCCAATCACTTTCCCAAATCCCCACCTCTGAACAGTGCTGCATTGGAGACCAATCCTTCAACACATAAGGACATTCCAGATTTAAACCATAACAGAGTAAGTATCAGTACTCTACTCCTTTTTACTGGTAAATAGTAATCCACTGTATGGATATACCACATTTTGTTCATCCATTTATTCACTGATGGAAATTTGGGTTGTTTCTACTTTTTCATTTTTGTGACTATTGCTGCTATGAATATTCATGTACAATTTTTTGTGCAAATATGTATTTTTCAATTCTCTTTGGTATATATCTAGGAGTAGGATTGCTGAGTTTCATTGTAACTCTATGGTTAATTTCTTGAGGACCTACCAAACTATTTTCCAAAATGACTGTACCATTTTACATTCCAATTAGCAGTACGTCAAAGTTCCAATTTCTCTACATCCTCACCAATTCCTGTTATTTTTATTACAACCATCTTTATGGGTGTGAAGGGGTTCCTCATGATAATTATTGATGTTCAGCATCTTTTCAGGTATATACTGGTGATTTATATAATTTCATTAGAAATGTACCTAACTCAGATCCTTTGTCCATTTTTCTATTATTGAGTTGCTAGAGTTCTTTAGCTGTTTTAGATAACCAATTTTTATTAGATATATTATTTGCATATATTTTCTATTCTGTGATTTGTCTTTTCATTTTCTTGAAGAACACATTTTTAATTTTTATAAATCCAATTTATCTATTTTTTTCTTTTGTTGCTTACTACAATAGTTTCTTTTAAATGACACAAACTGCCGTGCACAGTGGCTCACACGTGATATCCCATCAAGTTGGAAGGCTAAGGCAGAAGGACAAGTTCAAGGACAACCTCAGAATTTAGCAAGAGTCTGTCACAAAATAAAAAATAAGTGCTGGGATTGTAGCTAAGCAGTAGAGTACTTGCCTAGTATGCACAAGGCCCTCTGGTTGATCCCCTCTACTACAAAAATAAAATACACACGTACATACATACATACATACATACATACATACATACATACATATATCCATACATAGGGCTGGGGGTGTAGTTCAGTACTTAAAAAAAAAGAAAAAGAAAACGAAAAGGAACATTTGCCTAATCCAAATTCATAAAGATTTACTCCTGCCGGGCGTGGTGGCGCACGCCTGTAATCCAAGCGACTTGGGAGGCTGAGTCAGGAGGATCGCGAGTTCAAATCCAGCCTCAGCAACTTAACGAGGCCCTAAGCAACTCAGTGAGACCCTGTCTCTAATAAAAATACAAAATAGGGCTGGGGATGTGGCTCAGTGACCGAGTGTCCCTGAGTTCAATCCCTGGTTCTAAAAAAAAAAAAAAAAGATTTACTCCTACATTTTTTCTAAGGGTTTTATATGTCCTCACATTTAGCTCTTTGATCCATTTTTAATTATTATATTATGGTGTGAGACAGGAAGTATATAATTTTAACTTCTGCTCATATCTAAATAATCATGTGACCTCTGTTAAGTTCCTGAATCTAAATCTCAATTTTCTCCTTTGTAAAGTAAGAATAACAAATGATACCTAAATCAAGAAGTTAAGGGTAGAGAAAATGTACATAAAACAGTGCAGTGCTTGAAGTATTCAACTGTCTAATAAATGAGGTAGTTATTACTGTAATGAGCAATGAGTTAATGCTTTCATAGTGGAGGAGCTAGAAAGATGGGCAGTGCTTCTTAGCAGGTAGTTGCAGTGGGGTGGGAGGCTTGCTTAGTTCACCTGGAGGAGCAGGTCTAGGATTGCCCTGGGACTCCGCCCCAGGTAGAGCTCTGACTGGATCGTGTCTAGGAATTGGTAAACATTCTAATTCACGGC
The DNA here is from genome assembly GCA_020662805.1 of Glaucomys volans. Classification (NCBI taxonomy): domain Eukaryota; kingdom Metazoa; phylum Chordata; class Mammalia; order Rodentia; family Sciuridae; genus Glaucomys; species Glaucomys volans. The sequence continues at coordinate 277,468 of JAJEJO010001635.1, read as the reverse complement.
CCACCACCACCACTGAAAGGAGTTGTGTCCCTGACCACGACAGCCCCAGAACCTGCATTTATATCAAATTAGTAGCACACTGAAGTTTGCCTGGCAGTGCTGGTGGTGGCGGCGGCGGCGGTGGCGGGGGACGGTTGGCTCGCCTGCAGCACCGCCTATGGCCTGCGGAGGGCGCACAGGAAACCGGGACGGTGCCGGAGGCTGCGCAGAGAAGTCCCACACCCGCGGCCGCCCTGCCGAATCCGCCCCGCTCAGCTGACAGCTCTAAAAACGGAAGAGGCGGTGCGCTGGTTGAGCTGGGCGTCTCTAGGCCTGGCCGGCGAGTGGTGGTGCTGGGGCCCCGGGCAAGGGCGGAGAGCGGAACTGTCGGGCCCGGCACGGCGGGGCGGCCGGAAGGTACGGAGGGGACCGCGCTCTGGCGCGCGAGGCAGAGACCGGCGGCCGGGCCTGCTCAGCGGGCCCGAGGCTCCCAGACCCGGGACCAGGCGCCCTGGCCTGGCTCGGCGCCCCCCGGAGCGGTCAGGAGGAAGAGGAAGGTCCAGGCCCTGCTCCTTCGGGACGCCCTGGGCCGGCCCCCAGCTTGCACGGCCGCACAGCGCGCTCTTTTTCTCGGCGCTGGGCAGGTAGCTCGGCCTGGGCCTGCCCCGTGTAGTTGCTGAGTTGCACAAACAGCTCTGCACGCCGGGTGGCCAGCAGTGGAGACCGGCAGCGACGTGCTGAGCCCGGAGAGGGGCTGACCGCAGGGCTGGAGTCCGCACGGTGTGACCTGGAAGAATGAGTAGCATTTTCTTATGCTGTAGGGAAACCCGGCAGAGGAGGGGCTTCCCTTACTGCTGTAGCGGTTTCCGGTTTGCCACAACTAATATTAAACTTTGAATTATCTCTTGTCTTTTGGCGCCAGGGTTTATTCTTGTTCCCGTGGTACAGATGAAGAAACCGGGTGTTGGGAATCCAGATTTAGTTCTGTATTAACTGTGTGACCTTGGGCTAGAAAGTGAATCTAAACTCATATTGCTCTTTTGTGTAATGGATGTAGTATTAGGACTTGCTTCGTGTGGTTGTGGGACTCCAGCATCAGTTAATGCATTGAAAGGGCTTAGCACAATGCCTGACACTAGGTGAGAGCTCTAATTGTTACTGTTCTTAATGTTATTGTGACGACTGACCCAACTTCCTGCTTCTAGTGAGATGTGGCAGAATGGTCACTATGCCCCAGGATTCCCCAATTCCAGTACACTGCGTTTCACCCCAATTCATTTATAATTTTCCAGTGTTGAATGCAAAGCACTACTAGATGCTGAGAACAATACACAGATGAAAAAGACTTGGTCCTCTCCTTTACAGACTAGTAGGAGAGGAAGTGCAAATTCATCAGCTACTGTAACATCAGGTGGGATGTGACAATGTCATAATGTCTGACTGAATTTTAAAGGAAGACGTGATGTCTGTTTGAAAAGTGCTGAGTGGAATAGGGGCTTTTGAATTGGGCCTCGAATGATGAGGGGATGGAATCATTAGAAAATGGAGATTAGGGACCAAAATTTAGGGATTGGGGGGTCCACTGGCAACTTCAGCAGCTGAAGTCTGGTGTGCTAGGTCATGAAAAACTGTTGAAGGGAAGCACTGCTCGTAGTACAGGTTTTCAGCCCTGACTGCAGGTAGAATCACCTGGAGAGCCTGGCAAACTATAGAGGCCTGATTGAATTGCCCTTGGGTGTAGCCTGGGTTTGAGGATTTTCAAAAGTAACTTCTTAGGAAGATATAATGTGCAGACAAGATGGAGAACAGTAACCAAAACTATAAATTCATCTTTCATATCATCTGTAAAAATTTTAATGGAAAGAAACAAAAAGCTTAATCCTATTATCACCACATTCATCACCTGGTAAAATAATTGAAGATTTTAAAAAGTAATGCAAAAGGATCTAATATAATAAATAGTAGGTGCTCAATAAATGAAAATAGAGTCTGAATATCTTTCTTGGCTTATCTGGAAGTCACACATCTGAGAATTTGCTTTTTGTTTTTGGTTTTTGTTTTTGGTACTGGGGATTGAACCCAGATGGGTTTAACCACTGAGTCACATCCCCAGCTCTTTTTATATTTGGAAACAGGGTCTCACTAAGTTGCTTAGGGTCTCACTATGTTACTGAGGCTGGCTTTGAACTTGTGATCCTCCTGCCTCAGCCTCCTTCACCACTGGAATTATAGGCATGTGCCACTGTGCCTGGCTGAGATCCTGGTTTTAAAATTATGGTTTCATGTAGTATTTTTCATATAATTTCAGGGTACTCATTGGATTTTCCATAACCCATCTATAGAAAACACTTCCCTTCATAAAGACCCTAGTTTAGAAGTCTGACTCTAAAGCATTTAGAATAAAACTTAAAAGTGTGTACATGTATTTTAAAATATCCTGCTATCAACATTGACCTAACCTTGAATGTCACTGCCAAGGTTAATTCATGTATAGGAGAGAGGAAACTGGAGGGGGATGGGGAATGACAGGATTAGAAGAAGCAGAGGAGGAAGGAGAAAAACAAATTTAGGAAGATGTTTGTTAGGGGGTATGGTATCTTGTCCTCTCAGATGACCTTGTGTTCCTCTCTGGGCTGAGTGCAGTGAGATAAGAAGGCCTCTGTCATTGCTGCAGGACATGCAATTACCCCTTTAACCACCTGACTCAGTCTGTTGTGGGAAAGTAATATGTAGCTGTAGATTAGGATTGGCCATATGTTAAGGATGTGTTTGACATAAGTAGTGATAATGAAAATTCAGAATTTAAATTTGGACAGCGTCCTAACACCATCTTTCATATTTCTTTTCTGCAGATGGCAGGATTTCTATAGTATATCTAATATGAATCCCACATCTTGGCCTCTTATCCAGCTTCAGCAGTCTCAGCTCCACTGGCTGGAGAATAAATGGGATTTGCACAAATTCCAAACAGAACTGAAACACAGACTGCAGTGTTAATATCACTTTCTTCTGATTGTAATTAACAGGTACTAACTGACCTCAAATAGAATATGTCACTGTGCCTTAGATAAGGGATACAGTTTAAACGGAGCCATTAGCATTTGCTAGAGAAAATACATAACTTGAAAATGGAATAATTTTAAATGGATTTATTTAAATTTTTTGGTGTTACCTTTTTATTTCATTCTGTTGGGATCAAACCCAGGGCCTTCACATATGCTAGGGAAAGTGCTTTTATCACTGAGCTACATCCCAGCATTTTTTTGTGTGTGTGGTACTGGGGATTGAACCCAGAGCCTCATGCATGCTAGGCAAGTTTTCTACTATTGAGTTCCATCACCAGCTGTAGTGTCAACTTTTATAATGTGTAAACCATGTCCTAACCTTTCACTTTTGTATGTGTCAATGAAAAAAGTTTGCAGTTGAGAGGGAACACCTGTAGTTACAGCCAACATTTTAAATTGACAGAATGGTAATGTTTTTATTAAAGTAATTTTAATAGAGTCTCATTACATATTTTCTCCTTTTAAATTATCTAGAATTTGGTATCCTTTCAGAAATCTATTATTTTGCTGCTTGCTCAGTTGTCTAACTTTCTTATATGGTATCTGTGCCTGTAACATTGTCTAGAACATGGTTTTCTCATTTGGGAGCAATTTTACTCCCCATTTGGAGATATTTTTGAGTGTCATAACTTGGAGGGAGGCACTATTAGCATCTAGTGGGTTCAAGCCAGGGGATGCTGTTAAACATTCTATAATGCACAATACAGTCTCCCCATATAAAAGTTTAAGATGCATATCATATTCTTTCAACTCCTTTTGTGAACAAGGTACTTTGCTAGGTTCAGTGGATAAGTCAAAGTAATTTGCACTTTGTCCTTTAATTTTTTGCAGTGCTGAGGAATGAACTCAGGCCCTTGTTCATGCTGGGTAAAAATTCTACCACTGAGCTGTATCCCTAGCCTAATTTGTCCTTTTAAGAATTTTTTTTAATTGTGCCTTTTTTCCCCTGAATCAGTCATAATACCTAACTGATAGTGTAGCAATTAGAAGCACCACAAGCACCCTTTTTGAAAAAGATTAATATTGCAAAGCTCATGGAATGCTAGATATGGCTGTCATTTTTAGTGTAGCAGGAAAGTGAGAGTATTGATTAATCCTTTGCAGTTATTTGAGGAACTTTTGTTTTATGTACCATTAAACTTTCCTCAACTCTGTGCAATTTCTATTCTTAACTGATTTGAACGATTATTTCAATTCTTCAGAACATTAAATGTCGTCAGAAGACCGAGAAGCTCAGGAGGATGAATTGCTGGCCCTGGCGAGTATTTATGATGGAGATGAATTTAGAAAAGCAGAGTCTGTCCAAGGTGGAGAAACCAGGATCTATTTGGATTTGCCACAAAATTTCAAGATATTTGTGAGCGGTTAGTTAATAATATTCTCTTACACAGATTTTTCTAAAAAAAGATTACTCTCAATTTCTTAGTGTACTCTAAACTATTTGTCATTTTGTGTTTCTAGGCATTAGTGATTGATGGTACTAGTACAGATTTAATGCATGTTTTTATTTAAAAAGAAAGATAGAATGGGAGATAAGCAGTTTGCAATTTCATTCTGCCTTTTGACCACTGAATTGAGGAATTATCCTGCATAGTTCATGCATCCTGTCTTCTAACTATCAGTTTACCAGCTGTGAGTCATTGATAGTTTAATAGGGATAACCAAAGAGAATATGAAATAATGTACATATGTAAAACATTTGGAAAGCCTTAATGTACCATAGTGGTTGTTGATACTATTTGGTTTCCAGAATCATTTCGGCTATCATAAACAGGTGACACATCCTGTTACTCTGTGGCTGTTTGCTTCAGAAAAGATGAAATTGCTTTTGATACAAACACAGAAGACCTTGAGGCACACTTTCTCAAAATGTTTCTACTATAGAGACATTGAATAAAGAATAAGTGATCATTTAAAAGAAACTTTGATTGTGAGAGTGTTGTGTGCTGTAACACGTCCCCAAGCCTGAGATCATTGTGCTGGCACAAACATTCCCAACTGTGTTTCATGGGTAGTTGTCACATCCTGGTCTAAGAAAATCATGGTTGTTTGATAGAAATAAACATCTTTTTCTTTGGATTACATCTTTAATCATTTACTGTAAACCAAACCAAAACAAAACATATTGATTATTAATGTTAGGAAGTGTACTGAGAAGTGTTATATAGCAATGTGTTGTATATCTTCATTATACATTTCATGGTGCTTAGTAGATTTCTTGAGGGCTTAGATTTTTTAAAAGTGGTGGCTATGAAGTTAAAATTAAGGAATAAAAAGTGCTTTTGTGGAGGGTTTTTATTCCCTCAACTAAAGCATAAGTCTTTCTTGAGCTCTGCTCAACAGTAATGGACACTCAAGTGTTGACCAACTGATCCTTTCTAATCTTTGTTTTTGGTTCAGGCAATTCAAATGAGTGTCTCCAGAATAGTGGCTTTGAATACACCATTTGCTTTCTGCCTCCACTTGTGCTGAACTTTGAACTGCCACCAGATTATCCATCCTCCTCCCCACCTTCATTCACACTTAGTGGCAAATGGCTGTCACCAACTCAGGTAGACCCAAAACTTAATTTCTCCTATCCATTTTAGAAACTTACAAAATCATCTTTAATTGAAGACTACTTTGATGATCTTGAATTCATTGCATGAAGAACAAATGGCTTTGATTTTGTAAATTTTTTCCCCTTGCCTTCATGAATCTTAATGTTAATGAATTGAAAATGTTTGTTTTAAAAAGGAATGGCAGTGACCGAAGTGATTAATCATATATTGCAATGGTAATAAGTTTTAATCAAGTATATTGTTATTTGTCTTAACTATGTTTTCAATTTAATCTGTATTGTAATGGAGACTATGAGGTCCTCATTTTTCTTAGATGTTGATTTTTCTTTCTTAGTTTTTGATCCATTCATTAAATGAAAGATATAATTGTAATTAGGACTGAAAATTGAGCTAACGTAGCTGTAAAAAGCAAATTTCTTGAGAAATATAACAATTTTCTTCCTAAAAAATCTATATGTTAATAAGTAATTATTGACTGGTATCGCTTAGATGTAAATGTACACAAATAGAAATGTGTGCAGTTCTTGTAGAGATCTCATTAAAGTTTGAAACCTTTTGTTGAGAGCCTTCATTCCCTCTGAGTTATATATCCTTTTCTAGTAACAACCTCAACTCTTTTTTTTAATTATACAATATTTATGGGTTACATTGTGCTATTTCAACAAATGTAAGCAGTATTAATTAAATCAGGCAATTAGCATTTCCTTCTCTTTATCATTTGTTTGAAGACTTCATGCACCTCTTCAATCTCAATTCTTGATAGACACATAAATAACTTGAAGCTTATATAAAGTATTCTAAGATATAATGGATCCGTAAGAGCAACTTTTTAGACATCATGATGAAGATTGATAGGCTATTAAGACAAAACCTGTCAGAGTTGCTGACCTCAAGGAATAGCTCCTTAGTTCTTAATCAGAATTTTCATCCCTCCACCCACAGTCTAATCTTTTAGATGAAAGTGCTTTTGCAAAATTAAGATTATGGTTTTTTTTGTTTTTTTTTTGGAACCAGGGATTGAACTCAGGGACACTCGGTCACTGAGCCACATCCCCAGCCCTATTTTGTATTTTATTTAGAGACAGGGTCTCACTGAGTTGCTTAGGGCCTCGCTAAGTTGCTGAGGCTGGCTTTGAACTCGCGATTCTCCTGACTCAGCCTCCCAAGTCGCTTGGATTACAGGCGTGCGCCACCACGCCCAGCTAAGATTATGGTTGTTAAAAAATTAACTCTAAAAAAGATAATACATGTAGAATAAAAAGGAATATTACTTTATATTGTAGTATTTGTACCAGAACCAATAGATGCAAGATAGCTGAATATTTGCCCAGGAAGATCAAGACTATTTGACATTTAGATCACTGATAGTTGACCAAATTATTTAGATATTTATAGTCTCATTTCTTCAGAGAGCTCTTGATATTTGACATTCATGCATTTATGCATGCACACACATGCACAAAACAGGACAGATTAACCCTATAGTTGTAGTTTCAGATTCTAGCATACTTAATGCTGACCTGTTAGGGGGTTTAGGGGAGGAGGATTGTTCATTTTTTTGTTTTACAGGTAAAATTACAGTAAAATCCTCTATCAAATAAATTCTTATGCATATAATTGACATTTTAATTGCTCTCTTAGATTCCTCTTGGTTGAATTCTTTTTTTTTGCTGCACCCTGACTCCATGGCATTGTGAATTTTTTTTTTTTTTT
>JAJEJO010001635.1:253374-270050 GCA_020662805.1 Glaucomys volans | reverse complement strand
GAGGCTGGCTTTGAACTCGCGATCCTCCTGACTCAGCCTCCCAAGTCACTTGGATTACAGGCGTGCACCACCATGCCCGGCTTGGCATTGTGAATTTTACCTGTTGATAGTGAAGTTGACACATGAACCTGTTACTTGTTGAATTGGGTGGGTAGATAGGATTAAAAAAATGGATTTAGGCACGCCTGTAATCCCAGCACTTGGGAGGCTGTGGCAGGAGGATTGCAAGTTCAAAGCCAGCCTCAGCAACTTAATGAGACCCTAAGCAACTCAGTGAGGCCCTGTCTCCAAATAAAATACAAACTAGGACTGGGGATATGGCTCAGTGGCCAAGTGCCCCTGAGTTCAATCCCTGGTTTAAAAAAAAAAAAAATGGATTTAGTTTTCTAGTGTTTTCCATTATTATTCCTCCAATATAATATGCATGGTCTCTCTCTTGCTCTTTTCCACTTTTTTCCCCTTTCCTCTTCACATTAGCAGTCATCCCTGCTGCATCTTTTGAGAAGGGACTGGAAAAGAAAAAGGGGTGGCCAAAGAGTGGTTTTCTTATTGGACTTGGTGACTCACACAGCATACAGAGCTTCCCTTTTAAGTATTTATTACATTTTACAGGTGTTAGCACATTTCTCAAGAGCATGAATGATAGTATAAGCATCCTCAAGCAAAAGTGAAATAGTATTAGTTGTTCAATCTTATTAATAAGTATATAAGATTGTACCTGTGTAGGGTTTAGTCAGTAGCACTTTTGAAGAGCAAGGAACAGAAAATGTGGTCCTTTTTGACTTGTTTAAATTATAACATTTGTTTGCCATCTGGAATGCTTATTTTAGGGTGTTTACCTAAAAATGGAAAAGCAGCTTATAATTCCTGAGCTCTACTTACAAATATTTTACATTTCTAATGGAAAATCCTCTTGTATTTGCCTTTCAAATTGAACAGATCACTTTTAAAGAGGAAAAGTCAAAATAATTTAACTTTGGTTGCTTAGTTTAGAAAGCATAAGCCTACTCTTTGGCAGGCAAACCATACTGAGGGCTTGTAATTATGTCCTTTAATTCATCAGGGTCTGATGTAAGCCCAGATTGCTTAATTAAAAGTGACTTGTAAATCTGAAAAACAAGACTCTGAGGTTGAAGTTTGCTAGCGATTCCTTGAGATGAGTTGACTTTTTGATAGGACTTAAAGTTAGAATACATTTTAAAACTTGGGTGGTATTTTTATTTTTTAAATTTAAATTTATTCTCTATCTGACATATGAAAGCATAAAAATTAATGGTATTTATGGGGTATGTGATTTATTAATGTATGCATTATGTATGTATACATTACATACACATTTACATTATGTAAGTTTAAGTTGGGATAAACATCTACCTTCTCAAATATTTATATTTATGGTGAAAATATTCAATATTCTTTGTTTTTCTTCTAGCTTATTGAAATATATAATACACTGTTGTTATCTGTCATCATCTTACTGTGCAATAACACATAGAACTTTTTGCTCCTCTCTAACTGTAACTCTACCTGTTGGTCAACCTTTCCACATTCTTCCTTCCCCCTTTTCCTCCCCAGCCTCTGGTAACAACCATTCTACTCTCAACTTCTATGAGATTAACTTTTTTGTATTCCAAATATGATGAAGATCATGTGGTATTTGTCTTGCTGTGCCTGGCTTATTCCACTTAATGATCTCCAGTTACATGGTTGGAGATCCTTTTATGGCTGAATAGTATTCTGTTATGTATATGTACTACATTTTCCTTATCCATTCATCCATTGTTGAACATTTAGTTCACTTCTTGGTTATGGTGAATAATGCTGTATAAATATGGGAGTGAAAATGTCTCTGACATACTGATTTCATTTTCTTTGGATATATACCCAGTAGTGGAATTGCTGAATCATATTATAGTTCCATGTTTAATTTTTTGAGAAACCTCCACACTGTTTGACATATTGGCTGTTCTAGTTTACATTCTCACCAACAGTGTACAAAGGTTCACTTTTCTCTATATCCTTGTCAGCACTTGTTTTTTGTTTGTTTGTTTGTTTTTTTATTAGAGCCATTCTTGCTGGATTGAGTGATATTGTGATTTTGGTTTGCACTTCGACTGATTAGTTATGTTGAACATTTTTTTTAAGTTGTCAATGAACCTTTATTTTTGTTTATTTATATCTGGTGCTGAGAATAGAACCCAGTGCCTCACACATGCGAGGCAAGTGCTGTACCACTGAGCCCCAGCCCCAGCCCTGTTGAACATTTTTTTAATGTACCTTGTTGGCCATTTGTATTTCTTCTTTTTTTTTGGTGATGGTGCTGAGGATTGAACCCAGGGCCTTTGTGCTTGCAAGACAAACACTCCACCAACTGAGATATCTCCCCAGCCCCTGTATTTCTTCTTTTGAGAAATATCTAGGTCTATTCCTCCCGCTCCTCCACTGATCTTTTTGCAGTGCTGGAGATTGAAACTCAGGGCCTTGTGCATGCTAAGTAAACACTGTATCACAGGGTTATACCCCTAGTTTCTTATTGTCTAGATTGTTTAAATAAAGTTATTTGGTGGGTTTCTTGTTTGTTTTGTTTGGTTTTGCTATTGAGCTTTTGGAGTTTCTTATGTATTCTGGATCAACCCCTTGTCAGATTATACATATTTCTCCTATAACTATAGGTTGTTTCCTCACTTTAATGATCATTTACTTTGCTGTGCACAAGCTTTTCAGTTTGATGTAATCCCATTTGTCTATTTTTGCTTTTGTTTCCTAAGCTTTTAGGGTCTTGTCCAAAAAGACCCTGCCCATTTCAGTGTTCTGAAGCATTTCTCCTATGTGTTCTTTAGTAGTTTCAGGTATTACTTTTATGTTTTTAGTCCATTTTGAGTTGATTTTTGTATCTGGTGAGAAAGAGGGGACTAGTTTTATTCTTCTGCATGAGGATATTCAATTTTACCATCACGATTTATTAAAAAGATTTTCCTTTCTTGAATGATTTTGTTTGTTTTGTGGTGCTGTGGATCAAACCCAGGGCCTCAGGCAATGTAGGTGATCCCTCTACCACTGAGCCACATCCTCAGTCCTAGATGATATTTTTAAACTGTTCTTTTTCTAATCATTATTCCAGAGTACCTGCAGGGCTAGGACTCCCAGAGGAAAAGAAATAGGTTGTTTTAGAACTAGATCTCTTTCCTCTGCATAAAGGTAAAGAGTAATACTTAAACCAAAATCAAAGAACAGAAAAAATATCTTTCATTTCAGCTGTCAAATCTTTTATATCATATGGAATTTTGCCATTTCCCCTGTTGTCCTGGTACTTCTAACTTAGGACTTGGTGTTCTTTTCTGGCTCCTGTTGCTGAAGAGTTTAAGAAGTGCTTCAATAAGAATGTTGATACAGTTCTGTAGCACAGTTTATCATAGCAATAATAAATTGTGTTAGGAAATGTGAGGGCTTAACTTACAAGTTAAAAAGATTCCAAGAGAGATCAAAGAGTTGGTAGCAGCTTCCTCTTTCCAAACTCAACAGCATTTTCATGTGCTTTCTCCTAGCTCTCTGCTCTCTGCAAGCACTTAGACAACCTGTGGGAAGAGCACCGAGGCAGCGTGGTCCTGTTTGCCTGGATGCAGTTTCTTAAGGAAGACACCCTAGCATACCTGAACATTGTCTCTCCTTTTGAGCTCAAGATGGGCTCTCAGAAAAAAGTGCAGAGAAGGACGGCTCAGGCCTCTTCCAACACAGAGCTAGAGTTTGGAGGAGCTACTGGATCTGATGTAGACCAAGAGGAAGTTGTGGATGAAAGAGCTGTACAGGATGTGGAATCATTGTCAAGTCTGATCCAGGAAATCTTGGACTTTGATCAAGCTCAGCAGATGAAATGCTTTAATAGTAAATTGTTCCTGTGCAATATTTGTTTCTGTGAGAAGTTGGGTAGTGAATGCATGTACTTCTTGGAATGTAGGCATGTGTACTGCAAAGCCTGTCTGAAGGACTACTTTGAAATCCAGATCAAAGATGGCCAAGTTCAATGCCTCAATTGCCCAGAACCAAAGTGCCCTTCAGTGGCTACTCCTGGTCAGGTAACTTGACTTTGCTAATGGTTGCCTCCTAATTATCTTTCACAAAAGGAGACTTCTTCTCAGGGACTTCCTTGATACAGCTCATGGAGCAATCTAAGGCCTTGGAACCAGGACAAGTTGTTTCACTGTATCAGAATGCTATAGTCTAGCCAGGCATTGTGGCACACTCCAGCAACTCAGAGAGCTGAGGTAGGAGATCGAAAGTTCAAGGCCAGCCTCAGCAACTTAGACCCCATCTCAAAAATTTAAAAAAAGGGTGTGGATGTGGGGATGGAGCTCAGTGGTAAAGCACCCCTGGGTTCAGTACTGGGGGGAAAAAACGACTGTTATAGTCTTAATCTGCCATTTAAGCAAATGTAAATACTACCTTTGTTGGCCTTGGAATGGGTAGTCTTAGACAAGGAGAAGTGTTAAAGGAATTATGAAGTAATTCTTGTGGTTTACTTTGTGTTTCTCCTAGGATTCCATCAACCTCGGAATCATTAGCCTTTATTGGGATGAGATTGGGATCTGAAGGGGATGTCCCTTGGAATGGTTAATTGAATTATTTACCGACTTTAGCATAAATACAGCCTACTTGTTTTTATTTTGTTTGTTAAAACAAAATAAATAAATTTTTAAGGCATAATTTTACTTACAATAAATGGTACCCATTTTAATTGTACAGTTTGATTAGTTTTGACAAATGTTTAGATCCATGCTACCACCATTCAATCAAGATAGAAACCATTACCATACTTGGTTTGATTTTGAAGTAGGATAGGGGTTTCAATTTCTGTACCCATCTAATTTATACCAGCATTCTAAGAATCTCCTTGGGATCAGGACTGGTTAAGGAATTATCAAACATATGGTGTTTTATATTTCCCTCAGGTCAAAGAGCTAGTCGAAGCAGAATTATTTGCCCGTTACGACCGCCTACTCCTCCAGTCCACCTTGGACCTGATGGCAGATGTTGTGTACTGTCCACGCCCATGCTGCCAGCTACCTGTGATGCAGGAGCCTGGCTGCACCATGGGCATCTGCTCCAGCTGTAATTTTGCCTTCTGCACCTTGTGTAGGTTGACCTATCATGGGGTCTCTCCATGTAAGGTAACTGCAGGTATGTTGTAACTGTGAATCCAAACCCCTTATCCTCTCCCCGTTTTCCACCAAAGCCATATGACTTCAATTCTTGTATTTAGAAGTATTTGTCCAATGTATCTTTATATGTCAGTTACTGTCCTGGGCTCTGGGCATATAGTAGTGACCAGAAGAGACAAAATTTCTGCCCTCATGGAATTTGCATTCTAATGGGGATAACAGGCAAATAAGTATATTAGGTAGTGGTAAGTGCTAAGGGCAAAAAAAGAAAGCAGAGGCAAGGGACTGGGGATATAGCTCAGTTGGTAGAGTGATTGCCTTGCAAGCACAAGGCCCTGGGTTCAATCACCCACAGCACCACACACACACACACACACATATACACACACACACACAAAGCAAGCAGAGGCAGGATATGAAGTGCTTTGAGGAGGAAGTGATGTGGGGTTTTAGTTAGGCAAACCAGGGGGCCTCACTGGCAGAATGGTTTAAGTAAAGACTTGAAAGAAATAAGGAAAGCCATTCAGATATGGGAGGAGCATTCTTATTGAAGGAATGGTAAGATAATTTTCACCTATGAATGTGGAATAGTGTAGATCCCAGATAACAAGTACTGGGCATTCAGGCTGCCGCTTTTTTTTTGATGGTACATATGTCTGATCAGTCATCAAATGCTTTCTTGTTGAACCTAGGAAAGCCTCATAATTTCCCTCAACAGGCACTTCAGAAAGTCACCCCCTGTTGCAGTGGGCACAGGAGGCGAAACTATTTGCCAATTCTGATCTAGATAAAGTTTAGGAAATCAGGCCCTTGTCAATTTAACTGGTCTTTTGGTGGTTTTTCTCAGATTAAGAGGGGTGATAATAGTTGCTTCATAGGGTTATTCAAAAGATGAAGAGAACTAATACAGTGCTACTTAAAGTTGTTATTTGTTATATGAGTGTACGACAGAGTAAACGTAGAAATTGAGAAGGTTAGAAACTTTTATAGCAATTTATGTCAGTTGAATCTCATAAAAATTTAGTCTCATGTTTGTCTTTTTCTTTTTTTGGTACTGGGGATTGAACCCAGGGGCACTCCACCACTGAGTCACATCCCCAGCCCTATTTTGTATTTTATTTAGAGAAAGGATCTCACTGAGTTGCTTAGGGCCTCGCTAAGTTGCTGAGACTGGCTTTGAACTCGAGATCCTCCTGCCTCAGCCTCCCAAGTGCTGGGATTACAGGTGTGCGCCACCATGCCCGGCTGTCTTTTTCTAATAATTTATTTGACTGTATTTTGCAAAAGTATTGATTTGTGAAAGATGGAGGAGGGAACTGGTCCCTCATCATCGAAAATTTGAGCAACAGTGAGCTAATACATGTAAAATGCAAAATGGTTAACCATTAATGCTGTTATTATAGTCACCAGTTGGTAATATAAGTGTCATTATTTCCAAGAAATTACTCTAAAAGGAGACAGAAGAAAATTCCAGTTGCGTAGGGCAGAATCTCATAGAGGATAAGGGCAGATTGTACTTTAAGTTATATTAAAGTGTAATATAAGCCTTTACTTCTTTAACCTTATTTTCAAGAAACTGTAGTACTTTTCAGGTGTTTCTCAACCTTCAGAGAAGAAACTGAAGATAGGGTTGGAACTTCAGCAAAATTGAGAAACTTCTATTAAAAAGTGTGTGTTTACATAAAACATATCATCATATATGAAATACTAATGATTTTATGATTTTGAGAATATTAGAGAAATATCCTTTGTCTTTCAGATGTGTAGGAACACAAATTCTTTGAATTATTAGATAAAAATTGTAGTATTAAAAAGGTCTCTACTCATTTGCCTAGTGTGCAGGAGGTCCTGGGTTTGATCCCCAAACACACACACACACACATACACACAATCTCTGCTACATTGAAGTAGAGACAACAGAGTCATGGAAATGTACAACATAACAAGAATTTACAGATGAAGAACTGGTCATGGTGGTGCACACTTGCAATTCCAACTACTTAGGAAGATGAGGCAGGAGGATTGCAAATTTGAAGCCAGCTTAAGCAACTTAGACCCTGTCTCAAAATAAAATTGTTAAAAAGGCCTGAGGATGTAGTGCAGGGCTTACCTAGTATGCTCCAGGACCTGAGTTCAATTCCTAGTAACTGTGCACAGACACATACACACACCCCCAACAAAAAACAAAAGGGGGGTGGGGAGGGAAGAAGGGAGGGAAGGAGGAAAAAAGGAAGGAAACAACTTACAGGTGAAGAGAAAAAGTGTAGATAGAATTCTGCCCAGAGGATGTCCATTACTTAAACGGGAGAGAGACCTCTGAACAGTAGGAGGAAAGTACACTAATACAATAGCTAGAGCATTGTTGGGAGAGGTCTTTGTATTGAAAAATTAAGGAAATAGAATTGTGAACAAAAGCTTTTTGTTTGCAGGTAGAGCCTTTGCACATGGTTGCCTATTCCATTTATGTTAAGTAGTAGAGCAATAGAAGCAAGGTAAAAAGTATCAAAGGAAAAGTTCACAGGAATAACTTCACAGCACCTATAACAAACAGTAGTATAGGACGAGGGTGGTAAATTTCATTCACTGATTATTTTATTTATTTATTTATTTATTTATTTGTTTATTTATTTTACTTATTTATTTTTTTGGTACTGGGGATTGAACCCAGGGGCAATCCACCACTGAGCCACATCCCCAGCCCTATTTTGTATTTTATTTAGAGACAGGGTCTCACTGAATTGCTCAGGGCCTTGCTAAGTTACTGAGGCTGGCTTTAAACTCACGATCCTCCTGCCTCAGCCTCCCAAGTGCTGGGATTACAGGCGTGTGCCACAGCGCCCGGCTCACTGATTATTTTATATACAGAATGAACAGTTTGGTCTTGGCCCTTCAGCTAAAGGTGCCTTGTGTATTTGGTAAGCCTTGTTCATTATCAGACAGTGAATGATGCTGACTTAGCCGGAAATCGATGTCTGTTTCAATGTTTTTATCTTTTAAGTGAGTCAGTCTTTCACTATATGCATAAACATACCAACATTAAGAAATCAGAATCAGGCTAGGGATGTAGCTCAGTGGTAGAGTGCTTGCCTAGCATACATGAGGTCCTGGGTTTAATCCCCAGCATGGCACCAAAAAAAAAAAAAAAAAATCAGAATCAAAGGAAGGAAATAACCATTTGCCATGTTAGCAAGTTCATCTCTTCTAGGAGGGGGATTCCTTTCCTTCCTTTGTTATTTGTGTCTGTAATTTTTACCTAGTTATAAATTTATTTGTTTTCTGGATTCTGTGTTTGCTTTGGGTGGTAGCCATCCTAATTATAAGTCTTTAGTAATTGAATTAAATTAAATGGCTCTTCCACACAGTTATTTTCTTAGAAATTTAATTTGCCATTGTTTTATGCATCTCCATGCATATGACTATTCTTTGTATTCCTTCTGATAAAGTCCTTGGGATAGCATTATTGAGTAGTCAAAGATTATGGCCATTTAAAAAGATTTTTAGCATTGCAAAGTAGTATAAAAGTTAATTTTCTATTTCACTTCCTAGAGAAATTAATAGATTTACGAAATGAGTACCTGCAAGCAGATGAAGCTAATAAAAGATTTTTGGAACAGAGGTATGGTAAGAGAGTGATTCAGAAGGCCCTAGAAGAAATGGAAAGTAAAGAGTGGCTGGAAAAGAACTCAAAGAGTTGCCCGTGTTGTGGGACTCCCATACAGGTGAATGTTTTGTATCAGACTTGGAGGCAAACAGATTTGAAAGCATGTCATCATTACCTTAAGTTAAGAAGCTTATTAGTCAATTTTACGAGTTAGTTAAAAAAATACAATTTGGTATTTATTAAGCCTTCTTACTTAGAAAATGCAAATTTGATCTTAATATTTTTACTGACCTTGTTTATTTTATTATTTTTGCAGTGCTAGGGATTAAATCTAAGACCTTGTGTACCCTAAGCAAACGTTCAACCACTGGGCTACATTCCCAGCCCTATTTTTTATTTATTTTGAGACAGGGTATTGCTAAATTGCTTAGGCTATCCTCTAACTTGCAGTCCTCCTGCCTCAGATTCCCCAGTAGCTGGGATCATAGGAATGCACTTTCACTCCCAGTTTGTTATTGACCTTAAATGTGTGTAGACTTCCCTTTTCACAGTACTTTCATGTAGAGACAATTGTTCTCATAATATATATACCTCAAAATTGATTGGGTTATGCTTTAGTCTATTTTCTCTTGCTAATTTACCACGAATTGGGTAAGTTACAAAGAAAAGAGTTTATTTTACCTCATCATTCTGGTCCAATGTTGAGGGGCTTTGACAACAAGACAGTAACAGAACATCACATGACAAGAGATAAGAGAGTGTGTGTGATTCATCTAGTATCTCATTCTTTTAAATCCATCAGTTTCTAATCACAGTCTCTACCCAGATGACTTTAATCCTAATTTTCTCCCAAAGGCCCATCTCTAAACACTATAGTCAGATTAAGTTTCCACAATGGGAATTAAACTCTTACATGAGTTTTGGAGGGTACAAACCTTACTCACATTGTAGCAAGTTAGAGGAGAACATTCTAGAGTTACAGTCAACTACCTCTGAATCTAAAAAAAAACAATCATATCTAGATATGGTGCACATACTTAATCCCAGCTATTCAGGAGGCTAAGGCAGGAGGATCACAAGTTTGAGATCAGCCTTAGCAACTTAGTGAGACCCTGTCTCAGAATAAAAAAGAGCTGGAGATGTATTCAGTGGTAGAGGGCCCCTGGGTTCAATCCTCAGTACTACCAAAAACAAAAAAATCATAATCTGACCAGGCACACTAGCACCTGCCCATAACCTCAGCTACTTGAGGCTGAGGCAGGAAGAGTGCAAGTTTGAGGCCATCCAGTTTAGCATTACCCTGTCTCAAAATGAGATAAAGGACTGGGGATCCAATGCAGCAATAGAGCACTCCTATAATCCTGACAGCTGGGGACGCTGAGGCAAGAGGATCACAAGTTCAAAGCCAGCCTTAGCAACTTAGTGAGGGTCTCAGCAACTTAGCAAAACCCTGTTTCAAAATAAAAAAGGGATATGGCTCAATGGTTAAGCACCCCTGGGTTCAATCTCTGGTACCCAAAATATAAAAACACAAAAAAATAAGTGACAGAGCACTTGCCTAGCATGTGTGCAGCACTGGCTTCAATCCCCGCAAGGGGGGTGGGGGGTGGGGTGGAAATGTCATATCTTCTCAAAACTGTCCAGGAAAGCATACCTACTTAACAAGTATATACTTAGGAAATAGAGACATTTTTTTCTGTTCTGAGTCAATAATTAGAAAAATCTATTATTGATTGCCAAAATTTTAATGTTTTAAAATAAAAAAATATTTATCTGTTCTAGTCCTTTGTATCTGAACTGAACTTAGTGGCGATTCTCCAGTTAATATTGACATTATATATTCTCCAGGTTATATATATATATATGTATATATATATATATGTTTATTTATAAAATATTGGGCTGGGGTTGTAGCACAGTGGGAGAGTGCTTGCTTGGCATGTGCAATGCACTGGGTTCAATTCTTAGCACAACATATAAATAAGTAAAATAAAGGTCCATTGACAACTAAAAAATAATAAAAATATATATGGATATATATATATATAATGTTCTATTATGTTCTCTAGTTAATACTGGCATTATATATCAAGGAAATTGGCATTATATTTGATCACCTCTGATATGCCTTAACGCTAGGATAGGTTGGAGGACTTGATATCAAATATTTACTTAGATTTATGTAAAAATTTAAAACTTAAACATTTAATCCAAACATTTTAATGTTATCTAACCACATATATAGTCATATATATGGTCATATGTAACTACATATGTAGTCATATTTTTGGTTTCTATCTACCGTTTATCAGAAAAGATGTGTGAGGCACTGGATTTGATTCTCAGCACCACATATAAATAAGTAAAATGAAGATCCATTGACAATAGGCTGGGATTGTGGCTCAGTGGTAGAGCACTTGCCTAGCATGTGTGAGGCACTGGGTTAGATTTTCAGCACCACATAAAAATAAAAAATAAATAAAATAAAGATATTATGTCCATCTACAGCTAAAAAATTTTTTTTTTAAAAGATTCATTGACAACTAAAACTATGAAAAGATTTTGCTAAGGATCTGTAGAACACCTACTAAATGTTTTCTATATTTTATTGGTAATACAAAATAGAAGCATTAAATAGTTGTAAGTGTGTTATCTGTATATTTTAATCCTGCATGAGAAAAGGGAAAAAACTAGAATTTTAAATGGAATCGTTTTGGTACTTGTTTTTCACTTTTGCTTTTACAGCCTTGATATTGTTCTTTTTATCCTTTCCACCAGAAGTTAGATGGATGTAACAAGATGACATGTACTGGCTGTATGCAGTATTTCTGCTGGATTTGCATGGGTTCTCTCTCTAGAGCAAACCCTTACAAACATTTTACTGATCCTGATTCCCCATGTTTTAACAGGTATGTATACTCAGAATCCATAGACTTAGCAGCAATTGTTGGTACCTGATTTGCAGACTACAAATCTTTTATGGGCAGTCCTTCTGCCTCAGATTCCCCAGATTCACCCATGTTTTACTTATGTACTTGGACTTAGAGAATTCTACTATGTTTTTTGAAATAAATGATTATATTAGTTTCTTGAAAGTGAGTTTTATAAAATGAGCATATATACCATCTGAAAATATTTTCCTTTTTATCTTCTCAATTTGTTGTTGTTGTTTTGTTTGGTACTCAGGATTCAACCCAGGGCTTTATGCATACTAGGCAAGCACTCTGTCACTATACTATACCACTCAGCCCTTTTTACTTTATTTTGAGATAGGATAAATTGCTGAGGCTTACCTTGAACTTCTGTTCCTCCTGCCTCAGCCTGCCAAGTATCTGGGATTATAGGCGTGACCACCACATGTAGCTAAAAGAATGGTTCTTATTGAGGCAGCTTGTTCAGAGGGACCTGGATGTCAGCCTTCCTCTATGGAGTGATTAAAAAAGAAGAGAAGATATACAAAGATATTTTTAGAACGGTACAGAAAGTGTTTTTGAGAGGGGGAAAGACAGATTACATTCAGTTTTATTGAAGTGCATAAAAATGTACCTTATTTTATGCTTCCAGGTTGTTCCATGCTGTGGATGTTAATGGAGATATTTGGGAAGATGAGATTGAAGACTAGTTAACTCTTTCTGCTCATAATATGGAAGTGAAGTGGTTTGCCCCAATCTTGTCAAGTATACAAAGTAACTTTGCAGGATATTTAGGGTACCATGCATTCATAGAAGATAAGGAAGAGCAAGGTTTATATTTTCATTTGATACTACTGATTATGGCACCTTCATACATTTTTCCATGTAACATAAATTGATAAAATTATAAGCCAAAGGTTCAGAAAATGAAAATTACAGAATATTAAATATTATAATGTGCCCAAAGCTCTTTTTAACTAAAAAATAAATATTTATTTTCTTCCCCAAGCTTTAGTTAAGGAGAAGGGTCAAGAATTAAACTTATAGACCTATCTCCAAGAAGCATCCCTCTGAGACCTTCTTTTGGAGCCCCCTCAGTACTCCTTACAGCTGGGAGGGTAGAAGCCTTATTAAACTCATACCGAGAGCCTGATCCCATTCACTCCACATTACTCACTTTCCTTCCAACTGAAATTTTTGCTAAGTGCTCTTTGGAGGGAGTCTTCTACTCTATTACTGACTGACCCAATGTTATTTTGATCTATTGCTTTTCAGAATTTGGAAATTTATAATAATTTAAAAAATATTTTTCAGTACCACAAACACTGTGGGTGACTTGATATTTATGAGTGATATATATATAGTTTGCTGATTTTGAGCCAAATCTATAATGTAATTATACTGACCTGGGAGAATTTCGGCCCTATTCCACTTTCCTGGGCAGTAGAGCTTAGTTCTACATTTTCTCCCTTTACCCTCCCTCTGCCTTCTGTTGCAAGGACAGTTTTAATATTAATTCCCACAGCACATGTTTTCCTCTGCAGGAATAAGAAAAAGCCTAATATATTCTCAAGCTGAACAAGCTGAATGTCCTTTAATTATCTGGTTTTTGAACCTATACACATTACTGTAGTTCCAGCGCTAACCTGAGTTCTTTTTAAAGGTCTTCTTTAATGAGCTGTGGGAATTTGGCTTCTTACCCTTTTTTGCAACAGTGATGTTTTGGGTGATAATTTTGACTTGATACCTAGATTCCTATTTCTGGATTTTGTTGGCTTTTTGGAAAATCACTTTTCTTTATGGTTTGGTGAGTGGCTTAGCAAATTAAGTTTTTTTTGTTTTTGTTTTTTTTTAAAGAGGATAGAAGAATTCAGTTGCAGCTTGTGAACATGTTTTTTCTTCTACCTTGTCATTGAAAATTGAGGAATCACTTTTAACTGTTTTAGGTGTGTGTGTTCAAAAAGTCAGCAAGTGTGTTTTCTGGATTGTCAAGGGGATGCTTAATCTTAAAAATAAAAATAGTTTTAAAAATCATAATTAGAACAGAGTTGCTGCTGTTTGTTCTATCACCAAGGCAACTGATCAGATTTTAAAACTATTATAACTTTTAACTTTTTTGGTGCTCAGGATTGAACCCAGGGCCCCAAGCAGTCTTAGCATGCACTTTGCCCCTGAACTATACCTGTACCCATAGAACATATTCTTACCTAGGCTTGTGACTGAGCCTAAGTTTTAAGGCTCATATTTTGTTTAAACAACTATGTTTCATGAACTTTCATTTAGCACATTTTATATGAGAACTGAAGTTAAAGAATAAATTGCTGATAAGAAATGGAAATTGAAAAATGATTATTCAGTGCATACTTGAGAAAAGTGATTGAATAATTTGGATTTTTTTGGTAGTAGCCAGTCAGAAGTTCTAGTTCATGAGCAAGTTGATATTTGCTAGAGATCATTTTATTTTAAGCTGGTGTATATTGATGATATCATAGAAGTAGGAAGGAAGCCTTTGTGGTATAGTTTTGTGAAAGAAATGGAAGGATTTTTTTTCCATTTATGATTTTTAAAAATCTGACATAGTCTAAACAAGTCTTTGAGACTTGTTTTCTTTCTTTCTTAGATACAAAATCTTCTTCCCTTAATTTTAACCAAGATCATAGGGCTTGTAAAGCCTTATTTTTTCCTCATATTTTTGAAGTATAGTTATTGGCTGATTTTGAGATGGTATAGTTTTGGTAGAGTATTTTTGTTTCTGAGTAAAATGAAAGATTTGGGTAACTCCCTGAATACCCTGTAAAACAACTAAGTTTTGGGAAAGTTGCCATGTCAAGAAAGTATATGATGGAATAAAGAGTTTTGTACGTTAAGAACAAAATAAGAAGGCCTTATTTTACAAGTGGGCTGAGAATTGCCATAAATTGATGTGACTTTATGGGTTCTTTTGGTAGGAGTTTGAGGAGGTCATGTCATTTGATTTTATATGAAAGGTTTGTGGGTCTAGAATGAAGAAATGAAAATAAGCTTCCAAATAACTTTTTTCCTTAAGTTTTTTTTTTTTTTTTTGCGGTGCCAGGGCCTTGTGCTTGCAAGGCAAGCACTCTACCTACTGAGCTATATCCCCAGCCCTTTTTCCTTAAGTCAAAATAGAATGTCTGAATTTTTAAGCTTGTGATGGAACAAAGAGCCTGTCTTTTTTAATTGAGGTACATCTTGTTTTACAAATTTTTTTAAAAGAAACTTTTAGAACAGTTTTAGATTTATGAAAAACTGCAAAGATAGCATAGAGTTCCCCTACATCCATTTATTTCCCATTAATTCTTAACATTAGTATGGTGCATTTGCCACATTAATGAACCAATATTGATACATTATTTTTAATCCATAAGTCCATATTTTATTCAGATTTCCTTCATTTTTCCTTCATGTCCATTTTCTGTACCAGGATCCCACATTATTACATATAGAAATCATGTCACAGTTGTCCCATCCATTTTTATTGTTAGTACTATATAAACATCCATTATATCTTAAAATACCTAGATTGACTGGGAGCTGAAAAACTTTTCTTGAAGACTACTTGATCACCTAGTTCTAGCAGGTATGACAAATCAATGAAATTCTTCTTGATCAAGGTCTTTAAATCAGTTATTCCTCAGGATACTTCATTGGCTGCATATGGAGTTTTAGGTTTACTTGGATGGTTGTTTTCCTGTTCGGCTTCATGGGGGGAGAAAAACATTAAACTAGACAAGTTGATCAGACTATCCTGTGGATCAGCGGAGCACAAATGGCTTTGCACTGAGAGGACTAGCCTACTGTCTGCTAAATCCTGAAGAGTGCAGTGCTTTTCTTCCTGTCTAGAGATGTGGCAAACAGAGAAAAACTTGGAAACAATCTTTCCAGACCTGTAGCATGGTCAGTAAGGTCATTTTTTGGTAGTAGAGGCTCTAGTTTACATTAGAAATCCCTTAATATACCTACTATTTATTTTTCTGTCAAGAGTAGTGAGTTAATAAGATAAGAATCTTGAGGCAGTTCATGTGATTTCATTTTTGACTGGAATTTGGATCTCCCACCAAATAGTAACTTTATTATAAGCATCACCAACAGGTGGCAGCAGTTCCTCTATTATAAAAAGAGAGTGGCCCTAGTAGACCTGGTGGTGCAAGACTCTAGTCCTGCTACTCTGGTAGGCTGAGCTAGTAGGATCACTTGAGTCAAGCAATTCAGGTTCAACTTAGACAAAATGGCAAGACTCAATCTCAAAAAACAAACATACAAAAAACGGTGACCAGTTAAGCTAGGAATAGTATTTTGTTAACAGAATCATATTTAATTTCTGGGATTATAAATTTCCCTATAGTGTTTCATCATAGTGTCTTTTATACCTTGGTAGACAGAATGTGACAAGGCAGGAAGAGCAGTATTACCAAAACTTTTAGGCCACTTAAAACTGTACTTGATCCATAGTTGATTTTTTTTTTTTTTTTTTTTTTTTTACTTTTTTTATTGATTCATTGAACACAAATGGAGTACAGCTATTGTTTCACTGGTTGTACACAAAGTAGAGTCACACCATCTGTGCGTTCATACATGTACAAAGGGCAATGGTATCTGTCACACATTCTGTTATTATTTTTACCCCCCACCCCGCCCCCACCCCTCCCTTCCCTCTATGCTATCTATCCTTCCTCCATTCTTGCCACCCTTCCCCCCCACATTATGCATCATCATTCATTTATCAGAGAGACCATTCGGCCTTTGGATTTTTGGGATTGGCTGATCTCACTTAGCATAACAGTCTCCAACATCATCCATTTACCTACAAATGCCATAATTTTATTCTTCTTTATGGCTGAGTAATATTCCATTGTGTATATATACCACAGTTTCTTTATCCATTCATCTGCTGAAGGGCATCTAGGTTGATTCCATAATCTAGCTATTGTGAATTGAGCAGCTATGAACATTGATGTGGCTGCATCACTGAGGCAATCTGATTTTAAG
>JAJEJO010001635.1:225441-245228 GCA_020662805.1 Glaucomys volans | reverse complement strand
ACTCAACCACTGAGCTACATCCCCAGCCCTATTTTGTATTTTATTTAGAGACAGGGTCTCACTGAGTTGCTTAGTGCCTCGTCGTTGCTGAGGCTGGCTTTGGACTTGCAATCCTCCTGTCTCAGCCTCCTGAGCTGCAGGAATTACAGGCATGCACCACCACACCTGGCCAGAATGCCTTATTGATACTTAGGCAGGCTTCACTAGCATCTTGTCACATGAAGGATTTTGGTTTCTAGGAAAGAGTCCTTGTATTTGCAAAGTTAGATTTCCTCCTTAGTAGGCCAGTGGGCTAATTCATCGTCATGTAATATTTTTTGCTTATTGTGTATGTCACTACTCTTGGGGAGAACTAGCAAGCTTCTTGTTCAGCAAACTGTAGTGTCTTCTATAGCACTGTTATGTGGTAGGATAGAGCAGGATTTAACCAAGTCTGCCTTCATGGAGCTTAAGTTTAGTGGGGAAATCCTCTTGTCTGACAGTAAATGGTTCTGAGAAAAAAGAGTGGGGCAGGTAGGGATTGCTGCTTTATATTGGAGGGTCAAGAAAGATCCAACAAATATTATTTGAATAAAGACCCGAAAGAAAGAGTAGGCCACAGTGGGAATAGAGTGTCAGGTTCTTGAATGCATCTCTACTTTATGAGCAGACTATGTAGTCAGAAGGACTATGGACACCTGTTTATGTCCATGCTGCCTGCCACTTTTGACTAAATGTTATGAAACTTTAAACACATTCCATCCACTCTTCCTGAAACACTATTCTTTGTACACTTGTTATTACCTTTTTCCTTTATGAGGATCAGACTTGCTGTTTTATAGATTCATCACGTCACTGTAGACTGTGTTTAGTATTTTTAATCGAATTATCACAACCTAGCTAGTGGAGTCCAACTCAACCAGCTGTATTATCCTTTCAACACTGCCTCAGACACCTCTGAAAGCACCCTTATTTTCTAGCAACAAGATATTCCAGGTCCACCATGATCCCTGCCCCAAAACATATTATTAGTTCCTCTCCAGCAAACCCAGAGTAGTACTTGAGGTCCAGACAGGCCCAGAGACGCATGACCCATTTGATTCGCATAAGCACTGATTGTAGCAGGAGGATCCTGCTGTTGGGCCACCAGAGAAACAGACCTGAGATCAGATCTCTTTAAGGTCTCAAGTTTATACAGAGGTCTTCAGTATGACTGTCATCACTAAATCCTTAAAATTCTACTATAATTTTAAAAAATACTACCTAGTTAAAATATAAACCCTTCTTGACTGGATAAACAAAATGTGTTGTGTCCACACACAATGGAACCCCAGTACCCACCTCCCAAAAAAAGAAATGGACAACTGCCATGTTGACCACCTAAAAACACGTGCTTGGACTGGGGATACAGCACAGTGGTAGAATGCTTAGCATGCACAAGGCCCCCAAGTTCAGTAACCAGCAACACATATACACACCCAACCACCAAAGATGTTATGCTTAGTGAAAGAAGTCAGACACAAACGATGTCATGTAATTCCACTTATATGAAATGTCTAGTAAGGGCTAGGGGTGTAAGTCAGTGGTAGTGTATGTACTTAGCACATATGTGCAAGGCCCTAGGTTCAATCCCCAGCACCCCCCTGCAAAAAAAAAAAAATGCCCACGAAAGGTAAATCTATAGACAAAGCATATCAGTGATCACATGGGGCTGGAAGTAGAAGTAGGGAGCTTTTTGAAATGATGGAAAGGGATTGTGATAAGGATCACACAACTCCATACACTTAAAATCAATGAATTTATAATAGGTAGATTTTATTGGCATGTAAATTATACCCCAATAAATAAAAACCATTCTTCCATGTATGTCCTTAATTGGTTATAGTGACCTAAGGTACTTTTTAAAAATTTTTATATAAAATATATTTTAGTTGTAGGTGGACACAATATTTTTATTTTTATGTGGTACTGAGAAGCAAACCCAAGGGCCTCATGCATGCTAGGCAAGTGTTCTACCACTGAGCCACAACCCCAGCCCCCCAAGGTATTTGTTTACATGGACTTGAACACAAAAAAATTGTATTTTCCCATATCTTACAGTTATTTATATTTTCCCATACCTTATAGTGCTGGGAATTAAACCCAGGGTCTCACATATGCTAGATAAGCACTCTACCACTACTGCATTCCCAGCCCCTGCCATATATTTAACAGCCGTATCCCTACTTAAATCTCAAGTACAGCCACAATATGACAATGTATTGCTCATCAGTTTATTCCTACCTTTTTTCACATAGGTGCTTCATTTTCATAAAAATGTTTTTTCACCTGATGATTAAAGACCGGTTGCTCTGCTGGTAATCTTCCTGCAGGCTCTATGAGGACTCATAATGTGAAGCTTGGTTCACCCACTACTTCCCAAATTCATAAACTTTGGAGACAAAATTTCAGAGGACAACTTTCTGAACTTTGGAGGTAGAAATCCACAAATGACACATTTTATTGAAAATACTGGATTTAATAGAAAATATCACATTGTAAACAAGTCCACTGATTCATTAGCTTAACATAGAATGACAGCCCAATCACGTATAAAAGCTAAAGGACGAGATGCTGGTGCCAAAGGCAGCACTTAAAGAGAGGCCTGAGCCAGAGTTTTCCCAGAAATTTTCCCAGAAATAGGCAGCAATAGCTTCAAACAGGCACAAGAACAGGGAGGCTGAGGCAGCAACCACTCCACAAAGGCTTAAGGGCATAAAAGGAAGACAGCAATGGGACATTTGGGAAGGAGGGCTGAAGGATAAAAACAAAGGGTTTTTGTTTTTTGGAGTTATTTTTATGGTGCTGGAGATGGAACCCAGGACCTCATGCATGCTAGGCAAGTGCCACATCTGCAGCCCAGGCTTGTTATTCTTGACGTTCTGACAACATCAGATCCTACCTCACAACCTGAGAGGGTTAGAGGAGCAGGGTATGTTAAGTGGGGCAACAATACTATACGTATCAAATGTGCGTGGCCTCGGAGCTGAACTCTGAGGGAGGCAGGAGACTGTGGCACTCGTGTGTAGTGACTAAACTTAAAACTGAACTTTCTGCCTCATCACAGCTGATCACAACACTGAAATGGTGGAAGTGTCTGTTGCCCCAGTGAGTCTCCTCTTTACTGATAAGTACGTAAGAGACTTACGTACTTATCTGACAAAAACACAGGGCTCTAGTGGAAAAAGGTTTCAACCTCTCTCCTTTTGGGTCCCCAAAGGGAAAGAAGTTTGTCGTGGATGGACCCCTGGAGGATTTGGACTTAATAGCAAAAGCCATCTCTTTAGTCCCAGCCACCCAAATACTCCACCAAGGAGTCCTCCCAGTTCATGGAAAAGCCACCTTGAGAGCAGAAAAACAACTAGGGGAAAGAGAATAAGGAACAGTTTTCTTATTGTGGTACTTGCTTCTGACCAGAGAAGCTCCTTGTACACTGTTCAGATATGAAGATATCAAGTTCACTCCTTATCTAGAGCAGCAGTTCTCAAATTAGGGGCAGGCCTGCTCAAGAGGAGCTCTCAAGACTCTCCAAAGAGACTGAGTTCAAAATATGTAAGCCCCTAATTCCCACCCACTTGAGAATAGGTGCACATAAGGATAGAAATTCCTGACAGGAGTGTGTTGTACATGTGAAGAGTAGCTAAGGCAGAACAAAAACCCAAGAAGCCCTAACTTGGATGTGACAGACATCAAAATGATGGAGAACACTGTTTGGAGATTTTTTTCTGATTAAGTTATAAGTCATTCCACAGCTAAATCCATGATGAGGCCTCTAGCCTCAGAACCAAGAACCGTAAGCTCACTCACTTACTGCAGTAACCATACTGGCAAAACAATTCTGTTTTCCTAAAGAAAATTTCCTATGAGGTACTTGATATTAGGTCCCAGCACAGGCTAATCACTGTATGGTTTCTTAGAAGACTGGCTTTTCTCAATTTCTTTCTCTTTGATACTGTACAGGGGGTCCACCAACTTGTTATGAACAAGCATTAAACCTATAAAAATAAAAAATAGTTAATGCAGGTAGAGGCAAGAGTTCCACAATTATCAACAAAAACTTCTAGAAGCTCTCTAATTTTGTACGAGAACTGAACTCATTTCTCTTTGATCTCAAAATCATAAAAACCCTAAGAGCAGGAAAAAGAGTTTTTTTATTCCCATTGAGTGCTAGAGTTCCTGGAAGTTCTGTCAACCCAACCACAAGAAGAGCTGACTATTTATAAAGGGTAATCTTTTCAGCAAAGAAAAATTCCTAATTTTCATGTAAGTTTGCCTAAAGCAGGAGGTGTACTAGGGATCATACCCCAGGCTTTACTCATGCTTGGCAAACTACCACTGAGCTATATACCCCCAACCCTCCAGTAGGTATCCTTTTACAGTAAAAGAAAAAGATCTCTATGGTAACTGCTTCAGTGCCTTAACTTGAGGAGAAAGGCATGTATGAGATCTGGACTGAGAAAATCTGAGGCTCAATGTCATTACAAGAAGATCACCACACAGCTCTTGTACTAAAACTTTTTTTTTTTTTTTGCCTTTGCAGAAAACAGATCTCTTCAGAAATAGATGCTTGCAGTCATGCCTGGTAGAGAAATGACTGTATTATGAGACAGTAAGGTCTGATTTTTAAAAATTCTAGGTGTCCATTAAAATGACCAGAATGAGGGCTGAGAATGTAATTCAATGGTGGAGCACTTGTCTAGCATTTGGATGCCCTGGGTTCCTTCCCCAGCACGGAGCGGGGCAGGAGGGCAGAATGGGCCACGTGTGGTGGCACACACCTGTAATCTCAGCAACTTGGGAGGCTGAGGAAGGAGGATCACAAGATCAAGGCCAGCCTTAGCTGAGGTGAGATCCTTATCAAAAAATGAAAAGGGCCGGGGATGTGTAGCTCAGTAGTAGAGTGCACCTGGTTCAATCCCCAATACCCAAAAATAAAAAAATAAAATAGCCAGAGTGAAAATGAGATCCACTCCTCACTCCTAGCATACCTGGGCCTACTCCCACATCCACCCTCCCTCACCTTTGAAATACTTGACAGTCTTCACTTTCAGCTCTAAGGTGGCATCTTCATCACACACAAACACAGTGCAGGGATGCTGTTGGAAGGCAGACACAGTCCACATATGGTTCACTCCCTCCTCAATGGCCTTGTACAAAGCAAATGCCTTGTGAGCGCCTGTGATGAGGATCATCACCTGGGGATCAGAAAACAAGTCAGGATGGAGCAGTCCAGCAGCACCAAGTGCTGATAAGGATTATTGTTTTATTACTACATTGTAAATATTCACTGTGCAACATTCTGTGTTCAGTGCTCTGTGTGTTTCATCACACAAGTAACCTGAGGTAGGAGGCATCTTTTCTTATCCTCACCTTTTAGGATAAGGAAATAGGGCTCCAGGGAGTTAAGTAACTTGCCCAGGGTCCATCTGTGACTCGAGTCTATGCTCTTGACCATCACGTGACAGTGCCTCCAGACAACTTTAATGATAACTGTGAAGGTGCCCTATGCCATGCACAGGCCCACACCTGTTATCCCAGGAGCTAGATCAGTTTTCACAGTCTGTGAAAGGAACCTCAGCCTGCACTAGCTACTCTGTGGGTCTCTGAAGGTTGAATCCCAGAAAGGGATTCCCTTAATTTGGTCCCTTTCAGTTCACAGCATTTAATTTGACTTGAAGTGATACTTCTTGTTCATATAAAAGATGGTATAGATTCCACCTAACAATTAAATTATCAAGACATAAGTGCCAGAAAATGATCCCAAAGAATTCAGCTCTACAAATACCTTTCCATTTTAAATATTTGTACCATGGAGTTGTGAACAGGATTTACTGTGCCTCTCTTAAAAGAGGAGAGGAGACAGAGAGAACCTAATTAGTTCAGAACCCCTCAGCAACTTTAAGCTCACTGAGAAGAGATTTTCCTGATTTCCAGCCCAGATCATTCCCCAGATCAGACACCTTCACCAGGTAAGGATGGCCCCCAAACCCTCATGTTTATAAGCAGCAAGCAGAGCATCCCCCTAGGTACTGACTCAGGGTTACACAATGGAAATCTAAGAGACATCACTCATTTCACAAAAGTCCACTGTGTGATTAGAGAGCCTTTTCCCTGACTTAGGTATTTGCTTACAGACCTGGGAAAAGAAATTTGAAGCTAAAATGTCTCCAGCCATTCCTCACTGAATGTATTTCCCAAAAGAATAGAAAAGGCTTCTAAAATTCTAATGAAAGCAGAAGGGAACTGGACACACACACACATACACACACACACATCAAATGATTACCAATTTTCTAGGAGAAAAACTCCCTAAATTCAGTTCATGACACTTTTTTTTGGTGGTACTGGGGACTGAATCCAAGGCCTTGTGCATGCTAGGCAAGTACTCTACCACTGCCTATTTCCACAGCTTTATGACTTACCTTTTAATCACACGTCACTACATTTATTATTCCTGAACACAGGGCCATAATCATCACATCCTTGGGTTGCAGGAGAAGCACCCTTTCAAATAGTGACTGACTTCAGGGATACCAAGAGGATCCCTTCTCAGTGCCCGGGCAAGTACAAATTCACATTCCCACATTAGTGGTGCTGGGCTTCTCTTTGCCCATGAGAAGCATGGAAGTGGCACATCAGCAGAGGCCAGGGAGCCCTGGTCAGTTAGCCAAAGACAGAAAAAATGCTCCATGGATTTGCTCACCCTGGGAACAATGATTACCTCCAAAGAAAGAAGAGAAACAGGACCAGCTGGGGTTTTAGCCTTATTTATAACATCTTCATCTTTAAGAAGAGTGTGTTCAGCTGTGTAGCTACAATTAACAAAAAGACAAGCCCACTATCCCCAACTCCAACAAAGGCTGGTGGACCCCTGCACCCTTACCTCTCTAGCATCCATGACTGTGCCCACACCCACTGTCAGGGCCATGGTGGGCACCTTGGCAAGATCTCCGTCAAAGAACCTAGCATTGGCCAGAATGGTGTCCATGGCCAATGTCTTCACACGAGTCCTGGACACCAGGCTGGAACCTGGCTCATTGAAGGCAATATGTCCATCAGGGCCAATGCCTAGACAGAGAGAGAGCCACAATAGCCCTGTGAGTCCTACGGATCAACAATTTCAAGAATGGACAATCTCTCCTTCCCTAACTAGGGTCTGAAAAAAAGAAAAACAATCCTTGAAAACTATTTCTTTTTTCATTTATACTCTGAGGTACAAATCTGACCCCTTCTCGCCATTTCTATCTGAGGCACAGACATTGTTAATTTGCTATCACCTTCAGAAAGCTCAGTAAGGGGCACTCCAAACAGCTCCTGCCTCCTCAGAAGTGTGACTTCTCTGTCTCCTGCCTGTAGTTGGGGTCCTGCTGCTAGGACAGAATTGCAATGAAAACACACACAGCACCTGGGCAGTAGCTGCCAAGTTCCAAAATTTCAGAACATGCAAGGTCCTTCCTCCCTGCTCTTATGGAAATCAGATCCAGAGTGGTAAAGGTAGTCCAATTTTACACCCCTGTAGGTGGTGCCCAAGGTGGTAACATGTAGGTAGCCTGGGATAGGAATAAGAGCATAAATCTGAGAAGTAGATTCCCCAGGGTCCCATCTCACTGCTTCTCACTGGCTGACCTTGGCAAGTCACTCAACTTCTCTGGGGTTCAACTGCTACTGAGAGCATGCAAAGGGCCATATGAAACCTTCTGAAACTACATGAGTCCATGATTTAAATGTTTAGGTAAATTACATGACTAATCCATAAAGCCCAAACACTAGGGAATAAAAGATCTGCATCCAAATCCCAAAACTCTCAGTTTATATAGGCATCAAAGTGTAGAGAAAGGAGGTCTCCATGATCATAGTTCCTTCCTGAGCAGCAGAGCCAGGGCTAGGACCCAAGACGCCCACTTTCTCTATGCCTTCCCTGCCTCCACACAGCGATAGATGACCCAGTGTCACTAGCACAAAGGGGGCTGCATGGAGACAGGCTTGGCATCGTGTCTTCTTCCCACACATTCCAGCCACCCTGGGCCTGGCCCTGGATGTGTGCTGAAGAATGCCAAGCTCACCTCCAACAAATAGCTCGATCCCGCCTGCAGCCTTGATCTTCTGCTCAAAGGCATCACATTCGGCCTGCAGGTCAGCTGCGTTCCCATCCAGAATGTGGGTGTTTTCTGGATGGATATCAATGTGCTTGAAGAAGTTGTTCCACATGAAGGAATGGTAACTCTCTGGGTGGTTCTGAGGAAGGCCTGTGGGGTCATGGGACATTTAGTCATGCCCAGGCTGGGCTAGAGCTCTTCTCCCAAGGAAAATGCCAGGACACCACCCCACCCACAGGAACACTCAGGGAACTATCCATCAGAAAGCTTTGGACACCAGTCCCCTGCCTCCCAGCCTCTTGGGAGAGGCTGAGCTGGTCTCCATTAAGTGTTCACTGACTTAAGGGCTGGGGCTGGGAAATTCCCTTATTCTGATCTGCATTCACAAGGGAATGACCATAGGTTGGAGGCTGGGAACATTCTGGGCTTCTGAAGGTGGCTTGGTCACCTGGGGTAGGACTGGGCCCATCTGGGAAAGGAAGTAAACATATCCCACCATTTATACCCTGCTTATCCTGCACCCCAACTTAAATACAAGGGGGTTGGAGAAAATTATATCAGGGCTTCTCAAAATGGATTTTTTTTTCATCCAGAAAGAAAAATAATGTTTAAATGGTTAATGTGGAGCATTAAGAATATTTAAAATCTAGGCAGCTGTGGTGGCCCATGCCTATAATCCCAGCAATTCAGTAGCCTGAGACAGGGGGATCACAAGTTCCAGGCCAGTCTCAGCAACTTAACAAAATCCTATCTCAAAATAAAAAGGCTGGGGATGTGGCTCAGTTGTAGAGCAGCCCGGGATTCAATCCCAGTACAAAAAAAAAAAAAAAAAAAAAAAATTAAAATCAGCTTTAAACATGAGAAAATCCACCACAGTGCTACAACATGAGATGAACCTTGAAGACATTCTCCTAGGTGAAAGCAGCCAGTCACAAGATATCAAATACTTATGAATCTACTTGTATGAGGTACTCAGGGAAATCAAATTCAAAACAAAGTAAAATGGTGGTTTCCAGAGATTGAGGAAAACAGGAAATGGGGAGTTGTTTAATGGAAACAGAGTCTCAGTTTTATGAGATGAAAAGAGTTCTGAGATTGGTTGTATAACAATGTGGATGTACTTATCACTTCTACAGTGTACGTATACAAGGGCTTAAGATAGTAAATATATGTATGTTTTGAAATGGGGCCTCACTATGTTGCCCAGGCTGGCTCAAGTGATCCTCTTGCCTTAGCCCCCTTAATAGCTGGGACTACAGACTCGAAAATCACACCTGGCATTTGAGTTGGCAAATTTTATGTTGTATACATTTTACCACAATTCTTTTTAAAAGAACGTTTAAGGTGAAGCTATTATAAAATGATGGTGCGGTGGAGGGAGCAGAAAGGTTATAGAAGCCCAAGCCTTAGCTCCCCTTCAAGTGTACCTGGAAGAAAGGGGAGTTAGAGGAGCCAGGCAACAGTGGCACACACCTGTAATCCCAGGGACTTGGGAGGCTAAAGCAGGAGGACTGCAAGTTCAAGGCCAGCCTTGGCAATTTAATGAGACCCCCATCTCAAAAATTAAAAGGACTGAAGACACAGCTCAGTGATAAAGCACCCCTGGGTTCAATCACCAGTACCACCAAAACAAGAAAAAGAAAAAAAGGGAGGTGGAGGATGCACACTAGAGAGAAAATATAGACACAGAACACATCCCAGCCAAGATGCCACTTGCAAGCACTTGGTTCCAGAAAGAAACTGAGCTGGGAAGCAGGCAAAGGGAAAGGAAGAACCCTAGTATTAAGTGTTCATTAAAATGTTTACCATGTACAAGAAGCTTCCCTATCTATCACAGTATCATAATGCTTACAACTCATGAGGTCATCTTTATTAACTTCATTTTATAACTCATTAAACCAAGGTTGGAAGAGAGAGGTATTGATAACTGAGCCTATCATCAAATGTCACTGGTTCCTTGAGATACTCCCATTTCTCTCCAGGGCTGAGCCTGTGAGAGAAGAAGCATGACTCCTGGAATCAGGTTAAGAACCCTAAAAAAGACTCACCCACATACTCATCCATATTGAAGGTTTTCACATATTTAAAGGACAGGTCTCCATTCTTATAGTACTCAATCAGCTTCTTATAGCAGCCAAGCGGGGTGCTCCCTGCAAGAGGAAAATTAAAAACCTATGCAAATCAGACAGTCATTCAGTGTTTCAAAATCTATCAACAGATTCTCATTTCAATGTCCTTACAAAGGCTCCACATTATTGGGTCCCTCTGCATACCTTACCCTGCATTGGTCACTTCACCTCAGGGCCTTTGCACATGTTAATCTAGCAGCAATACTCTTCAGGTATCTATATGGCTAACTCACTTCTTCAGGCCTCTCCTCTATTACTTTCTCAGAATGGCCTTCCCTGCCACCATATCCAACATGGCAAACCTCCACCTAAATACTCCCTATCTTTCCTGCTTCATTTTTTACTTACTTCTTACTACTGTTTAACATACTCTACACTTTGCTAATTAACTTATCTATCTCTCCCAATTTAAGCTTTGGAAGGCAGGAATTCATATCCCTTTTGTTTGTTCCTGTATCCCCAGAGCTAAGAACTGCTTGGCTAACAGAGGCACTTAATAAATATCTGCTTCCCCCCCTTTGGATAAGCAGATATTTATCAAGTGCCCATCAAAATGTATAAATGCATTCTACTGTCATGTACAACTAATTAGAACAAATAAAATAAATAAATAAATAAATATCTGCTGAATGAGTGACAATGGAAACTCCAACCCCAACCCCACCAAAAATAATCAACTGGTCCCTATGACAAGGAACCCACTTGGAAATGCTGTGCTGTTTGAAATGTGACAGGCAGGAAGGAGTCTGTTCTTGAAGGGGCTTGAATGTCACTCTGTGGATCTGATTGTGTGATAACAGGAATTAGTAATGAGTTGCTGCAGAAGCCACACTGATCAGGTGGAGGTTGGCTCACTCCACAATTAGCAGACAGGATGTTAACACAACTCCAACAGGGCTGAGGCACAGGTGGTTTCACAAGGTTCAGTCAGATACCACTCCTGCAAGCCTCCAATGCAGAGTTCAGCAAACTTTGGCCCATAGGCCAAACTGAGCCTGCTGCCTGTTTCTATGGAGTTCATGAGTTAACTATAGCTTTTATCAGGTGCAGTGGTGCACACCTGTAATCCCAGCAACTTAGGAGGCTGAGGCAGCAGGAACACAAGTTCAAGGGCAGCCTCAGCAACTTAGCAAGGACCTAATCAACTTAGTGAACACTGACTCAAAATAAATAGGAAGGACAGGGCATGCAGCTCAGTGTTAAAGTGCCACTGGGTTCAATTCCCAGTACAAAAAGGAAAAAAACAAGATAGTTTTTACATTTAAAATATCAAAGAATGGTGCATGCCTGTGATCCCAGTGGATAGGAGGCTGAGGCAAGATATCTGGAGTTTGAAATCAGCGTCAGCACGTTGGCAAGGCCCTGTCTCTAAATAAAATATCAAAAAGGGCTAGGGATGTGGCTCAGTGGTTAAGTGCCCCTGGGTTCAATCCCTAGTACCAAAAAAAAAGAGAAAGAGAAAGAAAAAAAATCAAAAGAATGTTTGTGAAATATGAAAATTATTTAAATTCAAACTTCAGTGTCCATAAGTAAAAAGTGTCATTGACACACAACCAATAAAAGTCACCAATCTATTGTTGGTGGCTTTCACACTCCAGTGACAGAGTTGTGTAGTTGTAACAGGGAAGTCTGAAATAATTTACTGTTCAGTCATTTACAGAAAAAGTTTCACAGCCTCTACAACAGTGGATGGGTCAGGTAAGACCCCCGGGGCAAATCCACCCACCTGTGAAAGAAATAATTAGGACATTCAGCTTGAGAAGCTGGGGTCAAAACATAAAGGCAACATTCTGATCTTTTTGAAAAGACACTGGGACCTTTTCCCCTTAGATCTTGTGCATAAGCCTTACAGAAAATTATCTGAATTACTATCTTCCCAATTCCTCCCGGAATGGTACTTAGCTAGCATTCCCCTAAATACACATA
Source organism: Glaucomys volans (assembly GCA_020662805.1). Classification (NCBI taxonomy): domain Eukaryota; kingdom Metazoa; phylum Chordata; class Mammalia; order Rodentia; family Sciuridae; genus Glaucomys; species Glaucomys volans. The sequence goes on along the minus strand of JAJEJO010001635.1, from coordinate 233,059 downwards.
TGAGAAATTAATTCATTTCATAAAATGCATGCCTTAGGGAATCAGAACTTAATTCTGTTAAGGCACCGTGGATGCCTAAATAAGGCTGATTTATGATGTAGCCTAAAAATCAGGTTCTTCCTGTCTAGTCAAGATCCCTTCTGTTCCAAAATTCTATAGGAGGAGGCAGCAACTAAACCAACCCATAAAGGAAGCCAGGTCCTGTTTGGTATGCAGAGGTGGGGGCTGGTGTTCTCTCATTGCACCAGCACCTCAAGTCCTCCTTTAAATCTCTGGACCGAGTGAGCCCAGAACCTGGCCTCTTATAACCCTCTGATGCCCACCCTCTCCATTCCACAACACACCAGTGGGGAGTCCCATCGTGAAGTACTTGTCTGGTCCTGGGTTAAACTGGATGATGCGGTTCCTGATGTATTTGGCCGCCCACTCACTGGCCTGTGAATAGTGCTCCAGGATGATGAGCTTCATCTTGTCCTGCAGTGGGTAGGTGAGATGACAAAAGGAACCAATGGTCCTCACTTTGAGTTCTGAAAAAAAGGCTGGGCCGGGCACCTCTTCCACCCACCAGGAGGCGCTACTTTTAGGGTAGACCCGGGTTCTATCTCAGCTGCATTTACCAAGGGTAGGACTTCACAAAGCACCGCGTTCTATGAAGCCATTTCTTATGTAAAAATTGGGCACAGCGGTACCTACCTCGCCGACTTCACGACAAGGAACAAAAAATGAGAAAATGCTTGTAAATCACTCTGTATGTTGGTGATTATTATATTGCAGCTCGACTCAGTTTCCCTCCCACAGCCCTACAGGCTGGATGCTCCACCCCATAGTCTTCCTCAAGAACTAGAGAGGCCATGGGATCGTCTTGGGTCAATGGAGCAGGTGGGGGCGATGGCTTTGCCTGGGAGGTGTGTTCTTAATTAGCACTAGAAAAAGGTGACTCTCACCGCCCGCCCTGCTTGGGGAACACTATTGGGTCCTCAGTTTCCCCAAAAGCACAAGGGGGTAAAGGTAATCGCTCCGGAAGGCAGGCATCTGGCCCCCGCAGCACGAAGGTCAGTAGTGGGAGGTGGGGAGGCCGAGGAGGTCGCCCGTGGGGTTCAGTGTTCCCCCCACCCAGATTAGACTTCATCTCCGCTGCAGCCCGCCTGGAGGGGTGAGAGCGGTTCGCCGGCTCGGCCCCGGGGACGGTGGAACTGGGACAGCGCCGGGACCCCTGCCCACCAGGACGGTCCCGCCCTCCCCGCTCCCCACTTACGCGGACGCCTCCAGCGGCTGCAGAGGCGACTGCGCCGGCGGCCGGGCCTCGCGCTGGTCACGTGGCCGCGGTCACGCGATTCGCGCGCCGCCGGCCGGGCTGACTCAGCTGGCCGGGGCCCGGGGCGGGACTTTGACCAGCCGGGGACCTCTGGCTGCCACCTTGTCGTCTCGGCCCCGGAGCGGGCAGATCCGGAAGGGGCTGTGAGAAACACACCCGCCCGTGGAGGCAGGGGTCAGGGCCTGGTTTTGTGCGGGAGGAGAGCCTCGGAGGCGCCAGGTAGCCCTCTAGAATGCAGCCTCCTGGCCCCCGGGCCCAGCCCGCGGGTTAGTGCAGAGGATGGGGGCGGCCCCGGGTTGGGGGCCTGCACCTGTTTAGGTGGGATCTGTTGACCTAGGTGCTACATGTTTGTTTATTTAAATACAACTGGGCTTTTTTGTGTGCGGCTCCCCGCCCCACTCCCCTTTAAGATCAAACTTTAGAACTATATATACTAGAGAAAGGGGCAGGAGCGGAGGGGTGGCACCAAGGGGGGCACATGGCCTGTTATTTCAGCAACTGAGGCAAGAAAATTGCAAGTTCGAGGACAGTCTCGACAACTTAGCAAGACCCTGCCTTAAAACAAAAAGGACAGGGGATGGAGCTCAGTGGTAAAGCATCCCTGGCTTCAATCCAACAAAAATCCCAGTAACAACAGCAACAACAAAAAAAAAAAAAAGGAAAAAGAAGAGAAAGAAAAAGGCAGGAACCTGGGCTAACTGCCCACACCAGAGTAACCACTGCTAACGGATAGAGTACATTTTATACTGTTTTTCTAAGAATAAGTTTACATTTATTTTACCATATACACACTACTACTGTGTGTGTTCACCAAAGGTAAGATACTTGACCTGCATAATTTCATTTCTTACTGAACCCCAGTCAGGTAGGTTTGCTATTACTCTTCTATAGATGAGGAAACTGAGACTTAGAGACATTTACTTGGTCAAGGGCACAAATGACTTCCTAAGACTTGAGATCAAGCAGATCTTTCAAAGTCCAAGCCATGATTTTCACCACTAGCCCATATTGCCTCCCAACTGCTATGACAGCAGATTTGGACACGGTATGTGCCAATAAGAGATCCACTTTATTCTTTCAAGTTAATATTTGAGCGTACCAGACTTCTGAGGACATTTGGGAACCCTCCATACTGAAATCAGGATGAAGGGATAAGTGGTCATTAGTAACACCTGCCCTTACATAGGGCTTTGTCAAGAACTTTGGTGCCCATGGTTTCATATGATCCCTCTCCACAGACATATATGAACACTGTCATTTTATAGATGTGGAAAATGGGGCTCAGAGGAGCACAGAGACTTATGGTATATGGTCTCACAGTCTGGGACATTCTGGACCATAATTGGCTCTAAGGAGCTGTAGCCACATCTCCTGAGTCAGCTTAGGCTTCCTCCAGCAGCCGAAGGCCAAAGGAGACCTGGCTTTGCATTCCTGATGAACTGGGTCTTCCTCAGTGGAGCAGCCACGTTCTGCAGTTCTCCTGACTCTCCTTATTGTAGACAGCCCCAGGGGTTTGCTTGTCCCTGAGCCCTGCTGTAGCTCCAGTCTAGCTGACCGGTACGTTTCATCTGCTGAGACCCTGATGAGACCAGGGATGGTGGAGACCATCCCTGGTGGAGCTGATACCTTTATAGATTGAGGCACTTATTTTTTGGCTTCAGTATTGGTGTAGTTTTTATTTATTTTAAAGTTCAGTCAAATTTCATCTCAGCATGAGGATTGCAGATGTTTCACAATGAAATTCCCAGCCCCAATCTCCAAACACACCCAGTAACACAGGCCTGGTCTGCAGCTGCTTCCAGAAGAGGCCCCATCTCTTAAACAGTTTTCACTTCCTGAGCCAGGCCTGGTGGCCTGTAATTCCAGTGACTTGGGAGGCTGAGGCAGGAGAATTGCAAATTAGAGGCCAGTGTCTATAATTTATTAAGATCCTGTCTCAAAAAATAAAGGGACTGAGGACATTAACTCAGTGATAAAGTGCTTCTGGGTTCAATCTTCGGTACCAAAATAAAATAAAAGGGCTGGGAATATAGCTCAGTGGTAGAACAATCCTCTGTTCAATCCTTTCAAAGGAATAGTTTCCACCTCTCAATAGCACCGGAGTGGGGGGGTAACACTTCAACATCATGGGATTTTCAGGAACATTTAAGACCCAAACAAGGGATATAGCTCAGTGGTAGAGTATACTTGCCTAGCCATGCATGCCTTGGGTTCAATCCCCAGCACCAGTATCCAAAGTATAGCACCATCCTAGGTTCCCTCAATTTCCTAAATTATTTTTTAAAAATTTGTATACATCAAAGTTCACTCTTTGGGCTGGAGATTTAGCTCAATTGTAGAGCACATGCCTAGCATGCTTGAGGTCTTGGGTTCAATCTCCAGGACTGGGGTGGGGGGAGAAAAGATTTGCTTTTTGTGCTGTAAAACTGCAGATTTTTGATAAATGAATAATATCATGTATCCACAATTACAGTACCATATAGAATAATTTCAGTGTCCTAAAAAAAAAAAAAAATCCCTTCTGCACCTGTTGAACTCTCTGAACTCCTGGCAACCACTGAACTTTTTCTTATCACTATAGTTTTACTTCTTCCTACCAAATTTTGATCATCCTTTCATCTGTGGATGGATGCTCAGGTTGCTTCCAGCACTTGGCTATTGCAGAATTTTAAAGGTGGAAATGAGAACACATTTAGTTGTCTTAGGCTCCACAACAAGGGACAAACAATACAATACACTGCCTTATTCATTGTTTCAAACATTAAATGGGAAAGCAGTCAGGGCCGGAGAGAGCCACATGGGGCAGGACAGGACAGATACAGGTGGTGTGCTGGGGCAAGGACTCTAGAGCCACTGTGCCTGGATTTGAATCCCAGCTCCACCTCTTAGGGATTGCGTAACCTCTGGGAGGTTACATAGCTTATTTGTGCACTAATTGCTTCATCCATAAATAGGAAAAGTAATATCTATGTTATAGTTTTACTATTATTATCTAGAGTAATAGCCTTAGGGAAAAGTAAACTATTCATTTAACAACTAAAGCAGTGTTAGAACAGTGCCCCGCAGAATGAACCCTCACTCAGGGATCACTATTATTAGTAGTAGGATTTTTAGATGATTTTCAATCAGGATTTGATCTCGAAGAGGAAGGCTTTACAGGCAGACATGAACAAAGAAACAGAGGTACAGGGGCTGAGGGAATAGTTTTCAGATTTAATAAATGAGTGTACAGGACACCCAGTAAAATTTAAATAATTTCTAATTGCCACGCATACATATATTGAGATAAAAGAGCACTATTGCAAGGGATATACTAAAAATATATTCGTTGTTTATCTGAACTAAATTACAAGTATCTAAATCACATGTCTCTTTCATTAAATTTCCTTGGTGATTTGTTTCTTCTTGGTACTTCCTCATTATTTTGCAGAATTTGCTTATGAAATTCCTTTCAGTTCTGGTCTGTGTTCCATTTACATTTTAACTAACATGGCTTTTGCAGTGGTCACATCAAACTTATGTTGTTTTTTTGGTCACTGAACAGTGTTAATGAGAAATCACGCTCAAGATTAGTATTTTGAGTCAGTATTCTGGACATGTACTGCATAAAGTTTACAACTCTTGAGACTTTCTCTTCAGATTTAATTGGTTGAATCCCATAATAATATCTTTCATTGCATTTCTGGATCAACAGCTTTTAAAAATGTTTGCCACTGACAAAAAAAAAACTTTATAGGGTACTCCAATAACAATGTTTTCTCAATTTGCATAATATGACTGCTAAATTGATATTGAAAACTATAACAAAGAAATAAGCAGGTTTCATTCAAAGGATTGTTTTTTAAATCTAGAATTTGGGGAAGCTTTTTCTTCAGAAAACAGGGCTTCAAGTAAACAGGATTCTCTCAACTGCCTTTGTTAAAAATTGACAATGGATCTTTGAATGTGAGAGATGAAAAATTTTGAATGCCAACAAAATCTTTAAAATCCTATAATCGCTCAGTTAGAACACTGAATGCTGAAGGAGGCAATTCATGACAGTTACTTCAATCTCAATGAAGACATTGGTGCTATTTGTGCAGTGTTAAGCAGAATATGGCAGGACCTCTGACAACCTCCAAAAAATCATGGATGCTTTGCTTCGACTTTGAATAAGCATTGTTTGTACCTTTATGCAAACAACTACCAAAAGTTTTATTTGTGTTATCTCCAACAAAAACAGTAAAATTTTTTCTCATTAACTACTAACTCAATAAGAGTCACAGCAAAAATTTGTTCTTGTTTCTGATATCTCATTTGGAAAGGATTCTTCTTGCAATGTCCTTATAAGTAAGCCTTTTTCATGAGAAAAATGTTACACAAAGAAAAAATGGTTTCTGAATTGTCATTATTTGTATCGTGGCTATGACAACGTGAGGCATTCAAATATTTGATAATCTCTGAAATAACAAATGAAACTATTACCATTTTTATTTTGGCAATAGATTCTACTTACTCTAGCATTTGAAAATACACTTGTAATTTTAGAACCAAAAAAATGCTTCTATTAGTAGTATGTTCAGACAGTTGAGCTGAAAGACTGTTGATGATTGTGTGGAAAACCATTACAACTTCTGCTGTGATTATCTTATTTTAAAAAATTAATTAGCGCATTATAATTATACATGTTTGGGGGTTTTGTTGTTACATATTCATACACGCACACAACGTAATCTGGCAAATTTGTTTTCCATGGTTATCATCTTAATTTCTCTTGACCAAAAATTTTATCAATTCTCTTAGAACTAGTAGAGGAAATCATACCCTTTTTATGCTTAACAGTTAGTATATGCTAGTATTTGACTTTCTGCTATTTTTATATTAAATAAACAATTACATACTGCACAAAGAGTTTCAAAAGGACCTTTTTCCTCTTTTAATAAATGTCCATTGCTCAAAAAATTTACACTTGCTTTTTCAGCATGTGGGGTTCAGTTATATTCAAATAAACAGATAATAGAAACCACACAAGAATGGAAGATACTGAATTTGCTAAGCTTACAAACTCTTCGGCATGTATCACAAGGCTTTATTCATAACAAACCATAAATAGGTGTGGGAGGAGGGTTCCCGCTTTTTTAAAATTGAACTTGGCATCTGATGCCAAAACAAATGAGCTCTTATTTGCCTGCAAAAGAGAACTGTACTTGTACGGCAAAGTCTCCCCCAAATCCCGAAACTGATTCTGTGTGCGGTTTCCGGAAGCTTGGCGTTGGGGACTAGTGAGTTTTCACAAGAGGAAGTACTGTGGGACCTAAGGGCTTTCCGCTGTGTTAGCACACCAGGCGAGGCTGCCGGTGACTCCCTTCCCAAGTGCCATCATCAAAGTGAGGCGCCTGCTGATTGGCTGGTGTTTAGAGGGGTCGCCACTGATTGGCTGCCTTCCAGGCTACCGTGAAGCTGCTTGCTTCCAGGAGCATAGTTACTGGAGTGAGGCTGTCGCTGATTGGCTGATTTTCGGAACGTTTGTACTGCCTGCAAGTTTTCTAATCAACGGTGAATGTTGTTCATGACTAGGGACTTCTGCCAAGAACCGTTTTTTCCCTTCCTGAATGTGAAAACAGCAACTTTAATTCCCAGACCCTTCTGTTCTTCCCTAGCCCAGTCTGCAGGAGGCCTTAAGGGATTGTTCAGATTGTTGTTTGTGGAGCTGTGTTGTTTTTGTTTTTGTTTTTGTTTTCCAGCAAAGTGACATTTAAATGATTTCAGTGCCAATTACTGTGGAGGAAAAATAGCTCCGGCAAAAATTTAAATATATTGAAAAACGGTGAACACAAGATATTCAGGATGTCCCTTCAAAATCAACATAAGTCATAGGACAAAATACAGGATATGGCCTGTACATACAGGCAACTCTGTAGGGAAAGTGGGAGAAGAGAAGAAGCCTCATCCCCAACAGAAGGAAATTGAATTCTTGTTTTTTTTTTTTTAAGAATATTCCTTGTGTCCCTGCCTGTTAAAGAAAAAGAACACTCTAAACCATCAGTCAGAAACAAGTTGAGTACAACTTTGTTAACCTATAAAATAGAATAAACTAGCTATTAAAAAAGGACACAGTTCCATAAGCTTATGTGAAGACTATCACGATACTTAAGTCCAAAATAAGAGCAAGATTCAAAGATGCAGAACTCCATGTATATGGTGTCATTTGTGCTAAAATATGCATGAAAGTCAAGGAGGTAAGAATAACTATGTCTTTCTGTATTCATAAATTCTAAAAGGCTTTCAAGAAAGGGAGGGGAACTAAAAGCAGAGAGCAGAGTG
>JAJEJO010001635.1:193855-225341 GCA_020662805.1 Glaucomys volans | reverse complement strand
TTTGGTACTGGGGATTGAACCCAGGGGCACTTGACCACTGAGCCACATCCCCAGCCCTATTTTGTATTTTATTTAGAGATAGGGTCTCACTGAGTTGCTTAGGGCCTTGCTAAGTTGCTGAGGCTGGCTTTGAATTCGTGATCTTCCTGCCTCAGCCTCCCAAGTGCTGGGATTACTGGTGTGCGCCATCGTGCCTGGCAATTTTTTTTTTTAATAAAAATTTTGTCATAAGCAGGAGGCACAGCTAAGTTTCACGATATGAATAGGTCTGAGCCTGGTGACCACTCTGCAGCTCAGTCAACCTGTGAGCCTGGCTACTAGTCATGTAGGAAGTTTCCCATGTCTCCAACTCTGTTACTTATCCCAGAGCAAGGAAATAGCCTGTGTGTGAGAGGGGAAGTCGAGCTGGGGCAGGGGTCATCTCACATAGTGAATGAGAAACAGAGTTCATAATAAATGTGCTAAATCACACAGGCAGCCAAAGGGAACAGAAACCATTCTAATTATTTTGTGCAGCATTCACTTCCTGGGAACTTTCCACGGCTCATGGGGATAAAAACCAAGAAGCCTTCCTTTGAATTTCATCACAAGAAGCCTCTCATTTGGGAGTCAGCCTGCTTTGAGGGCAATAGCTCCTGTCCTACCAAAACCCAATATCTGCAGCCCAAGATGTGTGGCAGAGAGCGACTGTGGTAAACAATTGTGAAAAGGGTGGAGTTGGAAGGCCTGAACCCACTGAGCAGGTAATCATGCTCATCACAGCGGCTATTTTCTCAGCACCTACTGTGTCCCAGGGACTGTTCCAAGTACTTTGCACACATTATCTTTTCAGTTGGTCCTTAGAACAACCTAAGAGTAGGCATGGTTACTCCAGTTTTATTTATAAGTAAACTTGTATAGACAGGTTTATAATTTCACCCAAGGTCACCTAGCTGGTCAGTGGTTCATCCCAGGTTTGAGTCATTTGACCATAGTGCTTCCAGAAGAGGACTTTCCCAGAATAGCCTTAACAATAGTTAAGACCATAGAATATTCATTGGGCACCTGCTGTGTTCCCCAGGACTAGGAGAGAGGTGTTGTGAGAAACATTTGGAGTTCCTGAAGGTGTGGGTTGCAATGGGATTTTTTTTTTGATGTAATATATATATAGAAAACATAAAATTTACCATTTTAACCATTTTTTTAACAAGCTCAGAAGTTTCAAGATTCTTTATTATCAAGGGAAATTCACATACCAAAATTAGTCCTTTTAAAGTGAGTAATCCAGAAACATTTCGGATATTCACAATGTTATACAACCACTATCTCTTTAATTACAAACATTTTCATCACTCTAAAAGGAAATTCTGTACCTGATAAGCAAAGTGCATTTCCATTCCCTTCTCCTTCCTGTCCTGGTCATGGCACTCTGTATTCTATATCTATGGATTTACCTATTCCAGGTTATTTCCTATAATGTGAGTTATACAATATGTGACCTTTTCCCATTATTAATTTCTTTTTCCCATTAATTTCTTTAACTTAGCATATTTTCAAGGTTCATCAGCATTGTAACATGTCTGAATGCTTTAATCCTTTTACAACTGCATAATAGTCCATTGGGTGCATATGTGACAATTTGTTTATCCATTCATTTATTTGTGGAGATTTGAGTTGTTTTTATCTTTTGGCCACTGTGAATGGTGCTACTATTAAACGTGCATGAGCACATACTTATTTAAGTATCTGATTTCAATTCTTAGCATATACCAAGGAGTGGAATTGCTGGGTCATGTAGTAATTCTCTGTTTGACTTTTTGAAGAACTTCCAAATCAGGGTGTGGTATTTTGTCATCAGAATATTTTCTTGGTACCTTGACTTTCTTTCTTTCTTTTTTTCTTTTTTTTTTGGTACTGGGGGATTGAACCCAGGGGCACTCCACCACTGAGCCACATCCCCAGCCCTATTTTGTATTTTATTTAGAGACAGGGTCTCACTGAGCTGCTTAGGGCCTCGCTAAGTTGCTGAGACTGGCTTTGAACTTGCGATCCTCCTGCCTCAGCCTCCCAAGTGCTGGGATTACAGGCATGCACCACCGCACCTGGCCTTGACTTTCTTTTATGCAGGAAAAGGAGAAAACTTCTTCTGGGTGAACAAGAAAAACATAATATGGTGAAGTGGCGAGAATATGCGTTCTGTCCTGGGTTTGAATCCCTGATCTGCCACTTATTAACGGCATGTGCATACACAGTCATGAGCCACTTTAAAGCTCAGTTTCTTTATCTGTAGAAATGGAAAACTACACCACTCATTCATCCATTTGGTGACTCTGTCCAGGGCTTTCTGTGGGCTAGACACTGGGCATATAGTATGCAATCATAGTTTATAGAATGAGGTGGGGAAATAAAGGAAGGATTTAGAGGTGAATTATTTTGTGAAAGGAAGACCCTTTTTTTCTGGAGAGCCAGGGCACAGTGGTGCTTGGAGACTGAGGCAGGAGAATCTCAAGTTTTAGGCCAGCCTAGACAACTTAGCAAGACCTTATCTCAAAAAAGAAAATTAAATCAAAAGGGCTGGGGATTTAGCTCCATAGTAAAGGGCCCCTGGGTTAAATCTTTAGTACAACCCCCCCCCCCAAAAAAAACTAACCAATAGCAACTACAACACAGAAACCCAGTACCAAATAAACAAATAAATCCTTTGAATCCTTTTCTTTTTTTCCTGGGGAATAATCACACTCTTGCATGATAGGTAAACAGCGTGTCTACCCATGTGGCCCTGCTTCTTATTCCTGTCTATCCTAGCACTCAACATAGAGCCTACAGAGAGAGAAACGGTATTTAGGATTCTGGGGTTATAACCAACAGAAACTAACTGGTTCAGTTTAAGAAAGATTATGGGGCAAGGTGTGGTGGCACATGCCTGTAATCCCAGGGGCTCAGGAGGCTGAGGCAGGAGGATTGCGGGTACAAAGCCAGCCTCAACAACTTAGCATGGCCTCAGCAAAACTTAGGGAGACCCTGTCTCACAATAAAACATAAAAAGGACCAGGGATGTGACTCAGTGGTTAAGGGCCCCTGAATTCAATACCAAAAAAAAAAAAAAAAGAAAAAACCAAAATGATTACCGAAATTCCTCAAAAAAATTTGACTGGAACTACCATATGACCCAGCTATTCTACTCCTTGATATTTATCCAAAAAAACTAAAAGCATATTACAGCAATACAGCTACTTCAGTGTTTATTGCAGCACAGTCCACAATTGCCAAATTATAGAATCTAGGCCTAAATGCCCATTGTTCAAGAAAATGTGGTGTGTACACACAATGGGGTTTTATCAACCATGAAGAATGAAATTATGGCATTTGCCAGTAAATAGATGTAAATGGAGAATACCATGCTAAATGAAATAAATCAGACTCAGTAAATCAATAGTAGTTGTTTTTCCTCATATATGGAAAATAAAGGAAAGAAGGTGGTGGGGTGGGGGGGACAGATATCGTAAGTGTATAGGGAAGATCAGTGAAGTAGAAGCAGATTGAGAGGGAGGGAAAAGAACAGAAATATGGAATGAATTTAACAAAATCATGTTATAGGCATATATAAATGTACCACAGGGAAATTTACCTTTATGTACATGCAGAAAGTACCAATCAAAATTAAACAAACATGGGCTGGGGTTGTGACTTAGTGATAGAGCACTTGCCTGGCACGTGTGAGACACTGGGTTCGATCCTCAGCACCACATATAAATAAATGAATACAATAAAGGTATTTTGTCCATTTACAACTAAGAACTATTTTTAAAAACCAGCCAGGCGCTGTGGCGCATGCCTGTAATCCCAGTGACTCTGGAGGTTGATGCTGGAGGACAGTGAGTTCAAAGCCAGTCTCAATAAAAGTGAGGCACTAAGCAACTCAGTGAGACCCTGTCTCTAAATAAAATTCAAAATAGAACTGGGGAAGTGGTTCAGTGGTCAAGTGCCCCTGAGTTCAATCCCCAGTTCAAAAAAAAAAAAAAGTTTTTTAAAAAACCAAAATTAAACAAACAAATGAGCAAAAGGAAGATCAGTAGAGGAATGAGAAGGTGGGGTAGAGAATAGGATTGAAATAAAACTCTGCACATGTGGATTTTGTCAAAATGAACCTATCTACTATGTATAACTATAATGCTCCAATAAAATAATAACAATTTTTTAAACAAGGATTACTGAGGAAAGATTAAGATAGTTTCAGGATCAAAAGAAGAGCTCAACAGTCCTCAGACAGTCCCAGCAGAGCCAGTACAGGATCCTCAGCAACAGCAGCTTGTAGCTCAGCCTCCCTTAGGGCTCTGCCTTGATGACCTGCTCCAGCATGGTCTCCCAGCTAGGAATGCCAGCCCCAGCCCTGGATGTCTACCTGCCCCAACTCAGGGCACATGGCTCAGGGTTGCTGCCTGTCACTGCAGTTAGGCTCTATAACCCAGGGTTGCCCACCATAGGGAGCAGAGGCTAACAGCTCATTATGACAATTTTCTGGAAGATAGCAGTAAAGTGTCCTGAGGAAGGGGGTCTTTGTCCAAATTCATAGTTGGAGCAAAAAGAGTAAATTCTGAGACTGAAAATGGAAATAATTTGGACTAAAAAAGAAAAAAGCTGGCTAGGAGGACAGAAGTGATAAAATCACCTCCAAAACCAACAGGAAACCCTGTTCCACCCAGAGTCAGGCACAGCTGCGAGGTGTTATCAGGATACCTCTCTGAGTGACCACTACTCTGTTACATATGATGAAAGACAAAAGCAAAGGAGTTTGTTACTGGGAGTAACCAACAGCTCGGCAACACTAGCCTCATGACAGCGCTTGATTCCTAGTTAATCTTTGCTTTTCTTAATCCCACATCCAAATCAGCAACTCATCCAGGACTGTCTCTTACTTCCCTTAGACCTTCCTTGTAATTCCCGAGATAAACTTTGGGTTTATCAGAGAGCTGCCCTCCTTCCTGAGGTTCTTTGGAGTGCCCTACGTCACTACAGTCAAGAAATAAGATTCTGTCAGACTACCAGCTTGTTACAGGGGATCTCTAATTGATTAGGTTTTAAAGGAACTGTCAGGGGTAGAATGGAGGTCTGTGATTGGCAGCCCTGCCAAGTCCATGGGATGGAGGGGTAGGCAGTTCTCCTAAGTAAAATGGAGTGTTATTACCAGGAAAAGGTAAAAGTATTGAGCATCCTGACCCAAAAGATGGTTCTCAGAATAGATGTTCAATTAATGCTAATTATTATTAACTAGGTCATGTTTCTAGAGACCCTAGAGCAAATTTTATAAAATTATAGATGGTAATAATGCCTATGGATGATTGATATTTGCTGTGTGCCAGGCACTATACATCTACTACTTCACTTTGTTTGTTTGTTTGTTTATACATATATACATACTAGGGACAGGAACCAGGGCTTCAAGCATGCTAGACAAGTACTCTACATGGACTTACATCCCCAGTCACTTTTATTTTGAAACAGGCTCTCACTAAGTTGCCCAAGCTGGCCTTGAACTTGCTATCTTCCTACCTCTACTTCCTGGTGGAGTAGTTGGGATCATAGGCGTGCACCACCGCACCCAGCTCTCACTTGACTCTTAAGGTAACTTCACTGGATTTCATATGTCCGCAATTTCTAGAACATGCTTTCTGCATGGCAAGAGTCCTCCAACATGCATGCTGTCCTGTCTAACCTGTCAGAGGAAAACCAGCACAAGAAGCAGGATGCTTCCTTCTTTGGGTACCACCTAGCTCTATGCTAGACTTTCAGCACCCTCTGGATCCCTCTGGATCTTCCCGGGGATATGTAAAATCAGAAGTGGCTGCAGGCAGTGCACACGCTGATGCCTATTATGGAGAGGCTAATGCAGAGGCTGAGGCAGAAGGATTACAAATTCAAGGCCAGCCTGAGCAACTTAGCAAGATCCTGTCTCAAAGTAAAATTAAAAACTGTTATATAGCTCCGTGGGATACCACTTGCCTAGCATGTACCATGCCCTCCATTAAATCCTCAGTTCTGAAAAGAAAAATGGCTGCAGATCCAACTTGCTCTACTGCAGTTCAAGGACTCACACCCTGCTCTAGCAGCACTGATGATAATAACAACATTAAAACTGATATCAGGGGCTGGGCTGTGGCTCAGTGGCAGAGCGCTTGCCTAGCATGTGTGAGGCACTGGGTTCGATTCTCAGCACCACATATAAATAAATGAATAAAATAAAGGTCTATTGACACCTAAAAAATATTTTTAAAAAACTGATATCAAAAGCTCAATCCTTATCTCTGATGCCAATCAGATGATGAGGACAAGGTTTTGAGAAAATTGAAAAAGAAACTTTTTTGCTTTCCTAGCAACGAAGAAACAGGATGGACTCCTGTCCCAGAGGCAGTGACTAACTGCCAAGGGAAAACAGTGGGCTTTTACAGAGGTGATGAAAGGCTACACTCCAGCTCAGCCCTGTCAGGAGTCATCATTCCTTGCAGCCTTGAGAGATAGCAGTTTCTTAGATCCTCCGGTGCCAGCCCCAAAGTCTGGATTCCTTCATTCCTGTGTTCCATGAGCTGAAGGACAGATAACTTGGCCTAGAATGGGAAGAAGCTTAATCTTCTTCCCCAGTGGTTAGGGACGGGGAGAGTGAGCGGAGGAAGGAAACAACAACAAAACGTCAATTTTGTAATAGGGCTCCAGGCCAGTGACCCCCTGTTACAAAATCACTCAGCTGGACACAGTGGCGCACACCTGTTATCCCAATGACTCAGGAGGCTAAGGCAGGAGTACTGTGAATTCAAGGCCAGCCTGGGCAATTTAGTAAGACTCTGTCTCAAACAAAATAAAAAGGGCTAGAGATATGACTCAGCTGTGGAGCACTTGCCTAGCATGCTTGAGGACCTGGGTTCAGTTACCAGCACCAAAAACAAAACAAAAAAAAAACCCACTCAGAAGCATGTTTTACTACGTGTCAGGGACTGTACTCTTGAAACATGAAGAAACTGAGGCCTCAAAACCTTGTAAGTTCACCGAATCAAGACATAAACCTGAGGCTGTCTGGAACTCATGGTTTAGCAACCATTGCTTGCTGACCTGTGACCATCTGTAAATGCAGACTCCTTATGGAGCCAATTAGTTTTTGCGCTCATGCACATGCAAATATATTTTAATAAATTAATGTTTAAAACATAATTAGCACCGATCCTGGCTCAGGAGACTGTTATTATTATTGCATTCACAAAGGGATGTGAACAAAAAGAAAAAAAGTCAAGAGGTGGACCTGAGGGCTGGGGATATAGCTCAGTTGGTAGAGTGCTTGCCTTGCAAACATAAGGCCCTGGATTCAATCCCCAGCACCACAAAAAAAAAAAAAAAAAAAAAAGAGGAGGACCTGAGTGGGACTCTCTGGAAACTTCTCTGGGACCCCCAATAAAAGTGGAGGGCAGGAGGAACACATGTCCTTCCCAGGACTCTCTCCCGTGGAGGTATTCCCCTTTCCCTTCTTGTAACCCTTCTAATAAACTTTGCTATTCTTTTACTATCTCCTGTCTTGCCTGGAGTCCTTTCAAACAAGAACACAAGAACAAACATCACATTTGATGTGACAACTATGCACATCAAATCCTGTTTTCTCTCCAGGAGTGGTGGCACACGCCTGTAATCCCAGTAGCTCCGGAGGCTGATGCTGGAGGATAGTGAGTTCAAAGCCAGTCTCAACAAAAGCGAGGCACTAAGCAATTCAGTGAGACCCTGTTTCTAAATAAAATACAAAATAGGGCTGGGGATGTGGCTCAGTAGTTGAGTGCCCCTGAGTTTAATCCCTGGTACCCACCCCATCCCTGGTTCCCAAAGCTTGTTTTCTCTGTAACTTAGCTTAGGGTTCTCATTTTATCTTCAGTGCTCAGTGACATGTGGTCTGCTACAACTCTCAAAGGCTCTCTCCTTTCCCTCCTGGACTCCATCTGCCAAACTTCTCCCTCATGATCATAATGTGGCAAACATACTTACAAGGCAAATGCCTGAAAGATAAAAAGCATTTCTTAACCAGTTCTTTTGGGAAGGAAAGTATCCTGTGGTGGAGGGATAAATAAGTCATCACCTCCTAATTTTTCTGTTCATCATCTCATGTATCCTCCTCAGGATTTGGGAGGGAAAGGGGGAACAGAAAAGAAACTGCCCCTGATCCACAGACTGAGGAAAGCCCAGGGGAGTCTCTGTTACCAGCAGTAACCTGGGTGTCTCTAATCTAGGCTCTACCACCAGCATCTCCTTCCTCATGCACAGCTGGGCAAAAATGCAGGTCCCTGGACCAGCTCAGACCCATGGCTCTGGGATGTGCTAAGGACACTACATTGGGCCCTACATTCCTGAACTGATATCCGGGGAAGAGGCCTGGGGCAGGGCTGGAGTCACTGCTTGGGGCAGGTATGATAAAGTGCCTCATGGATGCTGCCTTCCTAGGGGGGGTCTCTTGACTTCACTTTCACATCTTCCCTCTCATAGGGGACAGACAGATGCGAGTAATGGGAACCTGAGGTGAAGGGAATAATTCTATAAACTGGGCCTACTGTGCTGACCTCAACATACTTTCTTTTAAAAAGCAATTTACCTGTTGCCCTGTGAGGCTTATGTCAAATAGAATATATTACATTCCTCAGTTAATAGCTTGTTACCTGCTGAAGAATTGCAGGGCTGGAATGAAGATAAGAAGAATGCAAGTTATCTGAAGGTGGGGGATGGGGGCTTGTGACCCTTACACAGACCAGATCCCAGAACTTAGGGAGATAAGAATCATTTTCTTAACCATAAAATCTGTAAGAATAAGTTACGATTAGAACCAGTTAGCATGGGCCAAAGGGACCTAGGGTTGCCCTGGACCTTTACCATGTACAGTGGGGACTTGAAAATTTGATGTAATCCTGCTGTTAGGGGCAGGGGTAGGGGTTGGGGATATAGCTCAGTTGGTAGAGTGCTTGCCTGGGAGAGAGAAGGCCCTGGGTTCAATCCCCAGCACCAAAAAACAAAACAAAACAAAAAAATGACCCAAGAACTTGAATAGACATTTCTCCAGAGAAGCTATGCAATGGTCAGCAGCACATGAAAAGATGTTCAACACCACTAACTCTGAGGGAATTGCAAATCAAAACTACAATGAGATACCACTTCATACTCATTGTGATGGCTACTGTCAAAAAGCAGAAAATAACAACCGTTGTCAAGGATGTGGAGAAACTGGACCTTGCGTGCAGTTGTGAAATTATGCAGCCACTGGAAAACAGTGTGGTAGTTCCTTAAAAAACAAGACATGGAATTAGTAAAAGGAAGGGCTCGATGTGCAGCTCAGGAGTAGAGTGCTTGTCTAACATGTGCAAAGAAGGCCCTGTGCTTGATTCCGAGAACTAAAAAAAAAGAAAGGAAGGAAGAAAGATGGTACACGCCTGTAATCTCAGAGGCAGAGGCAGGAGGATTACCTCAAAGCCAGCCTCAACAACTTAGCAAGGCCCTAAGCAACTTAGTGAGACCCTGTCTCAAAAAAATAAATAAATAGACAAATAAAAAATAAAAAGGCCTGGGGATGTGGCTCAGTGGTTAAGTGCCCCAGGTTCAATCCCCAGTGCCAAAAAAAAAAGAGAGAGAGAAGTGGGGAAGGGAGGGAGGGAGAGAGAGAGAGAGAAAGAGAGAGAGGAAGGAAGGAGGGAAAGAAAGAAAAAGAATTAGTAGAAGGCAGAGTTCCATGAGAAACCCAAGTCTGATCCCAGCAGAGCCTCTGGTATAATTTATGAGAGGAGGAGCTTTGCCTTGGCACTGCTGTTTGAGTAATACCTAGAACAGCACCCAGCACATAGTAGGCTCTTGCAATTTGCTGATTGGAGTAACTCTAGAAACTGCTTTCTCTGCCAAATGAGATAATGCACCAAAGCACTAAATGCCTGACCCATTGTAAACCACTGATACACACACGAGTAGTTGTCATTGCTGTTCTGGGTCCTTTCCTATGGCAGGGAACTCTGAGGAGGGATGTGAAATTCACATCTTTCCAGCCTTGTCCTGTGACCTGGCATGGGGTCTTAATAGTGACTGGATTCATCTGTAGCCCAATCCTCCTCCTCAGATTTCTTGTGGTCTTTTTTTTTTCTTTTTTTTCTTTTTTTTTTTTTTTTTTGCTTATGTGCTCTGCTTTCAATAGGATTAAGCACCATTAAGAACACGGGGGTGACACCTTCGTGTCCTCCTGTACCTGCTGCACACAAGACTTTAGGCTTAGAGGACCCTGGGAAAATGGTGGGGACACTCAAAGTATTCTCTGAGGTGGGAGAGAGGGACTCTCTTTCTAGTGGGTTCTAAGGTCCCCAGGGGAATTTAAGGCTGGGACAAATGCTAGGTCTCTGTTATGTGGACAGCTAGCTCTGGAACCTGAAGGTCATTTTAGCCAAGTTGGAAAGTATTCTAGTCAGAAATAGGAAGAAAAGAAAAACTTTCAGAATGCTGATCAGAAAACTAAATGGATCTACTGATAAGAGGCTGGCCACTCAAAAATAGGTTACTTTTCCATTTTTTTTATTTGTTCAAAAAATTCAGTATTCACAAATGGCACTTTCCTATGGTTTTCTCCCTCGTCAGGTCATCGGGCTGCTTGCACCAGCCTTTGGTCAATCCTGTAGGCAGCCACGTTGTCTATGGCCTGGACAAACAGGAAGTACCAATGTTCTACGTACACTATGAAAATGTATTCAATGCATTTTCAATTCAGAATATTTTCAGTTTACAGTGGGCTTACAGGGATGTAACACCATCACGAATCAAGGAGCTTCTGTAAAAACACTCATTTCTATGGGTCTGCACCTAGGAAAGGAATCACTGAGTCATGAGTTACACATGCATTTTGCTTTAACAACACTGGCAAACAGATTTCAAAAGTAGTTGTTACGATACCCATTCCCATCAGCATGGGTGAGAGTCCCAGTTGTTCCCCATCCTCACCAATACTTGGCATTGTCAGTCCTTTTTTTTTTTTTTTTTTTTTTTGAGGTACTATGGATTAAATCCAGGGCTTTGTGCATATTAGGCAAGTGCTCTACCACTGAGCTCTCCCAGTGAGCTTCACCCCTAGTCCAATGAGGAGGCAGTCTAGATTTGAACTGAAACTAATTCTTGTTTTATTCTCTTTACAAGATAGCAGATACCCACTTAGAAGATCCATGTAGACAAAAAGGATGAAAATACCCATTTTCTCAAATCACTATTAACATTTGATTTATATCCATCCATCCATTTATCAGTTGTATTTTGATTAAAATGGCATCGTAGTACAATAGTTTAACAATTTAGTATGACTGTCTTTCCATGTCTATGAAAATTCATCCATAGCATAGTTTTTAAAAACTGAATAATATTACATTGCATGGGTGTGCCGTAATGTATTTAGTTCCCTTGCTCTTGAGCTATTACCAATTTTTTACGATTATAAACTGTTATAATGAGCACCCTTGCCATTAAATCTTTGCTCAAGTCCTTAAAAAGTTTCCAACAGTGGAGTTGCTTGTTAAAGGCTGGTTTTCATGATTTGAAGGCTGCCAAACTGTCCCCCCAACAGCTTCCTACTCACTCTGGAGCAAGGGGAGAGAGAGTCAGAGAATCCTCTCCAGGACACAGGGTTGCTCCTTCCTGGATCTGAAGTGCAGAAGGAATCGTTTCCCTAGGCCTGCTTGATAATCCATAACATGAAAGCACAGGCCCTCGGGTTTCTCTGGGGGCAGAGAGGGGGCTGTTGGGTTACCCAAGGACCAGATATGCAACTAAGGCAAAGGAATGTGGATCTGTGAGCAGACAAATACTAATCAAGAGAGTACTGAGAGACCAGAGGGATCTCTCAGTTGAAGTCTATAAAAAGGGATCAGGAAATAATAGGATTGTGATTCTGCTGTTGATAGTTTTGAGAATCCATATCCTTAACAGCTGCTGTTCGTTTCTATCTATCTATGCAGGAAGTTTTGCTGTGGGAAGAAGAAGTAATGTCTGAGAGTAGATGGAAGGACCACTACCCATGCCATTGGACTGACTTGAACACTTTCTAGAGAGAGGAGCCATAGCAAGAAGCTGATGGGTCAATTCAAGATGGACTTTCCAAGATTCAGCACAAAATAGAACTGCTCAAGGACCCAGGTGACCTGGTGTGACTCAGAAGCAGCCAATCCAGTCCCAGTCCTGCAGGAAATGCTTTGCCCTGGGGCCTAGAACACTGGTTGAGGCAGAGGTGATGCTCTTCCAAGGGGATTTAGGATCACAGATATGAAGAAATGGGACTGAAGATCAGAAAAAGGCCAGAGGTAGCCTGGTAACCACAGGGCAGGTGATTTTAAGGTCCCCTGTGAGGTTCCTTGCAGCTTCCCAGACAGAAATTGGGCACTCTGAGAAGGGCAGAGGACCCAATATTGTGCAAGTGTGGTGAGGAGGCAGCAGTCAAGTGGGCTACCAAAAGAAACATGGATGTTACTTGAGAGGGTGTGTTGGTCCTGGAGGAACATGGCTGGGGCAGATCCTGCTTACACACCTTACTAAAAGGTCTCCAAGTCTTCATTTTAGTAATAGGCTATATCACTTTGAGGTTAGCCACTCTCCATAAGACTATATTCTTCTGACGAAAATCTGGGCTAATGGATTGAACTGAAGAGATACATTCATCCTCTGGAGCTTGTCACTGAAAGGAAACTGTATTTTCTTTCTTCTGATAAATTGGACCAAGGAAGCCAACCACATCCAAAACAATGTAGGCTGAATCTTACCTTGGGGATGCAGATACCACCCTAGGACAGATGATGATGGAAACAGTACATGTCTGCACTGCCCCAGACGCGCCACATGCGAGTGTCAAGCACTTTAATTATGGCTCATGCAATTGAGGAATTGTATCTTTCATTTCATTTATTTCCTGATCCCTTTTTATAGACTTCAACTGAGAGATCCCTCTGGTCTCT
The DNA here is from genome assembly GCA_020662805.1 of Glaucomys volans. Classification (NCBI taxonomy): domain Eukaryota; kingdom Metazoa; phylum Chordata; class Mammalia; order Rodentia; family Sciuridae; genus Glaucomys; species Glaucomys volans. The sequence continues at coordinate 212,379 of JAJEJO010001635.1, read as the reverse complement.
CAGTACTCTCTTGATTAGTATTTGTCTGCTCACAGATCCACATTCTGTGAAACAGAGGATTCCTTTCAGACTTTCTAAGCACAGACTCATGTGGTAGAAATATAAATGTCTATCTTGTTTTGGCTGCTGTTCTTATTCTTCGTTAAAACAGCCAAACAAATGCCTCTACTAATACAATGCCTGCAGATCAGGGTTATTTTGCAAAATAGTCTAAATATCACAAGAGAAATGAATGAAAGGTACAAGGTGAAGGAGAAGTGTTAGAATTGGGAAACACACAAAAAGCTAATTGATTTATTCAGCAAATACCCTATAGTCATTGTATTGATTTTCTATTTTTCCATAGCAATTACTCCAAAATTTAACAACTTAAAACAAAACAAAACAAAACAAAACAAAACAAAAGTGTATTATCTTTTAATTTTTGTGGGCCAGGAATTCAGGAGTAGCTTAGCTATGTGATTATGCCCCATGGTCTCTGGTAAATTTATACTCAGGGCATTGATTGGGTTACAGTCATCTGAAGGCTTGATAGGCTAAAGTATCTATTTCCATTAATGCTTATTCCCATAGCTATTGGCTGGATGCCTCAGTTCCTCCCCATATGGATCTTTCCCACAGGACTCCCTGTGTATCCTCACAGTATGATAGCTGCCTTCTCCCAGGGTGATCTAGAGAGTAAGAAGCAGTTGGGCTTCTTAGGCGTGGCACACACCTGTAATCCCAGCAGGAGGCTGAAGCAGGAGGATCTCAAGTTCAAGGCCAGCCTCAGCAACTTACTGAGATCCTGTCTCAAAATAAAAAATAAAAAGGGCTGGGGATGTAGCTCAACAGTAGATCACCCCTAGGTTTAATCCCCAGTGCCAAAAAATAAAGAGAGAGAGAGCAAGAAGCAAGTAGCCCTTTATGACCTTGTCTCAGAAGTTGTTATTGTTGGAATGTCTAGTTAGGGTCCAGGTACTTGATGTCTTGAACAAAGAATTGAGCAGGACACACATACGTAACAGGCAAAGTACAGATTTATTGAAGGTGAAGGTGACAGTAGCTCTCGTCGGTAAAGCAGAACTGAGTGGGCTGAGCAAGAGAGGTGCAAGGCGCCGTGTCTGGAAATTCGATTCTTATGTGCTGCACTGTGAGGCGTTCTCCTCCCTATACGAACCTGATTGGAAACCTTACCCCTTTTGCTCCCCCTAGTTACCTTATAATCAGAATACTGTCCACTTTACCCCCACTGGTTATTTTAGAATACCAAACCTGTGGCAGGAGTTATCATGGGTGATAAGTCCTCAGTGGTAGGAGTCGTCATGGTAACGAAACAGGGACATGATGACTCATCTCCCTGTCTTGTTCTCCAGGGGCCTTTTTCTTGCATCCTGCCTCTGCCATCTTGGAGTTCCTGAACTCCTACCTAACAAAGTCACTTATCATCACTTATACACCCATCTCTCTTTCTTTCATTATTTTTTAATATCTGTTTTTTATATATTAATGGAGCATTCATGCATTATATTTTATTCATTAGCAGCTTCTAAGCCCAGTTGGCTCTTGGAGAGGGTATTAAATCCCACCTTTTCAGGGGAATAGTATGATAAAATTTGTACACATATTTTTAAAAAACAACAATTGCATATATATTCTGTCAGTCAGTACATCTATAAAACATTACTAATGGAAAATTATTAGGCAGTGTTTTAGTAAGTTTTTGTGTCCCTGTGATCAAAATACCCAACAGAACAGCTTAGAGGAAGAAAAGTTTATTTATTTGGGGATACGGTTTCAGAGATCTCAGTCCATAGATGGCCAACTCCATTGCTCTGGACACAAGGTGAGGCAGCACATCATGGCAGAAGGACCCAACAGAGAAAAAATCCTCAGTTCATGGCAGGGTCAGGAAGCAGAGACAGGAAGGGAAAAGGGGGAAGGGACCAGGGAAGATGCACCCTTCCAAGGCTCATCCCCAGCAACCTACCTCCTCCAGCGACACCCCACCTGCCTACAGTTACCACCCAGTCAATCCACTCAAACTAGGATGGACTGATTAGGTCACAGCTCTCATAACCTAATGATTTCACCTCTGCATTAGCAGGAGTTTTGGAGAGACCCTTCATATCCAAACCATAGTCAATAAATGTTATTGTGATAAAAAATTAGCCACCGAGGGAAAAATAACAACAAAAATGTATACTTCCATCTTACATTATACAACAAAATAAAGTCTAGACAGCTGAAATGTTTACATATTCAAAAGTATTAGAAGAAAATTCAGATAAGGAAAATGAAGTAGAAAAAGATGTTGAATTTTCAGATGGTACAGATAACACAAGGCGAAGGTATTGACAGGTATTACCATGACACCAGAGCTTAGGTAACATCAAAGAAAAGATTGACAGGTATGATCATGTGTAAAAATTAAATACTTTGGAGAGCAAAACAACACAAATGAAAACTTTAAGAGAAATATTTGTAAAACAGGTAAGATCTAAACCCATAAAGAAAGAGCTTTTCACAATTTCATGAAAAAAAAAAAAAAGATTCTGAAACATGTCTCAGCAGCATCTCCTTTCCTGGGTACTTAGACTGTAGAAGCACAGGCAGGGGATTGCATCTGGAATGACTCTGTGCTCCCCACAGAACATTGCATGTCAGTGCTCTGATTGAGTCTGTAGATTTCAGCTCTTGAGCTCACTTCCAAAAATGTCTGCACCTCTCTGTGTTGCTCGCCCTCAGGTACTCCTCTTTCTCTCTCAGAGAGATCTCATTAAGATGCTTCCTGTGCAGGCTGTGACTCACAGTTGGATTATGGCTCCAGCAGTGCCGATTTCAGCAGGAAGCTCTCCCCAAGGCATAGATGGCATTTCTGCCATGCCCAAAGTGGGAATTAATACTGGAAAGTCTTTGCATTCATTCGGCACCTCATTCTTAGGCCTTTATGATGTACCTGGAGCTGTTTTTTGCTCTGCGCTTGTGCTCAGGGAGAGGAAAGAGTGCGGGGCTGGGAGAGCTTGATTTAGAGTCACCGCTGCCATTTACCATTCACATGACCAGACAGTCTCTTGCAGCTCTGGACCTCAACTTCTTCCTCTGCAAAACAGGTGGGAGAATCAGGTGGTCCCTATGGGCTCCTGCAGCTGACATCTGAGAATTCATCTCGTTTCTTCTTTTTACAACTTGGGCTTCTGGTGCAACCTTATTTAAACAGTATTTTCAAGCCCCTTAAGAGCTTTTCTCAGACTGTGGAACCCAGGGAGAGTAAAGAAAATGCTTTCAATTACTGAAGCTATTCTTCCATTTTCTAAAACGGATTCTGCTCTGCTCATTTGGATAAAGTACATGTACACTCAGTGAAGTGGTGAAGGAGGCAGGAGAGAGGTTAAATCATAGCTCTGCCTGGTCTCTAAGTTTACTGAGGGATGCATGCTGCCCTATAATTTGAAAGGTGCCTGTCAGGTTTCCAGGGACTCAGAATCCTGTGTTTCCCCACAAGGCTCTTTAGAGCATGGCTGGTTCCAGACACAGATGGATGAAGCTGAAGGGTTGATTTCAGGTCCCTCAAGTTCCAAAATATCCTTCTACCAGTCTGGCATAAAGTCTGAAGTCCCTAACACTGCTGTTTCTCCTTTGAATTAAGGCCTTTGGCAGCAATTATTTTGGGGTTCTCAGTATTTGTCTCCTACCACCTACCCCCATATATCTACTCCCCTTTCTTCTGACCTGGCCATAGATATGGGCATGGGAGTCAGTGTGGGCCAAACATTGGATTTCATTTTTCTCAACACCTAATTGAACCAGGGCTGGGCAGGTTTACACAATGCTGGGGGAGAGAGGGCCCCTGTTCCTGGAGTTACTAAACTGGGAGGGAGTGAGTCTGAGGCTTCTGCCAGACATCATTCTTACACCTGGAAAGAAACTGACTGTGGAATGAAGCCAAGTAGCAGCAACAGAGAGGAGAAATGAGGAGAAAGTGAGAAAAACAGGAAGGACAAAGGCAAGAAAGATCCCACCCCAACCCCCCCGCCCCGAAATCTTGGTTCCTGTCACTCAACCCTCAGAGTCTATAAGCAATCCTGCTGTCTTCCCACCTCTTTTTGCCTCAGACCATTTGAATTTGGGAGTGCCCTGATTCAGGTACTATTGTATTTCCAGGAAGTTCTTCTTCAACTGTGAATATATTAGTGAGAAGGAATGGCACATGGAACTGGTGATGTTGAGTAGGTTTTCACATAGGCCGTGAATGGTGCATAGAATAAGTTTTGACAAGGAAGATAAAGTAAGGGTATTGCTAGAGAAAGGGAGCATTGCTGGAGAAGGGTAAAACCCCTGCACATTGCTAGTGGGAGTGTAAAATGGTGAAGCCCCTTGACGAAAAACAAATTATGTGTAAACACAAGTTGTGTGTAAAAAGTCATGCTCATGTGACCCAGCAATTCTACTCCTTAGGTGTATACCTAAGATTTTGCTCACACAAAACCTGCACATAAATGTTCATAGCAACATTACACATAAGAGCCAAAAAGAAAAAAATAATTCAATTGTCCAACAACTGAATGGGTTAACAAAAGATAGTATATCTATACAGTGCAATATTATTCAACAATAAGAAGGAAGGTGTTATGGTTTGGATGTGAGGTATCTCCCAAAAGCTCATGTGTGAGACAATGCAGGAAGGTTCAGAGGAGAAATGATTGGGTTGTAAAAGTCTTAACCCAATCAGTGAATTAATCCCTGATGGGATTAATTGAAGTGGTAGGGTGTGGCTGGAGGAGGTGGGAATTGGGGTGTGGCTATGGGGGTATATATTTTGTATCTGGAGAGTGGAGTCTCTCTCTGCTTCCCATCATCCTAATGTAAGCTGCTTCCCTCCACCACCCTCTCCTGCCATGATGTTCAGCCTCACCTTGAGCCCTGAGGAATGGAGCCTTCTATGGACTAAGACCTCTGAAACCGAGAGCCTTTCCTCCTCTATAATTGTGCTGGTCAGATCATTTAGTCACAGCAGAGGAAAAAACTGCCTAAAACAGAAGGAAATCTGATATATGCTACAACTGGAATGATCTTTGTCTGTATTATCTAAGCAAAAGGAGCCAATCACATAAGGCAACATATTGCATGATTCCATTTATGTGAAAGGTCCATAACAGTTAAATCTATCAAGACAGAAAGATCATTGGTTGCCAGGGGCTGGGGAGACTGGGGCCTAGGAAGTGACTGCTGATGGGTATGAGGACTCTTGGGAAATGAAAATGTTCTGGAATCAGATACTGGGAACGATTGTACCATCTTTTATTTATTGTTTTATTGTTTAAAAGACAGAGGTCGCACTATAATGCCCAGGTTGGCTTCAAACTCCTGACTCAAGTGATTTCTGGCCTCAGCTTCTAGAGAAGCTGGAATTTCTGTTATGGTTTGAATACGAAGTGTCCCGCAACAGTTCCTATGTTAATGCAGGAATAGTCAGAAGTAAATGATTGGATTATGAGCTGTGACCTAATTAGTCCATCCTGGTTTGAATGGACTGACTGGGTGGTAATTTTAGGCAGGTGAGGTGTGAGAGGAGGTGGGACACTGGGATTGTGCACTAGAAGGGTACCTCTTCCCTGTAGTCCCTTTCCCATCCTCTCTGTCCGCTTCCTGATCCCACCATGATCTAAGTAGCTTTCCTCCACTGGGCCCTTCTGCCATGATGACCTGCCTCACCTTGGGTCCAGAGCAATGGAGTTGGCCATCTATGAACTGAGATCTCTGAAACTGTGATCCCCAAATAAACTTTTCCTCCTCTCAGTTGTTCTTGTCAGGTATTTTTTTCTTTTTTCTTTTTATTTTTTGGTACTGGGGATTGAACCCAGGGGTACTCCACCACTGAGCCACATCCCCAGCCCTATGTTGTATTTTATTTAGAGACAGGGTCTCACTGAGTTGCTTAGGGCCTCACTAAGTTGCTGAGGCTGGCTTTGAACTTGCAGATCCTCCTGCCTCAGCCTCCCAAGTGCTGGGATTACAGGCGTGCGCCATCGCGCCTGGCATTCTTGTCAGGCATTTTGATCACAGTAATGCTAAAGTTGACGAAAACAGTTGCCCAATCTTGTGAACATACTAAAAATCTCTGGCTTGTATACTTTAAAGAGTGAATTTTGGGTATGTGAATTACATCTCAAAGTTTTAAAAAAGACATGATTGCTCTTTATCTCACACCAAGTAGAATACATTTTGTGGTTTGACTCTGATTCTTCCCCAACCCACTCTGAGTCCTCACAATATTTAGACTCTTTGGTATACTACCTGGTGTGAATGGGTTTAGGAGCTGGTTTCCCTTTCAAAGGAGCTATACCTTTTTTTACTTGCTCCTGTGTTTTGCTAGGTTAAAGGACTAGTATTTTTTGTTTGCTTTGTGATACTGGGGATTGAACCCAGGGCTCTCTACACTGAGCTACATTCCCAGCCCTTTACTTTTTTATTTTGAGACAGGGGTCTCACTAAATTGCTGAGAATGACCTTGGACTTGCAATCCTCCTGCCTTGGCCTCCCAAGTAGCTGGGATTACAGGCGTGTGCCATTGTGCCTGGCTATAGGACCAGTTTTAGCAACTCAAAGAGGACAGGCAGCAGTACACTGAAACTAATTTACAATTTTGTTTAATTTACTTGTCAAAGGCAGAAATATTCAATTTCATGGTTACTCCCAATTCCCTGCACTGGGAGCAGACTTCCTGGATGCAATTAGGTAGAACAAAATGTAATGGGTGATAGGGGTGCCTGGTGAATTATTCATTATCTACTACTGATTTTAAACCCTCCTCCTTTTTTGATAGAGAATTGAACCCAATTGAATTGAACCCAATTCAAAAAGGAATGCTTTTTGGGGTGCTTTACCACTGAGCTACATCCCCAGCATTCCATCCCTTTTATTTTTAATTTTGAGACAGAGTCTCCTTAAATTTTCATGCCGGGCTGGTTAACATCCTGCCTCACCGCCCAGATTGCTGGGATTACAGATGTGCATCATTGTACCCAGAAGTCGTGCTTGTTCTTGAACATGTCAGTGGACTCATACAAGATCACATTTTGGGTGACTGGTTTCTTTTGCTTCTCATGATTGTTTTTAAGATTCACCCATGTGGGTCACATGTCTCATATCAATAGTTCAACCCTTTTTATTGCTAAGAATTCCGCCATATGGCTATACCTCAATTTGTTTACATTTGTGAGTCTAGAGGATTGTTTTTGGCTAATATGAATAAAGCTGCTATAAGCATGTTTTCGTTGATTATGTGTAAATATCTAGGAATGGAATTATTGGGTAAGAGCATGTTAACTTTATCTTAAAAACCCTTCAAATGATCCAAATGATCAGCCAGCTTTGGGATTTGTGAGGTAGTGAAAGAGTGACTTTGGCAATTCCAGAGAGGATTTTTGCTCATTATTTGGCTACACAGGTGTCAGAGACAAGTTATTTCACTAGGGCAATACCTCCTGCTCTCTCCCTCCCCAGCTGAGGACTTCAATTCTCCTCTCTTGCTTGCCATTTCTTACCAGAGAAGAGAGTTCCCAGCCAAAGATTCCCATGAGTCTCTTGGGTTATGTCATCTGAGTGGTCCAGGAACCAGTGGGAAAGGAAGAAGGACCCAAAGAGGCTGCCAACCTGAGGAAGACTTACTCTAACCTTGGTGTTTTGGCTTGGATGTGAGGTATCCCCCAAAAGCTCACATGTGAGACAATACAAGAAGGTTCAGAGGAGAAATGATTGGGTTACAAGAGTCTTAGCCCAATCAGTGAATTGATCCCTGGTGGGATTAATTGAATGGTAACTGAAAGTAGGTGAAGTGTGGTTGGAGGAGGTGGGGCATTGGGGGCGTGGCTTTGGGGTGTATATTTGTATCTGGAGAGGGGAGTCTCGCTCTCTCTGCTTCCTGGTCATCATGTGAGCAGCTCTTCTCTGCCACACTCTTCCACCATGATGTTCTCCCTCATCTCAAGCACCAAGGAATGGAGCCGGTCTTTTATGGACTGAGACCCCTGAAACCACGAGCCCTCAATTAGACTTTTCCTCCTCTAAAGTTATTCTGGTCAGGTCTTTTAGTCACAGCAGCTAAAAAGCTGACTAAAACACTTGGTATTGCTTAGTAGGATGAAGGAGGTCAACCCTACAGTTAGTGGGTAGGTGGGATGTTAGACCTTTCCCCCTGGGCCATGGCAACCTCACCACAGGTGGAGGCCCTAGGCAGTCCATGTGTAAAGGCAGTGGTCAGGGCCCACTTCAGTCTCAGGACATGGCAGTCAGAGTTGAGTTCTATAATTGTGTTGAGAGAGGAAAGAAAAAACCTATCAAAACACAACCATTTTGTTCCAAGGGTCATGTTGGCTGTTGGCTCGGGAATTAACTTTTTTTTTCTTTCTGAAATTGTTTTTCCTTTTTGGCAGTGTTAGAATTCACAGTAGGAGCAAAGACGTTTAGAAGTGAAATGATCCTCTAATTCACTGTTTCCCAAAGAGTGCTTTGTGTGCACAGTACTCAGCATGGTTTCAGGGATCATGTGGATAAATGTGATAAAAAAAAATTATGTTTTAGTGCACAATAGAAAAAAATGCACTAAGTATGTGATTTCCTGGATATGTTGTTTAGCAAGAAGCCAAGTTAAAAGGTAACATAATTTTCAGAAAACAATTGTATAATAGTAGAGGTATATAGGAACCACAAAAGGAGCTGGGCTGGAGGTGTAATTCAGGGGTAGAGCACATGCCTAGCATGTGTGAACCTCTGGATTCTATCCCAGACATGGCAAAAGATTAAAAAAAAAAAAGTTTGAAGGTGGCTGGGTGCAGTGGTGCATGACTGTAATCCCAGTGGCTCAGGAGGCTGAGAAAGGAGGCTAATAAGTTTGAGGCCAGCCTGGGCAACTTAGTGAGACCCTGTCTCAACATAAAAATTAAAAAGGGCTGGGCATGTCGTTCAGTGGTAAAACACCCCTGGGTTCTATCCCCTTATAAATAAAATAAAATAAAAATAAAAATGGGCTGGAGATAGTGTTCAGGGGTAGAGTGTCCTCGGGTTCAATCTTTAGTACCACTAAAAATAAATAAAGAAATGACTGGGGTTTTACAAAACTGCCTCAGTCAAACCATACATTTAGCAGATGAGGAATGGAGAAGGGATGGATTGTATAGAGGAAAATGAGGGGTGGGGAGGGGGTGGGGAAGTAACAATAGTAGAATGAGACAAACATCATTACCCTATGTATATGTATGAATACCCAAATTATATGATTCTACTTTGTGCACAACCAGAAAAATGATAGTTGTACTCCATTTGCGGACAATGAAACAAAATAAAAAACAAATAAACAAAAAAACAGATGAGGAAACTAAAGCCCTGAAATGCAAGTGACTTGCTCAAAGTCAAACGTCTTCAGAGATGAGACCAGATTCCTAAATTTACCTGGTTCCTGATCCAGGACTTACTCCAATCTGTTTCTTCACTCTCGCAAGAGGAGGAGAGTTTTCAACAATCACACAGCCTCCCCAGATTCAAAATCAAATGCATTCACAGGAAGAGCCTACGGTTCACTCAGACTAAACCACAAAGTCAGAAGGAGTCTGTTAGTAGGTATGGACTAACATAACGTGTTGTCAAAACATCTCAGCGAGCCTTGGTGCAGCTCAATTGCCACGGGAATATTTCAGCGCCAGACACCAAGTCTGGGGTGTTTGAAGTTTGTGTGTCCACGTTGTCTGCATTTTGTGGTTATGCTGAATGCAAGAAAAGCTGAGTTAATAAGAAAGTGGGGGCTGGGATATAGCTCAGTTGTAGAGTATTTGTCTAGCATGTGTGAGGCCTTGGGTTTGATTCTCAGCACAATAGCAGAAATAATAATAATAATAATAATAATTATTATTATTATTATTATTTAAAAAAGAGAAGAAACTGAGTTTCTAGGTTTCGAACTCCAACATCTTGCTAGTTCTCTTCATCTAAAAGCTGGGAGGGAGAAGAGAACAGAAGCAGAATTGCAGCTGGTTTGCCCACCCCTCGTTCCCCTCCCTTCAGAAGATTACAAATGGCCTCTCCATCAAAGCTCCAGACCTGTGCTGCAGTGCCCACGTGGGCCAGCTCATCCTGCACCGACTTCTCAAGGCCACCGACGGGGCCATGATTATTCACAGAAATTGCTTCGGACAGCTGGAAACATGTAAGAGCACAGCTTCTTGGATGACTGTCATCTTTGAATCTTCACAAATCCCCCCGGGAGTAGAGGCGATAACTCTGTTAGAATTTAAGCATTTGCTGCTTCCCACAGCACTGAGAGTGTGAAGGGCAGGGATTGGAAATGCAAGCATGGACTTGAACCTCTTCAGCAGGAAAAATATGACCACCAGGGAGTTATCTTCCCACATCCCCTGTTACTCTTTTTCTTCCCTGAGGAGGATCTGTGCTTCTCTTGCTGAGGCGGTCCCAAAACCTCCATAGTCTGGGAGCCATTCATTCTTCTGCTGTGTTGTTACCGCCATCAGGACATTGGTTTAGTGTGTGACTGGCTGAAACTTCCCTCAAAGAAAGTCGAAGGGATCTGAGCATGTGCCCCAATCTCACCCCAAAGGAGACATAGTGGCTATGCCACATGTAAATTTTTTCAGTCAAACTCACAAGAGCTCGGCATTGAGGAAGACAGCACTTTATCCCGGGCCCCAATCAGAGTCTATGAGTGAACCCCTCTTCCTGTCCCCACACTGGCCATTGGGAATGAGACCCCTAAGAATTTGATAGTAGATAAGTTAAACAAATAATTACAGTTCCAAAGCTTCTCCTGTCTCAAAATGAAGAGTCATTTGTTTAGTAAAGCACCACGATGTGTTTTTAGAAGAAGCCGGCTTAGGCTCAGGAACTTGACTTGGGTGGAGGCTGAAAGTTGAATACCTCTGCAGTAGAAAGTAACACGGAATCTGGGGATGCATGCTGGGAGTTCTGGAGAAGGAGTCTGGGAGAAACAAGGCAGCATCATGTGCCGGAGGACTAAGGATAGAAGCCAGTGAGAAATTATTCTGTGGGTGGAACCTAAATTGGTCTTATGAGCTGTGGGGTGTTCCCCATCTGTCACCCCCAGACCTTCAGTAAAATCTGCTGTACACAACAGCTGATGTTGGTGGGGATGGGGGTTATACTTGAATTGGATGGGGCTACCCAGAAGGGAAACAGGTGGGCTAAGTGGAGCAAGCAGGGGTGCTTCTGGAACAGAGGGACCCTCAGAGTTGTGCATGAGCTGAGGCTCAGGCCACAAGCTTGCCTTTCAGGATCAGAAGTGAGACCATAAAATTCAGAAAGTGGGAATAGGGTGGAGGGAGGTGAGAGTGTAGAGGGTACACATTAAGTTGGTCACTTTGTAAGGGTGTTCTGAATGCTGGTACTGCCAGCCTTCCCAGCTACACAGAGCTAACTGGGAACCAGGGAACCTACTTGTCTGGATTCTGTGACCCTATCCTTAGCCTTGGCTGATTAGTCCAGGGAGGGGGACCTCTGGCCAGGCCAACTAGTCTCTTCTATTAGAGCTTTGGTCTTGGAGTGGAGAATTCTTGAGGTCAGACTGTCCCTGAAAAATAAAATTCACAGAATATCAGAACCACACTATTTTGGGAGGAAGGCCTCTACAAGGAGAGGGAAGGAAGCTGGCATCAGACCAAGGGAATCAGAGAAGAGACCATGACAAAGTCCCAGTGACTTCAGGTCTCCAAGCCACAGCTACATTGCTGCCTAGGACACTTACCCCACTAAATCAGCTGAAGTTTGGCCTCTGCCATTTGCATCTAAAGGAACCCAGTGGATGCCAAGTGCCTCCTCCTCACCCCCTCATCAGGTGTGTGCCCCACTGGCTGGAAGTGGGGAGCAGAGACAAGCCTCTGTCCTAACATCAGAGCTCCCTAGTCCCTTCCCCTTCCCCACCCTTACCATTATCCCAAGTTACATTTGTTTATTTGTTTACTTTCATCAGTTCCTCAATCTCCAGGAAAACCTAAAGTTCTGTCTTGTTTAACACGGCATCCCCAGTGCCCAGGGCATAATGGGTGCTCATGAGTCATCAAGTGAATAAATGAATGTGCAAAGAAGCTGACTGGAAATCAGGCCATTGCAGACCCTCTGCGAGTCACAGTTGCTGCAGAAACATCTCAGTGACAGACACTGGGTCTGAGATGTTTGAAGTTTGTATGTCTAAGCTGTCTGCCCACTGGGGCATGGGGTATACTGAGTGCAAGCCTGGATACATAATCAGTGCTTCATAAACCACAGATAAAGAGCTAGATGACCGTGTGGCAAACTGGCTGTTGGGAGGAGAAGTTCAACGCAGATCACAAATGTTTCAGAAAGGACCGGGGGACTAAAAGGCTGCTGAAATTAGAAATGCAGGCATTCAAAGCTGCCTGGAGGTCAGAGGGGCTGGGCTAAAGGGCTGCGGAGGCTGGGCAGGAAATGGGCACGGAGGTCCTTCAGTTCAGGGCTGACATAATTGGACAGAGATCTGCAGCCAGTTGTTATGGCAACAGCCAATCCAAGGGGCTGCTACTATGGCCAGGAGTCAAGGTTTCTAAAGAAGGGGCTAAAAATGCTGCCTTTGTTCCCACTTTGAGCGAGTGTGGGGGTGATGCAGCATGGGGACAGAGCCAACAACGGCTGGCTACTGTGGCTGGGAGGAACCACGTGAGGGCCCTTGGACTGGCTGGGGTTGGAGATGGGGAAGCTAAATATGTCATTCCATGTAGCTATTTGTGTCTCCCCATATGCAGCAGTGGCCAGTGACTTGATTTCCAGAGTCAGGCTTCCAGGGCTGAGATCACAGTGCAACTGCCACCTGAGGAATGATCAAGCCTCAGTTTCCTCACATGCAAGGAGGGGTTACGAACACACTTTTTGCAGGACAGTTGTAAGGATTTCAGGAAGTGATTCTTGTTAAACATTCACTCGGTGAGAGGTAGATGCTATTGTCATTATTTTGTCAAAGGACAGCGCTTTTCTAAAAGGCTCTTGGCTTCTGGGGAGTAAAAGCCAGGTTTTGCTTCTTTCGTGTTACCAAAAAGCCTATCAACGGAGACTACAAAACTCCAAGAGGCGACTAGTTAGACTAACAAAGTGGTATTTAGACAGAGGCAGTCTGGAGCACTTGAGTGATCAGAGACTCCTTTGCCTTTGTTCTTCTGCCCAGTTTGTGAGCCTGGACAGGATACCGAGATGAGGCTGTCCCTCCCGTCTCCTTCCAAAACAAGAGGGGGAAAACAGAGGACAAGACCCTGAAGTGAATGCTTCCTCAGACTTTCAAGGGAGGAAGTGAGGCAAGGGTGGAGGGCCAGAGGAGGGTTCTTTGCTCAGTGACCAGACCAGGCCAGAGGCAGATAGAGCAAGAGTGCAGCTATGGACTGACCACCCCTTCCCTTCCCAGCCAACGGTACTGGGAGATGCAAACACCCCCATTTGGACTCTGGTGCAGTCCTCTGTTGCTATGGCAACTCGGTGGGCTCACTGGTGGGTAGGAGAAGGCAGCAGAGCACAGAAATCGGCATGGGAGGCTCTGCCCTTTTGCAGCAGCAGTTGAGGCATTTCTGATAGGGTGGGAATGAGGTCATGCAGGAGGCTCCTGGGTCCCAGTTCTCCACCTGCCTCACCTACAGTAAGGAATCACTCTCCCACGTGGACTGGTAGCTCCCTTGGGACCCTTACCTTGGAATTTTTCCTGAGATAACATGTTCACCTGGGGTGTCTTCTTCATTGTCCTTATTGATTCAACTATTCTTTTGTTCATTCATTCAACAGGTATGTACAGGGCAAGGTGCTGGTCAGATCAGTGAACAAGATAGTCAAGGCTCTTGCCCTCGGGGAGCTTCCAGTTTCATGGAGGAGAAAAGTAAATGCATAAGTAGACAGCAAGGCTGAAGATAACACAGGAGGTAGGAAGTTAGAGGGGCCATCTGATTTAGATGGGTGGTCAGGGAATGGCTCTTCCAAAGAGCTGCAGGAGTGGAGAGTGATGGGGAAGAGCAAGCCCAAGGGCAAAGGAGTATTGTGGCATTAAGGGGAAGAGAAAAAGGTACGTTTGCCAGGTGTATGGTGCATACCTCTGATCCCAGCTACTCTCGAAGCTGAGGCAGTAGGATCACAAGTTCAACAGGGCCAGCCTGGGCAACTAGGCAAGACCGTATCTCAAAATAAAATAAAAAAGGATGGAACTTGTTAAACGGTTCAACAAAATGAAGCAACAAGGATTTGGGAACTGTTCCCTGGAGAGTTGAATGGGAAAAGATTTGGGAGATGGTAGAGAGCTCTTGGGAGAGAGGTGGTAACCCAGCAAGTTGCCACAGGACAGGGCTTGAGAAGTTCAGCCAGCAATTCCTCCAGGGTTTAGTGGCTAAGGAAATTTCCAGAAGAGTGATACCAAACATTCATTGTAATGTTTCCTGTAGGGGACAGCGCTATAACCCCTCTCCTTTACCCACAAGCCTCAGTAAAATCACTGGTGTTTGAACAATAAAGAAGGGATAGTGGCTATGGTGAGCATAGAGAGAACAAAGAAACCAACAGTGGATTCAAGAGTAGGAAGTAGCCAAGCACAGTGGTGCACACTGGTAATCCCAGTTACTTGGCAGTCTGAGGCAGGAGGATCGGAAATTTGAGGCCAGCCTCAGCAATTTAGGGAGGCCTTAAGTAACTTAGCCGGAACTTGTCTCAAAATAAAAAATTAAAAGTGCTGGGAATGTGGCTCAGTGGCTAAGCACTCCTGGGTTCAATCCCTGGTACTATCAACAACCCTGGAATCCACAGATACCATGGGGAGGGAGCTGGCCTTGCCAAAGGTTGTAAAATGTGGGAAGAAGCCCATTTATTTGGATGTTGAAGGAAAGGGTAGTGCTTGAAGGCTGGAGGACTTGGGGAAAGCAGGTCATGGTTTTTTTGATTACATCACAAACCAAGAGCAAAGCTCATTTTGGAAAGAGGCTCAGTCTGAGTCAGTGCAATTCAGCATTAGCAGTTTGCTCAAAGGGCCTGGCAGTGGCAGCTCCTGAAGTCTGTCATGAAGCAAACATCCGTTTTTGCACAGTACTGCTTAAATCCCTGGTCTCTGCACAGTGCAAGGAAGGCTTTATTCAAACAGGGGGTGGGAGGGCAGGGGAGCCAGCCTGGAGGAGGCCCAACCGAGGAGGGGCCTTCTCTCTGCACAAGTCCTCTATGTGTTCTTCTCTACCTCTGTGCCTAATGACAGAGGGTTTTCTCTTAGTGAGTGGATCTGCAGGTCTCTTTTTGCTTGTGAACATTAATGTTGATTTTTTGATCACAATCTCCAAGGGCAAGCAAAATCACAGTCCTATATAACTTACTATGCTTCTGCCTAATGGAGACTCTGCAGCTGTCTTTATGGAGGATAATTTGAAATATATCATAAAAATTTAAAAAGTGCATACCCTTCACCTCAGAAATTCTTCTTCTCATCCCAGCACAATGGTGCATGCCTGAAATCCCAGCCACTTAGGAGTCTGATGAGGCAGGAAAATTGAAGGTTTGAGGCCAGTCTGGGCAACTTAGCCAAGCCCTGTCTCAAAATGAAATTTTTAAAAAGAGGCTAGGAATGTTGCTCAGTGGTAGAGCACCCTCGGGTTCAATCCACAGTACTGCAAAAATAAATAAATAAATAAATAAATAAATAAATAAATAAATAAATAAATAAAAAATAAAACAACAAAAAAAAACCCTCCTCTATTTTATTGAAATTATTTTACTTCTGTGCATATAATAACAAAAAATTAGAAACAACCAAATATTCATCAAGAGGGAAAATATCCATCAACGGTAGAACATCTGTATAAAAGAATAGCAATGCAATAGTTACAAAGAACTACGTAGATCTTATACATTGAACCATATAAGGCAAGTCAAATGTCTACTGAAAAGCACGATAGAGCCAGATGTAGTGGCACATGCCTGTTGTCCCAGAGACTTGGGAAGCTGTGGCAAGATCAAAAGTTTGAAGACAGCCTGGACAATTTAGCAAGACCCTGTCTCAAAATAAAAGTTAAAATGGGATTGGGATGTTTTGAGTGGTAGAGCACCCCTGGTTTCAATCCCCAGTAACAGAGACATGGGGTGGGAAGAAAGTTGTAGAATACACAGAATACGGTTTCATGTAGGCTGGGCATGGTGGTGCATACCTGTAATCCCAGCTACTTGGGAGACCGAGACAGGAGAGGAGGAAGTTTGAGGCCAGCCTGGGCAACTTAGTGAGACCTATCTCAAAAGAAAAAATAAAAAGAGTTGGTGATGTAGCTCAGTGGTAGAGTGCCTCTGGGTTCAATCCCCAGGACCACGTCAGACAGTTTCAGTTCAGCCCGAACCAAATCCTGCATGCTCTTTAAGATTCCCAAGCATACAGCCTTGTCATGGTTCATAACAGGCACATGTCATGGAGCTGAGATAAACTGTTGAGTGAAAAAACAAGATTGGGGACAAAAGCCTAGCATAGAATGTTGTGAACAGAATTCCACTATCTAAATGAAAATAAAAATCACAATAAATATAGGCCTGTGTATTCATAGACTACTTCCAGAAACTAGTAACAGCCATTACTTCTGGAGAAGACCACAGGGTAGCAAGGAACCTTTGTTATAGACATTCTGTACCTTTGGAATTTCAACATGTTCTGTGCTACCCAATTTAAAACAGGTAAATTATTTTCCCTATTTTGTTATTTTAAAAATAAATAATTTAAAAAACTTTATCTATCTATGTCTATATGTCTATAGATATGGACAAATATATCTATGGACAGATATATCTATATAGACATATAGATATATAGATATTAATATAGATAAAGATATTAATGTAGTTGGGCATGGTGCCACCTGCCTGTAATCCCAGCAACTCAGGAAGCTGAGGCAGGAAGATCACAAGTTCAAAGCTAGCCACAGCAATTTAGCGAGGCCCTAAGCAACTCAGTGAGACCTTGTCTCAAAAATTAAGAAATTAAAGGGCTGCAAATGTGGCTCAATGGTTAAGTGCCCCTGGGATCAATTCCTGGTACCAAAGGGGGAAAAATACAGGAGGCCACTGTTTCAGACTAATAGACCAGATTAAAAAATCAAATGGAGGGCTGGGGTAGAGCTCTGAGGTAGAGGACTTGCCTAGCACACATGAGGCCCTGGGTTCAAGTCTCAACACCACATAAATAAATACATAAATAAATAAAATAAAGGTTAAATTCTTAAAAAAAAAAATCAAATGGGGTCATCCATGCCGAATTCCACATAACCAAATCAAAAACAAGAGAAAGATAAAAAAGCCTGTAATCCCAGCAGCTCGGAAGGCTGAGGCAGGAGGATCACGAGTTCAAAGCCAGCCTCAGCAACTTAGCAAGACCCTGTCTCAAAATAAAAAATAAAAAGGGCTGGGGATTGGAGCCCCTGGGTTCAATCTCTGATACTGAAAAAGAGAGAGAGGGAGGGAAAGAGAGAGAGAGAGAGAGAGAGAGAGAGAGAGAATGAATAGTAGAATTCTCAGACCAGCCACTCTCAGTTTGCAAACTAAAGAAGTCCTCCTGCCCCTGTCTTAACCTTTACACCAGAAAGGTGATCTGCAGCAACCTGATATTATTCAAACAACTTTTCTATTGCTGTCTCTCTGTCCCTGCCTTACAAGGGAAGCAATTTTGAAATGACCCCTCCACTAGTTTTGTTGGTCTGTTTGTTTCTGCTTTCTTAAAGCCCCTTTTTGTCTATAAAACCATCCTCCTCTGCTCGGCTCATTGAAATGCTTATTCTGTTTTATGGAATAAAGTGTTGCTCTGTTCTAGAATCAAAAATAAAGCCAATTAAGATCTATAAATTAGCCGGACGTGGTGGCGCACGCCTGTAATCCCAGCACTTGGGAGGCTGAGGCAGGAGGATCGCGAGTTCAAAGTCAGCCTCAGCAACTTAGCGAAGCCCTAAGCAACTCAGTGAGACCCTGTCTCTAATAAAACACAAAAATAGGGCTGGGGATGTGGCTCAGTGGTGGAGTGCCCCTGGGTTCAATCCCCAGTACCAAAAAAAAAAAAAAAAAAAAAAGTATAAGTTAAATTGTTATAATATTGTCTTTTGACACCAGTAAAATAAATGTCTTACTAAAAAGATTCTAGAATCCAGCCAGCACTAGACCAACAGTGGAAGAACATTCCAGGGTAAGGCACTTCTCTCTAGTACTACAGGAGACCGAGATGGGTTCATTTAATGGCCTAGCTGGTTTCAACACCTGCAACCTCTTTTGGCCCTGGAGCCCACCGGGTAAGGGGAAAACTCGTTCAGGTCCCCCACACTGGAGCCCATCTGTGGCTCAAGAACTAGAGTCATGGAGCATCAAGCTGGACATGCAGGAGGCAGCAGGGCTGGGATACTCTGCCCTTTCTGAAGGCAGTCCTGAGTGTTATACAATCCTCAGCCCTAACCTCACAGGCACCAGTGGGCCCCTCACCCACTGGTGACAATTGTGATGATGACTGTCAGCAAATGGACAGCACGATGCTGGGC
>JAJEJO010001635.1:148954-193845 GCA_020662805.1 Glaucomys volans | reverse complement strand
ACAATTGTGATGATGACTGTCAGCAAATGGACAGCACGATGCTGGGCACTCTGTTCTACACAGCACCATGTGGGGCATTTGACAAGTGCTGCTTCTAGTCTTTGCATTCATTCATTCATACACACATACCTTGTATGTATATATCTCCACCAAGGAGAAATTTTTAAAAAGGGCCCTTTAAATCATAGAGACATAGCTGGTGGAAGGCCCCATGACTTAGGGACAAGGGAACACTACTAGGATGACATTGATATCTGAAGCTACTGTGTTAGGTAGTGACTCAATTTCCCCTAATGCACTTGGAATGCCCTTTTGGTGACCCAGAAGCCCTGTGCAGCTCCTCCAGCTGTGATCCAACATCTCTGCAGGTATCTCATCTTTGTTTCCTTTCAGGACTTTTAGGATAATGGAACACTAATTTATTATTATTATGCTCTGCAGTTATTTCATACCACAGAACTGGTGTTTCTAAAATGTAGCTGAGAAAGCTTCCTGGTCTTGACTGCTCAGAAAACATTATAAACCCAGCCACTCCAATTCCTTTGTGGATAAGCCAGGACCTAAATAAATATACATGAATAAATAAATACACCCTGCTGTGTAGCAAGTGGAGCCCATCCTAATGTCACATTCCAGTTTAAATATTGCAAACCAGCCTCTTTTGAGAGAACCTATGTGCATGTGTACGCACACACACACAAACGCATGTACACATTTTTACAAGTAAGTGCTCTTCTATGGGTACTAAGAACAATGAGAACCCTCTTGAAAGGTTTTGAGTGAAGGAGTGCCACAATGAGATTTGCATTATTAAAAGGTCTCTCTGCCTGCAGTGTGGGAAACAGAAGAAATCTTCCTGAGGCTGGAGTGGGTGTGGAGAAGGGGAGGCTGCGGCAGAGGTCCTGGCTAGCCATAGTGGTCGTGATGATAAACAAGGTGGGTTTGGTGGATAATAAATGTGCTTTGACATTTGTAGAAGGCCTTACTTGTGGACTCACTGTGACCACCTTCTGCCCTGAGTCAGCCCTGTGCGGCTCCTCCCTGTGCTCTGGTCCAGACAGGTCCTCCTTAGAAATAGACAAGGACAAAGAAGAGGGTCATGTTCAGGTTGCCACAGCTCCTGCAAATGGCATGAAGTGACAAAGAAACATGAGCTTGTGCTGGAGCCCTGACCTGCTCTGGAGTGCAGACCTCTAATGTGTCAAGGACAAAGGAGCTTGTTGGAAATGATATGTAGGTGAAGGCAGAATGGGGCAGAATTCCAAACAGAGAGGTAGGACTATCTCCTTTCCCCTTGCGTTTATTTCAAACCAAACTCAGCTTTCTTCTTCTGAATCTCTGGTTGCCCAATGACAAGCTCTCTAGAGCTGCAGAGCCAGAGACCAGTGGCATCCTAGGCCAAGTAAGAGGAGGAACACCTGGCTCCTAGTTCTTCTTTTTTTATTTTTGGGTATCGGGAATTGAACTCAGAGGCACTTAACCACTGAGCCACATCCTCAGTCTGTTTTTTAATTTTTTATTCTGAGACAGTCTTGCTAAGTTGCTTAGGGACTTGCTAAGTTGCTGAGGCTGGCTGTGCCACCACACCCTGCTGACTCCTATTTCTTGATTTCATTACTACTATCTGTCATGATGAACCTGGGACTTATCACTTCACCTCTTTAGACCTCAGTTTCTGCATCTGTAAAATGGAGATTAACATCCCTCTTATGGAATTTAATATAAACAATTTATCACATTTTGTCCCTCTTATCACATGGAAAACAACAATTCCATAAAGCCATGATTTTTTAGGCAGTGCTCTGAGCACCCTGTGGTTAGAGAGCACAGTGAGAAGGTGGTATTCTAGATCCCTCAATTCCCTGCTTCAGCAAGAACAGCACCACTCTTTACTAGATTGGAATTCTGAGTACAATTTCATGTGAACAAATGGTTCTGCTGCTAAAACAGTCTGAAAAAAAACACTGTTACAGAGCATTTCTCACCGGGCAATTCAGCTATCTGATCTGAACCCAGGGATGGCACATAGATCAACAGTCACATCCTGTGCCGGTGAGAGACATCACTAATCCATCACAGGCAGCACTTTAATAATCTCAGCATTATTAGCAACACAATACTTCCAGTAGGTAGATCCATGGTGGGCATGTGAGGTAAAACCAATTTTCTACTCTTTTGATTTTCATTGTAGGTTGACCTTGAGTGTTCAAGAGAATTGAGGGCAATAGCAGATTTAAACCTTCATTTGGATAATCGAAATTCTTCTGAAGTCAGCATTCTGTCTTACTAAACTGTATATATTAGAAAATAATATCAGTTATTTTGGGTCAGTTACAGACTGTCCTTCGTCCTAATATGCGCTGCCCCGCTCCCATTTGACATGTGCAAATCATTCTCATCCTTCAAATGCCAACTTGAGCACCATCTCATTACTTCTCCAAGAAGCTGAATTTTCTTCTCTGAATTCACAGTATTTTATCTGCTTTGCTCATGTCATTTAATGACTTCTATTATTGTTGGGGTTTTGTTTGTTGTTTGTTTTCTATAAATGCTTTATGTTTTTGAAGGGTAGCAAAACATAACACTTTGACATAAGGATTATTTTGGGCTGAAGGTAACTGAGAAGTAGACACAAGAAAAGCTCTCTGCCCTCCTCTCCTTACCTAAAACCAGGACATAAATTTGTAAAGGTGTTCCTTCTCCCTGTCCACAGGGAGCTCATCACCAGAAAGCTCTAGACCCTTGGCCAGAAAAGACCTGAGAGGAATCTACCTGACAAACCTTATTAACTGGCCCTTCTCTTCCTTTATTTCCCCCACAATTGACCTCCCTTGATTTTGGATGGTGGTGGGAGCGGGTACTTGGAATTGCCCCCAGGGGCACTTCATCACTGAGCTACCTCCCTAACCATTTTTGTTTTATCAAGACAGGGTCTTATTAAGTTGCTGAGGCTGGTGTGGAACTTGTAACCCTCCTGCCTCCGCCTCTGGATTACAGGCATATGCTACCATGCCTAGCACATCCCTTCAATTTGCTGCCCTAGAGACTCAAAGGCCTTTCCCTTTCCCTTGTTACTTTTCCAAAAATGTATTATTTATTTATTTTTAACATGCTCTATAAACCCAGGTTCTTCTTCTTCTTCTTTTTTTTTTTTTTTGTCTGTACCATGGATTGAACCGTGGGGTGCTTAACCACTGAGCCACATCCCCAGCCCATTTTATTTTGAGACAGTCTCACTAGGTTGCTTTTTCACTAAGTAGCTGAGGCTGGCTTTGAACTTGCAATACTCCTGCTTCAGCTTCCTGAGCCGCTGGGATTACAGGCATGCACCACTGCACATGGCAAATTCCAGGTTCTTAACCCCTCTCCTCACCTCTCCTTTGAGGCCCTCATTACCAAGTACTCCCAAGGGTATGCACATGCACATGTTATTAAACTTTTTGTTTGTTTTTCTCTTATTAATCTTTAAAAAAAATTTTAGTTGTTGATGGATCTTTATTTTATTCATTTATTTGTATGCTATTCTGAGAATCAAACCCAGTGCCTCACATAAGCTAGGCAAGTGCTCTACCACTGAGCCACAACCCAGGTCCTTAAGCTATCTTTTTTTTTTTTTTTTTTTTTTTTTGTGGAACTGGGGATTGAACTCAGGGGCACTCGGCCACTGAGCCACATCCCCAGCCCTATTTTGTATTTTATTTAGAGACAGGGTCTCACTGAGTTGCTTAGGGCCTCGCTAAGTTGCTGAGGCTGGCTTTGAACTCGCGATCCTCCTGCCTCAGCCTCCCAAGTCGCTTGGATTACAGGCGTGTGCCACCATGCCCGGCTTCCTCCCCTACATTTCTATCTAGATAGCAAAGGCATGATACCCAACATATTTGATTGCTCCAAAGTAGCCCAGTAGTTACTCAGTAAATATTTGCTGAAAGAATAAATCCGCATAATCAAATGTGAGTACTAGCCCAGAAGGATATTTCATTTTGTTAAGCTATAAACCTAAGGGCACTGAGCTCTGTTGGCTTTGTTGACTAATTGAAAGGGGTTGCTAATATGTAAGTTCTAGGAGAGCAGATGATCTTTGATGTGCTGATGCCTACAACAATCACTGGCATATACTAGGCCTTCAATTTTAATTATTTGTTTGTTTATCATGCAATACTGGGGACTGAACTCAGGACCTTGTGCATATTAGGCAAATACTCTTATCACAAAGCTATATCCCCAGCCCTTTGTATTTTATTTTCAGACAGGGTATGGCTACATTGCCCAGGCTGGCCTCAAATTTGAGAATCTCCTCACTCAACCTCAATCCTCGCTGGGATTACAGGACTGTACCACCTCACCTGGCAGCCTGATGGTTTCTATGAAAACCTGCACATTTCACATTTTTCCCGGTTAAGAGTTAGGGGTGAGATAAGATAAATAAAGATAGGTAGAAAGGAGACAAAAGGAAAGGAAAAAAGACTGGCTATAAATCTAAAAACCCCATGATCAGACTCAATTCCCAGATCTGTTTTTTCCTCCAGACCTGTCAATCTCAAATTTCTGAGAAATCTCAAAATCTTAGTTACTGAAAGTTCACTCATTTATGAAAATTGCCTAATTCTGATTAAAGCTTATGAGCACTGTGTCTACACAATGTATTTTCAGATTAGATAAAACAAAGGAGATACATTTTTAAAAACCTATAATATTGGCACATTCCAAATATTATCTAGATAGAGGAAATAATGTCAACTTGAAGACCCTGGAGAGGAACAGACCACTCTAACATTTGGTGATCCGTGATCAAAGAACTGAGTTCATCAGACCAATGACACTCTCACATCCCTCCTCATCCTTTAAAAGAAGAGCCCAAGGCCTGTAGTTGCAGCTCAGTGGCAGAGTGCCTCACATGTGAGGCGCTGTGTTTGATCCTCAGCACCACATGAAAATAAATAAAATGAAGGCGTAACAGTGGTCCACTTGATGCTTTGAATGTAGCCCTTGCTGCTCTTTCTCTGCAATTTACTTTTAAAATGGACATATTTCTTTCTCCTCCTCTCTTCCTGTTCCTCCCTAATCTCTCCCCCTCCCTAATCTCAGGGGAAACAGGATTACCTTTCTTCCCCATCCTAGGCAGAGTTATCTGTCCCTGAGTACACACCCACCATAGGAACGAAGTAATCCAGACTTTGGGGATGGTACCAGAAGATCTCAGAAATGACTATCTCTCAAATTAATGAGTGAATTACAACTCCAACAGAGGATATGTGGAATGGCTTTTTGGTACCACAGTTTATTGGTGACGAGTTCTGCTTCCTCAAATGCTGGAGTTTGGACATCAGAGATGCATGCCAAGGCAAGCATATAAAGCAGGTTTTATTTAAAGACTTCTCCCAGGAGGGAGAAGGGGCTCATGGCTGGTGTTCTGGAATCCCAAGAAGTGAGAGCATCCTGTATCTTTTACAGATTATAGTCTCCTGCTCTCTTCCCCCCTTATCTCTCTCCTTCCTGCCTAGTGGCTAGGCCCAGGAGATGCCAATGAGATGGCAAAAAGGTGAGAAGCAGATGGGGGGGAGGGGCAAATGGAGGATTCAGGCAGGTAGGGGCCCAGGGGGCATTAATTAGCAATTCCCTGTCTGCAGCCTTTTGGGTCAGGTAGTATAGGCAGTAACTCCAGGGTTCTGGAGACACTGACATTCCAATCTCCTAGGGGCGGTCTCCAACTTCCCAGACTCAAATGGCCTCCATTCCTCGATTTGACCAGATTCCCTGTTCTCCACTAACTAACTGCCTGTCCTCAATTCTGGCTTCACTTTGAATCACCTCTTTTTTTTTTTTTGAACCAGGGATTGAACTCAGGGACACTCGGCCACTGAGTCACATCCCCAGCCCTATTTTGTATTTTTATTTAGAGACAGGGTCTCACTGAGTTGCTTAGGGCCTCGCTAAGTTGCTGAGGCTGGCTTTGAACTCGCGATCCTCCTGATTCAGCCTCCCAAGTCGCTTGGATTACAGGCGTGCGCCACCACTCCCGGCTTGAATCACCTCTTTAAAAGCCTCTTGTTCCTGCCGATGGGCAGAATCACACAGCCTTTGGGACAGGAGTTCCCCATGTTTCTCCTTTGCTAGCAAAGCAATAAACCTTCTTTTTCCTTTTTCTCAAAACCATGTCCTGTTATTGGATTGGCATCAAGAACAAGGACTGAGCTTTTGGCAACAAAGGTATTGTGTCCATCTACAACTAAAAAAAAGCCCAAGACCTTAAAAGAACGTCTTACTCTCAAGACAGCTTGTATCTGCTCTGAGAATGCAGCTTTACCTTTCACTCTCTAATAAAGCTCTTCTTCTTTGCTAAAACCCGATGTGTCTTTAAATTTTATTGATTGATTGATTGATTGATTGATTGGTACTGGGGATTAAACCCAGGGGTCCTTAACCACTGAGCCACATCTCCAGCTCTCTTTTATATTTCTATTAAGAGACAGGGTCTTCATTGAGTTGCTTTGGGCATCCCTAAATTGCTGAGGGTGGTTCTGAACTCACTATCCTCCTGCTTCAGCCTCCCAAGCCCCTGGGATTACAGGTGTGTGTCACTGCACCCAACTCTTAAATTCTTTTCTATGACCTGTCAAGAGTCTGGAAGTTTGGGGTGGATGTCTTCTCTGCCTCTGAGATACCTGCTCAAACCCCCTAATGGTGATAGGGGATGCAGGGATGTGATTTTGACCCTAACTGGGAATTTGCTTAGTCTTGCCTTATGAAAGCTGGACTAGATATGGTCCTTTAAAGACAAAAATATTTTGTGACTTTTTCTATTTACATCTGTTATCAAAATAACTCCTGAATTTCTATTATTTATGCTGCACTTGGTAAATGAGGATGTCTGTCGTCCAGGGCCATCCTGTCAAGAGAGGGGTTGCCGGAGTTTCAGTTCCTGTTTGTGTGAGGAATAGCTTGACAGTTTGCTATCAAGCAGGCTTGTTTGGTAATGTGATACTTCTGCACTTGCTGTTGAAGAAATCCACATTTAGAGTGTGTGATAACATTCCCAGCCTCCAGGACAAATATTGACATCAGAGAGGTGGCTTTTAAACGCCTGAGATTTGAAATCCACTGTCTGATATGTAGTCGGTGCTTGAGCAAACATCAAATTCTTGCATTTAATCATTCAACAAACACTTATTTAATGCCTACCCACTACCTGAGGTTATCAAAATTAAATTAAATTAAATTAAATTAGGTTCTAAGAACACTACTGGTGTTGTCTCTCAAAGTCAAGTTGACTAATCAACATTGGCATGCCTCTACTTCCTTATCTGGTGTATAGTACTGCCAAATGACTCAATTAGAGCAATAAAACCAAAGAGAACTTGATCGTCCTTCATCATTTATAATCAACAGGGGTTCAGTTCTGTGCAAAAAAGGCCTGGGTAAAAATTTTATTGGGCCCTGTGCTTATTCATACTTGTATATAACCATTAACTACTTAATCCAAATAGACCTTTGGGGAAGCCTGGCAGAGCCATTATCTCTGATGTGCTGGAAGACAGGTGGCTTGCTCAAGGCTGCTGAGCTAGGTCAGAGCCAGTTTACAATGAACTAGAGTCCAGCCCTCCTGTGCCAGGATTGGTCAGTTGCCTCCTCCCAGGCACTTAAACATCTGTCTTTATTTTTCTGATGTTAAGGGGAGCCCGATTATGCCACCTTCCAGCCCTGCTCACTAGTGACCTCATTCCCACTTTCCTCTCTTCTCACACACCCTGCCCCATAAGAAGCCCTCCAGTAGAAACGCTATCGCTGAGAGGCAGGTCTCAATGGCCTTATATTTTAGAAAGTATCCCAAATTTCACAGATCTCAGCAAGTAAGACTTTGGAGTCATGCAAATTTGGGTTCTTTTCTTAGCTTCATTGTTTAGTAATCGTGTGGCTTTGGGCAAATTAATCTTTCTCAATCCTCAGTTTCCTTCCCTGTAAAATGGGGGTGTTAATTATACTTACCTATGGCATTATTGCAACAGTTAAGTGACATAATGTCTATAATTGCTTGGTACCATGCTGGCACATACTAAGCACTCGATGTATAGCAGCTACCAAATTAGTAGGCAATTGTTTCAAATTGCCTCCAGAAGGAAAAATAAGAGACTTCTAAACCAGTCTACATTTGGTCTTTGCAATCAACTCACCTGAGAAATCTAGACACAGAATATTAATCAAAATATTAGAATATCAGAATATTAATTAAAATTTTTTAATATTTAAAAATCATTATTTTTTGCAGTGCTGGGAGACAAAAATCTAGGTCCTTGCACATGCTTCTCGAAGTATGGTAGACCAATCTGACCTGTATATATTCATGTTGTCAAACGGGGTGTGTGTGTGTGTGTGTGTGTGTGTGTGTGTGTGTACTCTTTTCTCCATATGAAAAAGGAGAATGCCTCATAGGATCTATTTTCTTGGATACAACAAATTGAAAAGACAGCGGATATTCTTTAGAGAAATGCATTTATTACCTTTTGGGAGGCTGAGTTCAAGTGCAACTGAGCAACTAATATTTTGACATTTATCTGTTTTCCTGATGCTTTATGGGCTCCATATAAAAACCAGTCTCATGACTTTCTCTCCAAGCCTGAACAATTTGCTGATGGAGCTGCAGGTTTCTATGGGTCTGTATGTGTGTCTGGCTTTAATTTCATTTCTGGAATGAAGGAAGTACAAAGACATTAACTCTGAGTCCATCAAAGAAAGAACTCTATAATTGCAATTTGGCAGCAAATGTGCTTCGGCTGTGTGCACTATGAAAGCCAACGATGATTAATCCTGCATATTTATCTGAGCCCAAAAGCAGACACACAATAATGACAACTGCATTAGGCAGGACAATTCTTTTATTTGATCACTGCAGACTGGACCCACTATGGTGTACACATGTAACAGCATCAACCAGATCTCAGTCAAAAAGAAATTTAGACCTGCAGGTCCACTATGGTAGCCACCTGCCATGTATACCTACTGAACATTTGAAAAGTGGCCAATCTAAACTGAGACATGCTATAAGACACACACTGAATTTTTAAAAATCATTATTTTTTGCAGTGCTGGGAGACAAAATCTAGGTCCTTGCACATGCTAAGAGAACATTCTACCACGGAGCTACATCCCCAGCCCTACACACCGCATTTTAAAGAGTATGTAAAAAAGAATATAAACTATCTTGCTTTCGTATTGATTTCTTGTTATAGTAATGATATTTTGGATATGATGTGGTTAATAAAATATATCATTAAAATTTATCTCACCTCTTTCTTTGTATTTCTTTAATGTGTCTGCCAGAAAATTTAAAATGACATCTCTGGCTTGTACTATTTTTCTTTTAGACAAAGCTGATCTATAGTTAGAGGGTTTGCTCCTTGAAGCACAATGATTTCTCATTTCCAGGTGACTGCTTTTGTCCCTATCCCAGGATTGACTGGTCTCCTAGTTGCCATGGTGTAGGTATCTGACCTGAGAATGGACAGTGACTCAAACCTGTCAATCAGATGCATCCCTGGGAATTTGCACCAGGAACTGGTTTTTGAATCTGCAAAATCAAATTGCAGTGCTTTAGGTGGCTGCAGTTTTCTGCCCTATGGATCAGCAAAGAGAAAGAAAAAAATGAAGCACTTGTGTGAGTTTTAGAGAGGTAGAGATGGAAGTTGGGGTGTTTTGAGTCTGTGGTGCTAAATGTATTTGATCCAGCTCAATTTTTGTCCTTCAATTTCATGACCTATTCTGGATCCTTATTATAAATGTCAACTTTTTTTCCCCACTCAGGCTACCCAAAGAATCTGAGTAATTTGTACTTCAAATCTCCTTGTCTTTAGCACCTCAGCTGTGAACAGGAGTAGATTTTCTAGAAGTTCCTGAAGCTTAAACTTCAAGGCCTCTCACTTGCAAAGACCTCTTCCAAAACTCCATTTTTAAATTTTTTTTTTTTTTTTGTACTGGGGATTGAACTCAGGGGCACTCCACCACTGAGCCACATCCCCAGTCCATTTTTGTATTTTATTTAGAGACAGGGTCTCACTGAGTTGGTTAGGGCCTCACTAATTTGCTGAGGCTGACTTTGAACTGGTGATCCTCCTGCCTCAGCCTCCCAAACTGCTGCGATTACAGGCGTGCACCACCACACCCGGCCTCCATTTTATTTTTTATAATTTTGTATCCTTTTTCTTAAAGAGGGTCACCTGAATTGTATAGTTCTAAGACACACAAAATGTGGATTGCCCTGCCTTTGCATTCCTTTCTGTGTTTGCAAACACAAGATTGTGGAGATATCAGGGAAATGTTCATAGCACTAAGTACATAATCATTTTAAAGCCTTTGATGATCCTCCTTCTGTCTGCAATGTTTTGCCCCCAGATCTTTCCACAGTTGGTTCTTAGGGAAGCAGATATTTATTTATTTGTTTGTTTGTTTGTTTGTTTATTAAGAACAGGTTTCAGCCAGGCCCAGTGGCACACACCTATAATCCCAGACACTGGGGAGGCTGAGGCAGGAGGATGGCAAGTTTGAATCAGCCAGATCCTCAGCAACCCAGCAGGACCTTGCCTCAAAATAAAAAATAAAAAGTCTGGGGATATAGCTCAGTGGTTAAGCATCCCTGGGTTTAACCCCCAGTACAAAAGAACAAAAACAAACAAAGCACGGATCTCACTATGTTGCCCAGGCTGGCCTCGAACTCTTGGGTTCAAGAGGTCCTCCTCCCTCAGCCTCCCAAGTAGCTGGGACTACAGTCTTGTGCCCCTGCATTCAGTAAGGTCTCTTCTTTGAATCAAGTCTTAAATTCAAAGTGTCACAGATGAAGGGATCAGATACGTGTTGAAGGTGGTGAGACAGATTTTATGCAGCAGTGCAGCAGGGGGAGAGATTTGAGTGTACGTTGAGCTCTGTCTGCCCAAACTGTAGGCCTTTTGAAGAGCTGGGATCTGATGAAGGACAGGTAACTAAAGGATGTTTAAGTGGGTTTGTTCTATAGGATGAGACTATCTGGATTCGTTAAGTGGTGTTTATATGTAGGAGGAGCAAAATTCTCTTATCTTCAGGGTAGAAGATAAGGTTGCAAGGCACCCACCAAAGTTCGATTCTTACCCTGCCACAGAATGGGGAGACAGGAGCACTCTCTCCATTTGCATTCCAAAGAGATAGCTTCCAAGACCTTGAGAAGTTTCTGGGTAGTGCAGGGAAAGGATTTGTCATTGCTAGCTTTCTAAAGTAAATGTTCAGCCTGGGCACAGTGCAGGACTCTATTCCCAGCTACTCAGGGAAGCTAAGGCAGAAGAATCACTTGAGCCCAGGAGTTCCAGGACAGTCTGGGCAACATAACAAGACCTCATCTCTTAAAAAATAGTACTACTAAATAAAGTAAATGCTCTGAGAGAAGAGAAATCAGGGCCCCAAAGTCAGGTCTTGCTGGAATAAACAGTAAAATCTTTTCACAGTGCTGAGCATTCTCAGGTGGGTACTTAAAGGAGAACTGGGGTCATCCTAGAGACATGGTTCAGGGCCAGTAGTGCTAGACTGTGGTCAAGTCTTTAAGTGGGGGTGGGGAAATGGGTGATGGTGTTAGACGGAGTCATTTGTGTCAAGAGTTTTCAAATGTCACCACCTCCAAAATGCATACTGTAAGAGCAGAAATACTGTCTTTTTTTTTTTTTTTTTTTTTTTTTTTGGTACTGGGAATTGAACCCAAGGGCGCTTAATCACTGAGACACATCCCCAACCCTTTTGTTATGTTTTATGTTTTTGTTTTGAGACAGAGTCTTGCTAAGTTGTTTAGGGTCTCTCTCAGTTGCTGAGGCTGTCTTTGAACTCAAGATCCTCCTGTCTTAACCTTCCTAGTGGCTGGGATTACAGGCATGCACCACTGCGCTCAGCTTCTGTCTGTCTTATTCAATGCAGTAGCCCCCATCTAGAACAATGTCTGGTCCACTATAGGTACTCAAGAAACATTTGTTAGGATTATATTTAGGCATCAAATACTTTTACAAACATTCTTATTTGGGCATAATTCTAAGGTCTTGACGAAAAATAAAGTTCAAGTTCCCAAGGTACTCTGATACCTCATACTCTGACAAAATTTCAATTCTAATTGGAACTCATCTACAAACATTTATTAATCTCTGTATTTAGTCGCTTGACTAAGTGTTTTGACAAACATTGAAATTGTGGCCAGGGGTGTAACTTGATGGTAGAGTGCATGCTTAGCATTGAGAGGTCCTGGATCCAATCCTTAGCAACAAAAAACAAAAACTAAAACTGAAAACAAATGACCATTATTGCAATGAAATCCTCACGGCAACCTCTAAGGCAGTGTATTCATTTGGGACTGTGTTCAGCTGCATGGACTGAATTCTGACGACAATAGCTTAACCCACTAAGGATTCATTTTTGTCAGGTTGCAAGAAGTCTAGGGGACGAGGCCTTGGATTTGTACAACACCCTTATGAAACCATCAAACACCTGGTTTCTTCTGCTTTTCTGCTCTGTCATTCTTAGTATGGAGAGCTTATATTCTCGGTTGCAAAGATGGCTACTGAGACTCTTTTGTGCATTTCCTTTCTTCAGACAGGAGCAGAGGGAAGAGTCGAGGGCAAAGAGTATCAGCTGAATGTCTCTCTTCAGATCAGGAATACAGCTGTTTTCTTGAAAGTCTATTATATAAGAATAGTTCCTTGATCCAACTAGGTCCTATGGCCACTCCTAGCTACAAAGAAGTCTGGTAGGTGAGTATTTTTAAATAGACTTACTGCTGCCTTGCACAGAATCCAAATTCTGATGGTACAAAGAAAGGAAAGATAGATATTGCATGTGAAATTAGTTGTGTTGGCCATAAGTAGGTTTTGTTATTACATCCAGGTTTCTGTACTTGAT
This sequence comes from Glaucomys volans, assembly GCA_020662805.1. NCBI lineage: Eukaryota > Metazoa > Chordata > Mammalia > Rodentia > Sciuridae > Glaucomys > Glaucomys volans. The sequence goes on along the minus strand of JAJEJO010001635.1, from coordinate 180,951 downwards.
CTTAGCCCAAAAACTAAAAAGTGAGATACATCCAGGGTTCCAAAGAATGACCAAGACTGTTAGTATTCTAGGAATACCATGTGTTCAGGGCATCTGGATGCATGGAAAATTCTGAAGGTTGTGTAAGATATGGGCAGTTGAATAGAGGGGATATCAAAACTACAAGGGGTAAAGTGTTTTCCTCAAAGCGTAGCATCTATGCAGATGTAGGGAAGAAAAACAGACAGAACTGCAATTCAAACCTAGGATTGTCTAATGCCAAAGCCCATGTTCCTAAGGATTGGGTTTAGGTGAGTCTTAAACATAGTTAGATGGTGATCAAATGAGTCACATTTCCTGATAACTTTTCATAGTGACAACATCTACCACCGTATTTACTCTACGTGATTTTCTTCTTATCTCATCTTGAAAATGGTTTTATATTTTTTATAAATATCATGCCTAACCATTGTGTAAACAAAACAAACCAAACACACGCTTTATGGAAATGAACTAGGAAAAATAAATAAATAAAAATCTTAGAAGTATCACCCCTAGAAAAAAACAGTTAATATTTTGGTAAATGGCTCTTTGTAGGTCAATACATAGATACATGTTTAAATATAGAGGTGGAAGCATACCATACACAGAGTTTTTTTAGACATAAATTGTCGTTGCCAACCACTGTAACAACGGGGAAGAGTAGGTATTGTTTTCTGCATTTTATGGGCTTGGAATGGTTTGGTGATAGGCCCCAGGACACACAGCTAACAAAAGGGTCAAATGAGGTTAATTTCCATTTTATCTGAACTGACCACCCCAATTCCCCTGCAGAATAGAATTTGACAAAGTGAAGATCTCTTTCCTTGGAGAATTTTTAAACATTCAGGTGTTAAGATGGCCCTGCTCTCAAGGCATCTTAGAAATAGGAAAACATGTGGGCCCAGTAGACTCAAAAGCTGTAGTGGAATACAATCATGAATAAAATAAAGCATCTTCAGTGTTATAAGTCTTCTGGGAAACACTGTTGGTCTGAAGCTTCTGTGTAAGCAATGCTGCATTGATTTCCCCCAGGACAAGGCCACTTGGCCCCATCACATGATGAGTATTCAAGTCCTGCCAGTGTTGGCTCCTCAAGATCCTTGCAAGTGATCTTCCTTCTGGTGCACTGCAAGTCACTTTACTCAAATGGTCCCGCCCTACCCCAGCTCTGCTGATATTTTGCTTTATAATTGATTTGCTAGATATTGAGGACTAAGCTGAACCATCTTTAGAGTGGCAGGACTTTCAACAAATAAATGAAATAGGATTCCTTATCCCTTATTGATGAGTAGCATTTCAAATGGGTCAAGGGGCCCACTGAAGTTTTGAAAAGATGTTTTACTGTTAACAGGGCACTGATTAAATAAATTATGGTCCATTCCATATGTTGGAAAATCATGTGAATGAATGAACGAAGTGGATCAGGAAAGAATGCTGAAACCTATTATTTAGTAAGAAGAGAAAATGCCAAGGTACAGAACAAATTGCAGAGCATGCTTCTCCCTTCCCTCTTTTTTGGTACATTTAAAAAAAAATGTATGATCTGTCAAAGGACAAAATTACAACAATTTAGTTTGATTTTAATTGGTTTTATTTTTTATTCTAGAATAGTGCAGCACTTCATTCCACATAATAGAATGAGTGTTCCCACCAGCCAAGCAGGGGAGGTTGGTTTTATAGACAGAAAGCCTGAAAAGCAGTAACAGAGAACACAAGACAGATTGGTCATTCAGTTACTTTTCCTTATAAGGAAAAGAAATGAGAAACAACTGGTTGGTTAACAATTGAGAAATAACTGATTGGTTAACATCAGGTTACTTCAAGTTACCTTTCTATGTGTGTGTAACGATTAAGGCGAGGGAATTTCATTAGTATGCGAGTTGAAATGAGCCTGTTTGGGAAATTTGGTGGTTACCTCTCATTTGTCCTGGTTTCTTGGAAGGCTGGCCAGCTGATTTGGTTCAGTGATGTGGAGCTTTAACAAGAGTGACTCAATTTTTTTTTTTTTTTTTTGTGGTGGTGGTGGTACTGGGGATTGACCCTAGGGCCTCACTCATATTAGGCAAGTGCTTTACCACTGAGCTATATCTCCTTTCCTGGGTGACTCCATTTGGACTTTCAATCTGATTTATTGGGGACCAGTAAAGGAGACTGATCCAAAATAATGGCCTCCTATAGGTTTTATTTAACAATACATATACTTTTTCTGGAACAATATGCAAAAAAATATGAATAATTAATAGTATTATCATAGAAAGGTCAAAAATAGAAGTTATCAGCTGTTATTTTTCATGTACAGTGTTTATTTTTCATGCAAACTTTAACTGTATTCATTATTACTATGATGTCATACTTATCCAATACTAACAGAAATGACCTGAGCAATGAGAATGGGGCCATTCATTGTTTTCTTCTTTGTAATTCTTCATGCATAAAAACCATTACATATCAATTTTATCTTATTTAATTTTGGGAGGGGTATTGGGGATGGAATGGAGGTCTTGCACCTGCTGAGTACATGCTCCACTACTGAGCTACACCCCCAGCCTTTCCATCTTTTATTTTGAGACAAGGTCTTGTTAAGTCCGGGAGGCTGGCCTGAAACTTTCGATCCTCCTGGCTAAGCATCCAGAGTCACTGGGATTATAGGCAGGTGGCACCACACCTGGTTTAAATTTTGTTTTTAAAAGATGATTTTAGAGAGATTTTCTTTCTCCTTGCAGGAACATGGAGACCTCTCACCGTCCAGACTTTTGGTGTCAGGAGAAATTTACACAACAGCACTATATATACAGGGCTCCGAATGATACAAAGGCTGTGCAATAGCACAACTGAATCCAGTTTGGGAAACAGATTTATCTTTCCTTTTTCATTTATTATAACAAATCTCGTAAGACTGCCAAATATTGCAGTTAAGTTCCATTAGCGGTGGCTGCCTGGAGTGAACGGGTTGAGAAGAACCCAGAGGCTATCTTAGACTTAGTTGTGATAGGTAAGCCAGGCTGTCATGGCATGACGGGGGATGGAGTGAGTTGATTTCCCCTGTCTGCAGAGCAAGCTTAATGCGAGTGGGAGTCACCAAGGGACACAGTCTCCCCAGGCAGTTACAGCCTCTCCCACCCCAGCATGCTGTCACATCACACTGTGCTTTCCACTCTGTTCCAGCTTCCCAGAGGAGGAAGCAAAATCTAATGGAAGCAGGAAAGAACAGGAGACCTAACAGTGCATGAAATTAGCAATGAACACTGGGAAACCAGAGTCACAATTCCATCAGACTAGAAGCTAAAAACAGAAAAACTGAGTACTAACTAATTGAGAGAACCACCAATCCCTTTCAGGTGGTGGCCCTACTGCTACGACCTGTCACCCATAGTGTCATCCTGTGCCACCAACATGGAGACAGTGGGTCAAGGGGCCAACTGAATCTGCTATCCTCCTGCCTCTGTGTTATGCCAGGCTGGCTTGGTCATTTAACATTTAGCATCTCATAGTGTTTTGAGGTGCCAGGGAAGGTACTTTTGAGGAGGCAACATCTGAAGTGATTACCAAGGGTTACAAAGAAGCCAACATGGGCAGATCCCAAAATAACACTTTCAGTGGTGGTGGTGGTGTGGGGGTAGGAGGGCCTGTTGGAACACTGGAATTTTTCAGGCACTTGGTGGCCAACTATGTCATCTCTGATCTGATGTGTCTGCCAAGCCTGAACTAACTGGGGGCAAAGAGGCCTTTTCCTGTGAAGTGTTTTTTGATCTTCCAGTCTTTAGTGTGTCTGACAGAGTACAAGGCTATCTGGTGCTGAAAGGTGCTTCTTGCACCAAGCCCAAGGTCTGCTATCTGCATTGACTAAGCAGGTGGGGTGCCAAAAATAGTGGCATTGATCTGTCTGCTTATTCTCCTTTCTCTCTTGAGCTGCAAACAGCTGCAATTAGAAGGTCCTGAGGGGTCAGGGAGCCTTGGGTGGAGGGTTGGAGCCTTCACCTTTCGACATAGGTAAATCATTTGGATTCAGTAAAATACATGTTTTTCTTACCCCTCCCCTGCTCTCTTTTGCTTCTCAGGACAAACTTCAAAGTATGAAGAAATTACTCTCCTTCCAAAATGGGCAGATGAGGTGGACATCACCAAACAGGAGCATTATGTTTTCTATTATTGATGCTATGACCCTCCCCTTCCCCATGATGATAAGTACATCTTCCAACTATACCTACCTCGGATAAATTGTGACTTCAGGATCTGCCCCTCCCCCTTCTTTTCCTTTCTGAGTGAGGGGTCTCACTATTCTGGCCTATAATTCCTGGACTCAAGGAATCCTCCTGCTGCAGCCTCCTGAGTGCTGGGATTACGAATGGCGCATAGCCCTATGTCAAGCCAGAATCTGTCTATCTAGTGCCTCCGAACTGGATGTGGCTGGGAGTTGGGAGGAATAAACAGTAGGGGTGTAGGAGAGGACAAAGGCTAGAAAATCTGACGCTGGACCTGGATACACACCTTCCTTCATTCTTCATTTTTTCTGGTACTGGGTATTGAATGCAGGAACACTTCACCACTGAGGTACATCCCCAGTCCTTTATTCTATTTTGAGACAGATTCTTTCTAAGTTGCTGAGGCTAAATTGTGATCCTTCTACCTCAGCCTCCAGAATTGTTGGGATTACACATGTGTGCCACTGTCAGCCCTTCATATTTATGGTGCATCTACCACCCTATCATAAACAATGTACGATCTTTGTTCTCATGAACTCAGAGTCTAATGAGTCAGACATACCTTTCCTATGTTCATATATGAATACACAACAGTGTAGCTCCACATCATGTACAACCACAAGAATGGGAAGTTACACTCCATGTATGTATACTATGTCAAAATACACTCTACTGTCATGTGTATTTAAAAAGAACAAATAAAAAAATTTAAAAATGTATTTTGAAAAAGTAAACTCTGAAATAACAATAAGACTAGTATAGTGAATTAAAAAAAAAAGAACTTACTCTAATGGGAAAATCAAGTTCTTTAAAAACTGTCCTGTGTTTTGCGTCTTTAATTTTTATTGAACTTTATTTGTAGCAATCTTGTTAATGGCAGAATTCATAGGCAAAACATATTGGGTGTTTATGTCAGCTTAAAAATTAAACCTCAAAAGTATATAAACAAATGAATGGAGTTACTTCAGCACCACTGCCATTGTTGAGGTTCAGAAAGCAATGCCCCAGAGTGTGACACTTTGACATGCTGGGCTGAAAAAATAGTCTCAGACCCCACCTTTCAATCTTTTTTTTTTTTTTGCTATTAATATTGCCATTTATTGAGCACTTCTTTTTTTCATTTTTCTTTTCTTTTTTATAGTACTGGGGATTGAACCCGGGCTTGGCACATTTGCTAACAAGCACTCTACTACTGAGTACTTTATTTATTCTATTCTATTTTGAGATAGAGTCTTGCTAAGTTGCAAAGCTGGCCTTGAATTTGTAATCTTCCTGCCTCAACCCCCTAGTACTTGTGATTATGGGCTTGCCCCGCCATGCCCAGACTTTCAATTTTCCTTGACACCTTTTCTCTTCTGAAGTGTAGGAAAGGGCTTTCTCTGAATTTCCCTTATTTACCAAAAAGACGGGATCTGCCAAGGTACACAATTTTCTTCAACTCTTCTTACTGAAATTTCATTAACCAGGGAAAATTAAATTCATGTCACAGAGAAAGAGACTGAAAATCAAACACTATACCTAGAACCCAGAGGAACTTTGTTCTAGCCCATTGCCTGTTCTCTGAGCTCACTCATTTCTCCTAAAAATCTTTTACTACCCCTCTGAAATCACTTCCCCCACATTCCCTTTTCCACTGTGAAGAGGGTATTTAAGATCCAACATTGAATTTTTTTTTCTTCATTCCTTTCTTCCTTTTCTTCTCCTTTTCCTCCTCCCCCTCTTTCTTTCTGTGGTGCTGGAATTGAATCCAGGGCTCACACAGTCCTACAACTCAGCCACACCCCTAGCTGACCCCTTCTTTGAGTTTTATATTTTGTATGCTTCCCATGCACATGTGCATGTTAATGAATACCTTTTTTTCCCTTTAATCTGTCTTCTGTCAGGTTGTTTCAGGGGGCTCAATCACAGAACTTTCAGAGGGAAAATTTAAATTTAAATTTCCCTCCACCATCATTATCACTGGATCCTTTGGAGCACCCACCAGGCACTCACCAGACTGCTGTTTTCTTAATTTTTTTTTTTCTTTTGGTACCAGGGATTGAACCCAGGGGCACACAACCACTGAGCGATATTCCCAGCCTATTTTTTTGTGTTTTATTTAGAGACAGGGTCTTGCTGAGTTGCTTAGGGCCTCAATAAGTTGCTGAGGATGACTTCAAACTCTCCATCCTCCTGCCTCAGCCTCCAAAGCCACCGGGATTATAGGCGTGTGCCACCGTGCCCAGGTTTTAAGTAATTTCTTAATTTAGTTTTTTTATTGGTGGTTTGAATAACATAGACTAACAGGATTAAAGCACTCACAAATGAAATTGCATTGGCTTTAAAGAAATAAGGCTATAAGCAAATAAACTTTTTTTTTTTTTCGATACTGGTGGTTGAACCCAGGGATGCTTAACCACTGAACCACATTCCCAGCCCCATTTTTTATATTTTATTTGAGATAGGGTCTTGCTGAATTGCTAAGTGCCTTGCTAAGTTGCTGAGGCTAGCTTTGAACTTGTGATCCTCCTGCCTCAGTCTCCCGAGCCACTGGGATTACAGGCATGTGCCACCACACCTGGCACAAATAAACTTCTTAATGGTACTTACATAAGTATATAACTGGTATTTGCATAAAGTATATAACTACATGCAAAAGATAGTGGTTTGGGGGTTTTTGTTTGTTTTGGGCAGTGCAGGAGATATACTAGGCAAGTGTTCTACCATAGGCAAATGTTCCTCCAGCACTGACCTATACCCTCAGCCCTGATAATGTTCCTTTTAAAACAAGTATATAGAGCACTTAAGAACATGTACACAAACTTTATAGCAGCATTATTCAAAATAGCAAAAAGTGGAAATGACCAAAACGAATGGATACACAAAGTGTGGCATATCCATGCAAGGGAATATTTGACAATAAAAGGAAATTAAGTGCAGATACATGCAATATTAAATACATGCAATATTAAATTAAGTGCAGATACATGCAAAAACATTATACTAAGTAAAAGAAGCCAGTCACAAAAGATCACATATTGTGTGATTCCATAACAAGCGAATACACAGAGAGAGAGAATTGATTAGTGGTTGCCAGCGGCTGAAGAAGAGGAGTGGGAAGGATCACTGAGTGAGTAGGTAGACGTGATGGCTGGACAACATAATGTAGTAAATGTCACTGAATTGTTCTTTTTAAAATGGTTAATTTCATGCTATATAAATTTTACTGCAATTAAAAATTACTATGGATGAACTTTGAAAATATGTTCAGTGAAAGAATCCAGATACTAAAGACCACATATTGTTTACAACTGGCAAATCTATAGAGACAGAAAGGAGTTTAGTGGTTGCCTCTAGCTGGAAGTACTGGGAGGAAATGGGGAGTGACTATTAATTGGTACAGACTGTCTTGTGAGGTCATAGAAATATTCTGTTGAACAAATTTCAAAAAAAAATTTGGTTTCAAAGATCATGTAAGTACACACACACAAATGTGTGTGTGTGTGTGTGTGTGTGTGTGTGTGTTGCTAAGAATCAAACCTACGGTCCTGCACATGCTCCACCACTGACCTACATTCCCAACCCCAGTTTCAAATATCTAATTGTTTTTATTAGTGATTCATGAACAGAGCAGCGTCTAGTCTAATGGGGAACTCTGATGAGCAAGGAAGAGTTGGTGAGTTTTACTGGCAGAGTAATGTATAGGAGCTGGCTCAGTGGCCCTCATCTGTAATCCCAGAGACTCAGGAGCCTGAGGCAGGAGGATTGCAAGATTGAAGCCAGCCTCAGCAATTTAGTGAGACCCTAAGCAATTTAGTGAGACCCTTTCACAAAATAAAAAATAAAAAGGGCTGATGATGGGCTGGGGTTGTGGCTCAGGGGTAAAGCGCTTGCCTAGTATGTGTGAGGCACTGGGTTCTATCCTCAGCACCACATAAAAATAAATAAAGGTATTGTGTCCATGTACTAAAAATATATTTAAAAAAGGGGGGGCGCTGATGATGTAGCTCAGTACTAGAGTGCACCTGGGTTCAATTTCCAGCACCATTAAAAAAAAAAAAAAAAAAAGAATGAGGGGGAGGAAAGCAGAAAAGGAGTTCAGAAAATGCCACCCCATACACCCCAAATACCATGCTTTCGTGTACTCACTGCATTGAACTGAGGACCCTTGGGGAATAGGGTGCAGGCTTTCTCTGGGACCCCTTTATCTGCCTAAAGAGGGATCCTCCGAAAGGAACTCATTGCCATGAATCCCCTTCCCAGGAATCTCATCAATCAGGAAAGACTAACTCAGTCACAGGAGAGAGACTGGGGGTTGACTCCACGTCCACCACTTGTTCCTCTGGGGGCTGCTCTGAGACAACTTTAATTACCTGAGAGATTTTTCTGCAGAACAAAACAAAGGTTACCATGCTTCCCTCTCCTCACCCTCCCATAACTTTTGTCACCATCCCCATAATATGAGCATAAATAAATTCCAACTATCTGACCTTCTTTAAAAGTTTCATGTTTGGGGGAGAACTCCCAAATATATGCAGAAAATTAGAGTTTTTTTCTCCTGTTAATTTGTCTCATGTCCATTTAATTTGTAGACCTGACAAAGAAACTAGTAAGGAACAGGGCTGAGGGTGTAACTCAGTAGTAGAATATGTGTGTAATTTGCACAAGGCCTTTGGTTTAACCCCAACACCAAATAAATAAATAAACAAACAAAAACCTAGAAAGGTAGAGGGAAGCTTTTTTCTCTCTCCCTACAGCAGGAACAATGAATAACTGGGCTGTTTCAAGAATATTTTCCTCACAGAGGTGTGAAAAAAAAATCTTGTTGGTTCAATAGGATTTGGTAATTATCTCTCTCCTGAGTTTTTGGAAGGTCAGATTTTGCAAGCAAACAATTTATGTTTTGGTTTGGTGATATGAAACATGAATAATTCCACGTTGGACCGGCTGTCTTTTCTATTATGGTTCTAAAATTGATTGTAGTAAATGTTGCACAATGGTGAATATATTGGAAGCCATCAAATTAAACATTTTAAACGAGTGAATTATATGGTATGGGAATTATGTCAATAAAGCTGTTATAATAAAAGGAATATATAAACATTAAAGGTTTTTAAAAATGAATTGGATGGGCGCGTTGGTGCAAGCCTATAGTCCCAGAGGTTTGGGAGGCTGAGGCAGGAGGATTGCGTTCAAAACCAGCCTCAGCAACTTAGCAAGGCCCTAAGCAATCTAGTAAGAACTTGTCTCTAAATAAAATATATACACATAAGAAGGGGGGGGCGCTGAGGATGTGGCTCAATGGTTAAGTGCTCCTGGGTTCAATTCTCAGTACAAAAAAAAAAAAAAAAAAAGAAGTTGAAATTGAGCTGGGGGTGTAGCACTCATCTAGCATGTGCAAGGTCCTGGGTTTCATCTGTAGCACCACAAGAAAAAAATATGTGTATATGCATAAAAAGCATCTGGACATAAAAATAATCTTGGAAATATTAAAGGTATTTATATTTTAATAGTGAAATTTCAGGTTGATTTTATTTTCTTCTTTATTACAACCGGCTGTGTTTTCTAATTTTTCTGTATTCAATATTGATTTCTTGGAGGACCCCTGCTAGCTCAAGTGGAAACTGCTGAATGGGAACGTGCAATCCTTCTTTCTGGGGCTGCAGCACTACACCAGGGTGAAATGCTTGGCCACTGTTGTGCAAGCTGGAATTCTTCCACTTGCCCCTTCAGGTGGATACCTTTTACCTGTAGAACATGCACAGTGTTCGTAATGGCCCTAAAACTTGTGCCGTAAGTATTTAAAATGGAATAAGACAAAAATAAAGAAAAAAATTAAAACACTATAAATAAATAAAAAATAAAGTTTAAAACAAATAAGAAAAGTACTGTGGCTCCCTCTCCTCCCCCAGTACTGGGGATTGAACCCAGGATTTGTTCTACCTCTGAGTTACATTCCCCGCCCCCTCCGCCTTTCCTAATGATCACTGATCTTTTCCAGGCATTTAAAAATTTTTGTTTTAGTGTTGATGGACCTTTATTTTATTCACTTACTTTCACGTGGTGCAGAGAATCGAACCCAATCCCTCACACATGCTAGGCAACCACTTTACCACTGAGCCACAACCCCAGCCCTCCAGCCCTTTTTTATTCTTTTAATTGTGAATCAGAGTCTTGTTTTGTTGCCCAGGCTGGCCTTGAACTTGAGGTCTTACTGCCTCAGCCTCCCAGCTGGAATTACATATGTGCAGCACCATTCCTAACCACATATGGCCTTTTAAAGGGTTCACTCGGCCAGGTGTGGTGGTACATGCCTCTACTCCCAGTGCTTCAGGAGGCTGAAACAGCCTCAGCAATTTAGCAAGAACCTGTCTCAAAATAAAAAACATGAACCAGTTTGGGGATGTAGCTCAGTGGTAGAGCACCCCTGGGTTCAATCCTCACTACCAAAACAAAGCAAAACAAAAACAAAAACATCCACTCAGGGACAGGTTACCAGAGTAACCTTTGACTCTGACAGGTCATGGCAGGTCACTGAGCTCATTCTTTCTTCCTCCCTCCACTTCCCTGTTTACTCATCCTACCCAAATATGATCAAGCCTTTAGGACTGAGCTAAAATTGTCTTCCCCTATGACTTTTTTGTAGATACTTCAGCACATATGGCCATTTTTTCCCTTTCCTGAACTTCTTTTGAACTTGGTGAAAAAAAAAAAAATACTTGGATGGAGAGAGGAGGTGGCTGGGTGATTGTTTACCTGCCAACTCCAGATGACTGGCAGTGGCTACTCAGTGTGGAGGAGGGTGCACCTGACCTCAGTGAGAGCACCACGATCCATCACTGATGTCTGTCATGGGTGTGGGAACTGGGAATCACATGCATTTTCTCTGCCAGGACTGGTTATTAACATTCCCTGTACCCACGCTCACTTGAGTGAGATGATGAGCAGTCTTTTAGGTCTTGTTCATCTTTTGGTTGGTTGGTTGGTTTTTGTCAATCAAGCAAGAAGCACCGATCTCGTTCTTCGTGATGTGTCATTGCTTTTACATTCCCTCATAATCTGGCATGAGCCAGGCATAGAAATACTAAAGAAATACTGTAAAAATACTACACAAAAATTATAAACAGTATGATGATCTTTTGAAAATAATCCTTTCTAGAGCATGATAGTTCCCAGAAACAGAAAATATCCCAAAAGAGACCTCTAGTTTATAGTCAGGGCAACAAAAATGGCAGGGAGCAGAGGCAATGGTAATAGGCACATTTTTACCTTTTGTATTTAAACAAAACCTGCTTATCTTCAAACTATACTCCCTGTATGTGGGCAGAAAATGGAGGTTTTTTTTTAAACAGAGAAAGCTGCCTGTGGAGTAAGAATTAAATATCTATTTATTGGAAGGGTGAATGCATGAATAAAAGAACTGAAAACATTTCTAATATGACAAAGTTCCTTGGAACTCAAGCATTGCCTGGTTCTGGCAAGAAGCCAGCAGACAAGTCTTTGTCTGAAGACCAACTCCAGGCTGATGTGGCGACTGCATCCATTGCAAGATCCTCCCAGATGGAGCAAAATTCTTTCCCTGCCTGCCCAATTCTATTGGCTTGTTTGAAACTCAATTCTATCTGGCATAAGCCTCAGGCCTGCTTTCTGCAGTAGTTCTAATCTCATCCCAGCACACAAAAAATTATCCTCAGACAGCCTGGGACAGGAAGTCTCCCTGGGTTGTTTGGCTGGAAAACCTGTCCCTGGAGGTATCACTAGTGAAGTCCCCTTCCACCCACTGAGATGTTGAAGAGGCAGGAAATGTGTGCAGAGTGCGTGATAGGTTCTGGTATTTGCAGATGACAAAGTATTTTTACATACATTGTCCCATGTAGTAGATCTTTAGGAGATTTAAGAGGACGCCAGATACTCACACCCTCAAATCATGACAGGCTGAGGCACAGACTCCTTGAAGTCATCCTGCTTTAGAGAAAGCAATTTTTGCCAGAATTCCTAGAAAAAGTCTTTTCTGCCTGGCAGGAGACATTTTTCTCCCTTCCATAAGTAGGAAACCCAAACCCAGTCTCCAGGTGGAAGAAAGCACACTCCCTAGGGTGGGAAGAACACACACACACACACACACACACACACACACACACACACACACAGTGAAGATTGTGTTTTTATTTTTATTTTTTATTTTTATTCATTTATTTATGTACTTACTTGATTGATTGATTGATATTGGGGGTTGAACTCAGGGGCATTTGACCTCTGAGTCACATCCTCAGCCCTATTTTTTATTTTTATTTAGAGACAGGGCTTCTGAGTTGCTTAGCACCTTGCTTTTGCTGAGGCTGGCTTTGAATTTGTAATCCTCCTGCCTCACCCTCCTGAGTCACTGGGATTACAGGCATATGCCTGTAATTTTGGTAACTGGGGGTTGAACCCAAGGGAATTCTACCTCCGAGCTATATTCCCAGGTCCCCCTTTTTACATTTTATTTCTGAGACAGGGTCTAGCTAAGTTGTTGAGGCTCGTCTCGAATTTGTAATCTTCCTGTCTCAGCTTCCTGAGTCTGCTGGGGTTATAGGTGTGTGCCACCACACCTGGTGCAAAGGCTGTGTTTTAGAAGGGAGTGACATTTTTAGGTTACAAGTCTCTTGGGGGAGAGCTGGGGACTGATCTATTTTTAGATGTGTTCCCTGATATCCGTAAAAAGATAACCAAGCACCTGGCAGGTCCTGAGGGGAAGGGGCTAAGGAGCAGGGATGCCTATTTTGAGTCTATCCTGAGTTAACAATCTGATGCAGAGAAAATATAACACCATTTTTTTTTTTTTTTAAATCATAGCTTGGTTGTATCAACACACTCGAGGATGGCGCAAATCCTTAAAACATGACAGGCTGGGGTACAGACTTGCAGAGAAGAGGAGGCCAGGGTGATGTGCATTAACCCAAAGCCAGTTCCTTTGTGATCTTGAGCATGTGGCTTATCCTCTCTGAGCTCAGTTACAAAATGAAATCTCAAACTAAATGATTTATGAATTTCTTTTGCCCTAATCTCTCTCTCTCTCTTTCTGTCTCTCTCATACACATGCACACACAATAATTAACCTCCATGTTACTTGTTCCCTCATCTATAAAATGAGATATAGACTCTACCTCTTGTGTGTACTGTGAGTGGTGAAAAGATAATAAATGTAAATTACCCAGCAGCCTGTGGCATAGAGTGCTCCATGCATATGTTGTTATTAAAGCAGTGTTCTTGGGGTCAGTAATATCACCTTTGGTCAGGACATTGGACAATTAAAAATGTGCCTTAAAACTTTATGGTGGGATAATCTGTGGGAATGGAAGCTGCTGTTCTGGGTGAGGTGTAAACTAGTATCTGAACTACATTCGCATATGCAGTGATACTCCTTATCAGGTGAAGTAGAGGCAAAGCAAGGGGCTAGGAACTTGAGGCTTCAAGAGCCAAGAGCACAGCTTCTATTCAGCCACTAGACAGGTGCCTGCTATATCATTTAGAGATGAAATCTGACATTTCGTCATAATCAACTCTGGGAAGGCTTCATTTCCAGGGTGCCATCTCACCCTGTACCACCATCTGCATTAGTCAGCTTTCTGTTACTGTAACAAATACCTGAGAAGATCAACTTACAAAAAGGAAAGGTTTATTTTAGCTTATGGTTTTTGTTGTTTGAGTCCATGGTCTTTTGGTCCTCTTGCTTTTGGTCCTGTGTCAAGGCAACACATTAAGGTGAAGCAAAACTGCTCATCTTGTGGCTGGGACCCAAGCAATCCAAGGGTCTCTAAATCCCAAGTAGCTGGAACTGTAGCTGCATACCACTGTGCCCAACTTTTTTTGTTGTTGCTGTTCTTTTGTTTTGTTTAGGCCCCACCTCTTAAAGGTTCCACTACCTCCCAGTAGTGTCAGATGGGGACAATGCTTTTTCCATATTGACTTTTGGAGGACAGTTGGGTTCCAAATTATAGCATCATTGTATTATACAATGGCTTACTCCAGAGAAGGAATTTGGCACCGAAGGGAGCATGTCCTTATCTGTGGGCTTTGTTATTGAAGATGTGTGATGAAGGAAGTCTCTACTGTTAAAAAAGAAGTCCTGAATAATTTGCCCAGGATTTCAATCTTCCTTTAAAACTATGGTTTTGTCCCCTGGCTCTCCTGTAATCTTATTTGAACTGGAGATCCGCTCTTACACTTTGCCTGAGGCCTGCTCTAAGTCACCTGGGCAGAGTTCGCTAGAGACCTGTGTGAACCAACATGCATGCCCATAGGCTCTGCTGAGTTTCCGCCAGCCAGCATCCAGTGGGCCCCTGCAGGTGACTTCTCTTGTGTGTCATAATTAGCACATATTGCTTCTCCCTTGCCACAGCCCAGGTCGTGCAGAGCTCCCAGCTTTAGCATTTCCCTTGTGTAATTTTGTTTCTTATGATGTTCCCTAAACATAGTGAGACAACTGCCATCCTGGGAGATGCGAGAAGCCCTTGGTGTATCTCATGAATGAGCCTGGAGGCCTGGAGGAGGGAAGCACGCTCCCTCTTCCCCTTTACTTTATTCAAGGAGCTCAGGTAGCTGATTGGAACATTGCATCCAAACACAAGGCACAGAGACTTGACTTCCTTCTGGACTTTTTTTTTTTTTTTTTGCTGTTCCTAATTTCTTGGCCACACACAACACCTTGGAGGGAAGGGAAAAACAATTTTCCCTTTACTCTTCTAAATTCTTGGCTGTAGCCCCTGTAACAAAAGACACATGGGAGATGCCCAGGAGATTCAGAACTCTCAAAGAGGTGGTTTAGGACTTGGGCTTAACTGTCATCTTCAGCTATAGAAAGAGAGGATTGGGGAGGTAAATTATGGAAAAGGAATCAGGAAAGACAGAGTGAGCATGCAGAGGTGTGTGTGTCTGTGTGTGTGTGTGTGTGTGTGTGTGTGTTACAGAACCCCAGTGGGGTTCTACTTCTGAGCTCCATCCCCAACTCCTCCCACTTATTAAAAAATTTGAGGCATGGTGTCCTTTTTTAAAAAAACATTTTTTAGTTGTAGATGGGCATAATATCTTTATTTTATTTACACTTTTTTGTTTGTTTGTTTTGTTTTATTTTTAATGTGATGCGAAGGATTGAAACCAGTGCCTCACATGTGCCAGGCAAGCACTCTACCACTGAGCTACAGCCCCAGCCCAGCTGTCCTTTTTTGATCTCCCTTCATGGTGGTGCTAACTTAATATTTGTTGAATAAATGAATCAGTTGCATTCTAGTGGCCAGAAGGTAAGACAAAGAATTCCGAGTCCTATGTTGGATTCCTATTTGGTTAACTCTTTTCCTTTTATCCCCCTGCCCCCAGAAACCATTTACCTGCCTGTATTTTAGGATCTTTTATTCATTCTTATTCTCCTCTCTCATTCCCATCCCTTTCCCATAGGTTTTCTAACTCTTAGCAAATAATTTCCTTTGTCTTGCTACTAAGCTAAGGATTGGCAAACTATTGGGACTAGGGGCCTGCCTGTTTTCGTGTGGCCTAAGAGTTAAGAAGAGTTTTATATTTTTAACTAGTTGAAAAAACTAAAAGAATAACATTTCATGACTTGTGAAAATCGTGTGCAATTCACTTTTCAATGCCCATAAGACAAAATTTCATTGAAACACATCTGCCTTAGTCCATTTTGTGCTGCTATGACAGAATACCAGAGCCTAGGTAACTTATAAAGAAAAGGAATTTATCACAATTCTGGAGGCTGAAAAGTCCTCTATTAAGGTGCCAGCATCCTCCCTTCTTCTTCTTCCTTTTTTTTGTAAAGCCAAATAAAGCCTTTATTTTTATTTTTTAACTGGCCAGCGACGATCGCCCTTACACCTAAAAGCGGTGTGCTGAGGATCGTGCACCATCTCAGGATCCTCCCTTCTTGCTGTGTCATTCCATGGCAAAATTGAGAGGGCAAGAGAGGACAAGCAAGCAAGAGTGGGCAATTTTCTTTTATAACAACTTGCTCTTGCAATAACTAACTTGCTCCTGAGATAACGTTAATCCATTCATGACTTAAATCACTTCTTATTCAGCTCCACCTCCAAACTCTGTTGCATTGGGAATGAAGTTTGGGTGAACAATTCCACAGCAACAACCTTGCCAATTAGTTTGCTGTTGTCTATAACTGTGTTTGTGAGACAATGGCAATGTGGAAGAGCTGTGACAACATACAGTCCAAAAAGCCTAAAATATTTACTGTCTAACCCTGTATGTAAGATTTTGATAAATCCCGTGCCAAGCTCAATACAGCCACAGTTAACTTGCTTTTTGCAAACACAAAATCAGGCATCTCACCCATGGTAGGCAAGCACTCTGCCACTACGATACTCCAAGCTCAAACCCACAATTTTTGTTTTTTAGTTTCGATTTGTATTTTTGTACTAGGGATTGAAACCAGGGTAGGGCCTCTCTTAGTTACTGATACTGGACTCAAACTCTTGATCCTCCTGCCTCAGCCTCTGGAGTCACTGGGATTATAGGCATGTACCACAGCTACCAGCTCCAATTTGCAATTATTATATTTAAAAATGTCTTGAAAACTTGTTTACTATTTTCTCTATTTCATTGTGAAGACCCAGCGGTTGGGAGTGGCTCTTCCCTGTCCTCTATTTCCTTTCATGTACAGAGCAGTTCTCATATTTTGAAGTCAGGCAGATTTCATTTCCACCACTCCATAGCTGAGCAAGTGTTGTCAATTTCCTCAATCGTTTTATCTGCAGAATGGGTTTGTTATGGGGATTAGGGAGATGGTGTGTGATAGAGTACAAGACCCAAGAGGTGCTCCACACAGCAGTGATTATCAGTGGATAAGTTTTTTATCTGTAATACGAAGAAATTACCTATTGCCCTTAATGAAGCTCATGGTGATGCAGTGAGAATTCAAAGAAGTGGTGAGTAGAAATGAAACTGCAAGGTTCAACTGGAGCCCTGTAAAGATTAGCTGGAAAAGTTCAAGGGCTCAGATGGAATGTTAGACTAATGAGGCTTTGAACAAATTGAACTTTTGGTGAATTACTGAGCTAAGCACTGCCTAGATCAAGCCCTATGTGGATGTGAAGGAGAGAAGACCACATCTATCCTGGAGATTTTTATCTAAACTTGGAGAAAAAAAGCAATACAGACATGAGCTATGCTCTTACTGGTCCATAATGTTTCCTCTCTCTCTCAGGATGGATGATTCAGAGTCAGCATTTCACATAAAAAGTATTGCACATGGAAAGTATTACTGCTATTCTGTGGGGAAATAAGTTTCTAAGTACAGCAATCTGAAATTAATAACTTTTCTCTGTGGAAACTCTCTTGACAACATCTAGAGATGAAGCCAGGGTGCAATTTTTATGGCCTTGGATTATCTTCTCTGTCTGCTTGGCTTGTAGCAGGCAAGGATCCTGGGTATAAGAAATTCAGTTTTCCCCTTCATTGTACAGTTTGCTTGCCAACTGGAGGCTTTATACAGCAGTGACTCAATTTCTCAATTGTCCAATTTTTCCACCCATTGAATCAAGGCAAAAAATATCAACTTACTTATTATTACAGACTTTGGGGAATTCAGAGGAGAGAGAGAGAAAGAAAGAGAGAGAGACAGACACCCCCCCGCAAGGTCTTTACTGTTACTGCAAAACATTTTGATTGAAGACATCAGAAAAGGAGCAGGAAAGGAAAATTGGAAGTTAGAAATCAACTTTCTTTTGCTTTTGAGAGAAAATATTCCTATGAGAAAGCCTGTTATTTATACTGTGGTAAATACTTGTGTCCACATGCAAGAAGTTTATAAATACCGAGGAAGAAAGTAATTTAGGAAAGAAATAGATGGAAGGGCAGCACTTCTTTTCCAGAAAAAGCCACAGCACTGCAGACATGCATAAAGACGGCAGTTGCTCTAATAGCTGTATGTGGCAGGACAGACATATTCTTTTTGATTCCTTCTTGTATGTAAGTTTAGACAATCTGGACAAAGAAGGCTAGATTTCTATTTTCTACTGATGATATATATATATTTTTAATTTCAAGTTAGACTTTCCCCCCCTTATATAAGATCACAGGGAAGGACATTATCTCTGATCAATTCACTGTAGCTTACTACATTTAAATGTTGTTTCTCTGGGTTAAAAAAACAAAACAATGAAGAGTGAGGAGCCTCTGAGAGAAGAAGACCTAACTGTTTAGCATGATGTTGAATTTGTTCACTCTCCCAGTATGTACATATGTGAGGCTAACACTTGGAAACAGGGACAAATAGGTAGGACTAACAGTGACTTCAAAGTAAGGAAGGTAAATGTCTAGAATTTTTATTGGTTGTGATTTGCAGCTACATAAACCTCAGGGTGATCCAAAACACAGCTATGTTTTATGTAGTTAATTAAACTTGAAAATTAAAAGTTAAGATAATCATACTAATATCAACTCTAGACTTGGAAAGGCAATCAAGAAGAAAGGGGAATTGCAACAAGCTTCAAAGACTGAGGGTGGTTTTTGTTTTTGATATTTCCCCCTGTGTTGGACATGTGGTTAGAAGCAATTCCAGATGGCTGGATGTGATCAGAGGAAACAGACCCCGAATGCCTGCATAACGGCAGTGTACTATATGTTGTGGACCATTAAAGACTAAAAAGACAAATATTCTTTCCTCACAAGGCTTATAATTTAGTTGCTTGATAATGGCTAAGAGAGCTGGCTTAATGGGCTTGTATTCCAACTTTATCCTTTACTAGCTCTGTGTCACTGGGTAAAATATTTAATCTCTTCAGCCGTAATTTCCTCATCTGTGAAGCACTGATAATTCTCTCTCTTATTTGGCAGCCATGCTAGCCTCCTTTCAGTTCTCCCACAATGCAAGTTCTCTCCTTACTGGCCTTTGCACGTTCCTGTTGCTTGGAAAGATCTTAGCAGGGCTAAATCCTTCAAGTTTTGACTTTCATGTTCTGAGATCTTTGATTCAGAAAATATGATTTATGTATCCACAGATGAAGCTATCAAAATGCTAAAGGACTGCATAGGCTTTAGGCTGCTGTTATAAATAACCCTCTCTAAATAGGGTTTAGGATCAGCAAACTTTTTTTGTAAAAGCAGATAGCAAGTATTTTGGGGTTTGCAGGGCTATGTCAATCAAGAGAGCTGCAGTGTTCCAATAAAACTTTATTTATGGACAGTGACATTTGAATTTCATGCACTTTGCATCAGGGTCACAAAGACTTGACCTGGCAGCCGCCCTGGGGCTGGTTGCCTCCTGACCTAAGCGAATGAGAACCGGGAGCGGATAAGAACCTGAGAGCTGCTGCCCGATAGCGGGCGTCGGATCTCAGCTCTCTAAGACTGCCAGCCTCCGCGGGTGCCAACAGCCTCCAGGACCCGGCTGTGGCCCCTCCGCCCCCGGTGGCGATGAGGCAGAGGCGGCGCAGGGCGAGGCCGGGCCCGGCAGGGCGGCGCGAGTCGGGGGCGGGGCGGCGGCGCAGCGTCGTCGTCGTGGTCCCCGCCTCCTCCCCAGGGGCCGCGGCGGAGCCTTGGCGGCGGCGGCGCTCACAGCCTGAGCAGAGCGTCTCTCTGGGAGCGGCGGCCATCGAGACTCACGCGAGGCGCGTCCCCCTCGGCCTCGCAGCGCTCCCAGGCCGAAGCGCCCGTGCCCCTTCAGCTCGCTCGCTTTCCTTCCTTCCCTGCGGCCGGCTGCGCCATGGCTTTGGCGTTGGCGGCGCTGGCGGCGGTGGAGCCGGCCTGCGGCAGCCGGTACCAGCAGGTGAGCAGCACCCGAGTCCCGCCGCGGACCCTGGACCCCGGATCCGGGACCCGGGACCCGTGACCCCGGCCCGGCCCTGCCCGCAGGTCGCTTCAGGCCTCTCCGGGCCGTGGTCTACTCGACGCCGGGGCTTGGCAGGCCGCGCTGGGCCTGGGGCGGGTCCGCGGGCCCTTGCCTCAGTTCGAGGCCGCCGCGGGCCCGGGCGGAACCTGGGCGGTGAAAACCCGACGCTGGCCTTGTTGCCCGCATTTCCCAAGGCGGGCGGGTCCCAGAGTCAGAACTCGCGACTTTGAGGAGGCAACGACCTGGGGATATTTTCCCCTTTGGTTTGATGTCATTGGAAAAAAAAAAAGGCGGGGGGGAGGCATGAAGTGGAAAGGGAAACTGGGTGAAGAGGAAAGATAAAATCGCTGGTACTGCCGCCGACTGCTCCCCGCAGCGAGATGCGATTACTCAGGGTTTCAGAGCCTCGTCTGTTTGTCGAAACCCATCCCCCTCGCCAACGTTTTAAGACAAAAGTAAAAAATGTAGCCAGAGACAGACCCGCAGTTTGCAGTAGATTTGGAAGAGGCGATGTTTAGCTGGGGTTGATGCCCCAAATGTAGAGCGACGGTGGAGCCACAGGGCGTGTGCCTGGGTGTATTTTAAACACTTGTAAGTGACGTTTAAAGAGACTTAATAGCATAGCCAGGGAGGACATGCATAAGAGATGATTGGATTATTATCTCGCGGGTGTGATTTGTAAATTGAGGCCCCAGGGAAAAGAGCTGCTAGTTTTACTCGCGGTCTGTACTGCTTCCCTCGGAAATTTAGAGACCTTCTGTAGAGTTTTTAGAGGTATTAATCTAACACCTCGTAATTGTGGGAATTGAGCCAGGTAGTGACTGCTGTTGATTGGAACCACAAATAACTTCTTGTGTTTTGTCACGTTTCGAACGCTTTCGGTTATAATTCGCATACGATGCTAGTTCTGGTTTTTTGAAATAGAAAATCCTGTCTTAGATGGATCTGCAATTTTATGTTTTAGAAATAAGGAAAGTGGGTATGATTACAATGTGTAGATTAACCCTGGTGCAGCCAGTTGCTGATCTGTTTTGCTGTCTTCAGGCCTGTGTTGTAATCCGCCTCCTGCACCCCCCCTCCCCGCAAGCCGCCTTCCGTCCCCGCCTCCAGCTCGGACTCCTGAAATGACTGATTAAGAATTTAGCTTTTGGTTCCATAAACACACCCCAAATTGTGGCAGTGCAGTCTAATTCTCGGATCTCTTAATAGCCTGGGGTGTAGCATATGCTTTTCTGTATGACCTTGGACAAGACTCTGAGATGTTACCTGCTTTAATAGAATGCGAATCATAGATGTCACCTAACTGTCAAATCACCTGTTTGCAAATCACCAGTACCCTGTAGTGTCATCTGATTCATTTTTTTCAACTCGTCTTGGATAAGGCAAACAAGCAAAAGAGACGTGGTTTTCTTTGTACTGCCATCTTCTTGAGCTATTGGGTAATGCTAGAATAGAGAATTTGTTGGAGTACACAATTATGGATTCCGTGGTGTAGTATTTAATAGCTTTCAATTCTGCAGAATTGAGATATGTCAGGGGTAGGCCATCTTTATTTCATTCTTTTGAAAATAATTACTTTCAAGAAATAATCTTTAATAAAAGAATGAAAGCATAATCAAGAAAATTTATAAAATATGAAAGCCAAAAACACCTCCCCAAACATTAATCTAGATAGATAACCGATGTTATTACTAAACTGTGTATTTTTGTGGGCTTATAGCCATGTAAATATACACAAGTATAGATCAGAATACATGGATACAGATAAGGAAAGCTAATATTGATTTACTCTGCACCAATCACAGCACTAAGTAGTTTATATCCATTTTTTTTTTTCATTTAATCCGTACAAGTCAGGGTTTGTTCTCATTGTATAGATAAAAAAGTCAAGTCTCAAGAGGCTTAGTAACTTTTTCAAGGGCACAGAGCTCCTAAATTGCGATTTTAAGGATAAACACACCTACTTAAAACACAGGGCTTGCTGGGTGTGGCCTCGAGTGCCTACAATCTCAGTCTATAATCCCAGCTACTTGGAAGACTGGGCAGGAGGTTAGGAAGTTAAGGCCAGTCTGGGCAATTTAGGGAGATCCTGTCTCAGAAAAAAAAAAAAAAGAGAGAAAGGGGCTGGGCGTGGTGGTGCTTACATGTAATCCCAGCCATGCAAGAGGTTGAATCAAGAGGATCACAAGTTCTAGGCCAGTCTCAGTAATTTAGTGAGACCCTGTCTCAAAATAAAAACTAAAAAGCATGGGGATGTAGCACAGGGGTAAAGCACCTCTGGGTTTAATCCCAGTACCACAAAAAATATATAAAACTAAAAACAAAAATAGACTAATATTCATTTATAGGTACATACATTAGCAGATTGTTGTGTACCTATGCACTCTTTTGTGTCCATACATATATTTACAAGCACATGTTTATTTGCTAATGTTCAATTCTGTGGGCTTCTGATCATACTTGCACACTTGCACGTGTGTCCATGTTTATCATGTTTTCAAGCATATACAGACATAAACTTGCATATGTATTTTTGTGAATGTGTATGTACAAAGACTAGATATATTAAAATGGGTTCATATTTTAGTACTATTTTGTAATGTGCCTTTTCACATAATTGTATGTTATGAATACATTCCTGTATCAAATATTGTTTTTTTTTTTGGTACTGGGGATTGGACCCAGGGGGCCTTAACCATTGAGCCATATCCCCAGCCCTTTTTTATGTTTTATTTAGAGACAGGATCTTGTCCAGTTGCTTAGGGCCTCACTAAATTGCTGAATCTGGCTTTGAACTCTTGATTCTCCTGCCTCAGCCTCCGGGGCTGCTGGGTTTACAGGCGTATACCACTGTGCCTGGCTGTATCAAATGTTTTTGTTTGTTTGTTTTTTGTGGTGCTGGGGATTGAACCCAGAACCTTGTGCTTGCAAGGCACTGAGCTGTATCCCCAGCCCTCAAATATTTTTAATGTTGGCATGGCATGTAATTATATGCCTGAACCATAATTTAATCAGTTGCCTGTTGGTGGCCAATAAGAATTTATAAATTTTTTTATTTACTGAGATTTCTATTACATACGTCTTCATCTATTTCCTATATAAATTTCTAGGTGTGGCAATGCTTGATCAAAGAATATACGTATTTAAAAGACTTCTGAATTATAGAATGTTGGTGAGCTTGATAGGAGCATGATACTCCTGGGTTGTCACAGAATGCTGTTCTTATTTCTATTTGATCTGGTTAATCAAGTTGAGGTGGTCTCCAACTAGATAAATTGAACAGGAAATGGTATGATTTATTCATAAATGCAAACAGTTTTTTTCGTCCTTTTTTTTTTTTGGTACTGGGGGTTGAACCCAGGGGGGCTTAACCATTGAGCCATATCCCCAGCCCTTTTTTATGTTTTATTTAGAGACAGGATATCATCCAGTTGCTTAGGACCTCACTACTAAATTGCTGAATCTGGCTTTGAACTCTTGATCCTCCTGCCTCAGCCTCCCAAGTACTGGGATTACAGGCATGTGCCACTGTGCCCGGCTTGTTTTCTTTGTCTTTATGGTGTATGTTTGTTTGTTTGCAGGGCTGGGGATCAAATTCAGGTCTTGTACATGCTAGGAGAATGTTCTACCTTTGAGCTACAAAACTGCCAGCCCTTTTATGGTTGTTTTAGGATTGATCTCTCTTTTTTTGCAACACTGGGGGCTTGCACATGCTAGGCAAGCACTCTCCCACTGAGCTACATCCTTAGATCCACTTTGTGGTTTTTTAAATTGGTATTTTAATACGTGTACAACTTGAATTTAGCATAGTGACAATCCATATAGAAAGGCTCGGCTTACAGGTTTCCTGTGACATCATTTGTTTTTTTGTTTTGTTTTGTTTTTTTACCTTTTCTATTTTGAAACTGCAACTATGCATCCAACCATGTAGATACGTTATTTTGAAACGTTCTGGTAGGCCCATACCCAGGGCTGAGAAACTTGCTGTGTGTAGCTTTCTGAGGTCATTAATTCCTGTTCATCTATTCCAAACCCTCTACCTTACAACAGATCTTTGCCTATGTCCTGAATTTTACTCTTTGGACCAGACGTTTTGAGGTTTGGATCTAAATCCAGTATAACTGGGTGATGATGACACTGCCATATAGGTCGAAAAATAAACTGCAGAATATTCAGTTTCATACTTAACTCATTGCCTACTAATGAATGTATGCATTGAGAGCATCACCAGTAAGTTGTACTTTAGTCTGATAAGAATATAGAGCAGCTTCAGGAATGATACCTTTGAGGTAAGTTCTCTCAAGATTGTGGAGGAACATTTCCATAGGTCAGGGAATGAGTCATCCACACACAATACAATTTTTTGGTACCTGGGATTGAATCCAGGGGCTCTTAACCACTGAGCCACACACCCAGCCCATTTTAAATATTTTATTTAGAGACAGGGTCTCACTGAGATGCTTAGGACCTCGGAGAGTTGCTGAAGCTGGTTTTGAACTTATGATTCTCCTGCCTCAGCCTCCCAAGCTGCTGGGAGGCTTGCACCACTGCACCCAATGAGTCTCATATGTTAACAGGTCAAATCATATTTGTATTAAAGTATTAGATGAAGTCGTGATCTTGGAGGAAGGACTGAATAGTGTCCATGTGATTTGTTTTATTGTTTTTTTTTTAAGTTTCATAAGTCATAATTGTATCATGGAATACCCTGTACAATGTTATATGAAAATTTTAAAGGTTATTTGCTGTATGTGTGACCTACATTGTCAGTGATTAAAGAAAACCTTTACAAAATATTTTTATAAAATATTTTTTACAGAAGATTGATAAGATGAATAAATTGATTCTTTGAAAACCTTAAAAAATTGTTGTAAAATACACATAAAATATACTGTTAACTTATTTTTTTGGGTGTTGTTGATTGAACTCAGGGCCTTATGCATGCTAAGCATGTGCTCTACCCTGAGCTACACCCTTAGCCCCATTTTTAAGTATATGGTTTAGTGGCATTAAGTAACTTCACATTTGTGCAACTGATCTCTATCTAGAAGTTTTTCACTTTACAAAACTGAAAATCTGTAATCATTAAAAAATAACTTTCCATTACTCCTGCCCTAGCTCCCTGTCAACTGCAGTTCTACTCTAGGTATCTCTTATAAGTAGAATCAATATTTGTACTTTTTTGACTGGTTTATTTCATTTACCGTAATGTCTTAAAGTTTCATCCATGTTGTAGCAGGTGTCAGAATTTCTTCTTTAAAGCTGAATAATTTCCTATTGTATGTGTATACTGCATTTGATGGACCTGAGTTTGCTTTCACTTTTTGACTGTTGTACATAATGTTGCTATGAAAATGGGCGTATTCTGAGAGTCTGCTTTTAATTCTTTTGAGTTTATACCCAGAAGTACAATTCCTGGGTGATTTTAAAATTTTTGAGGAATTAGCATACTGTTTTTCATAGAAGCTGCACCATTTTACATTCCCACCAATGGTGCACAAAAGTTCTAATTTCTCCATATCCTTGGCAACTCTTGTTCCTGTTCTTTTTTTTGATAGTGGCCATTTAATGGGTGTGAAGTGGTATCTCCTTGCAGTGCTGATTTCCATTTCCCTAATAATTAGTGATGTTGAGCATTTTTTCATTGCATTGATTGTATGTCTTCTCTGAAGAAATATCTATGCAAGTCCTTAGCCCAGTTTTGAATTGGGTTTTTTTGTTTTGTTACATTGTAAGAATAGAGTTATTTCGTAATTTTATGTGTGTGTGTGTGTGTATAAAACTTTTTACTATTAGGATTTCAAACATACAAAAATAGACTACAGGGAGGGGGATAGGAAAGACAGTAGAATTAATTGGTCATAACTTTCTTCGCCTTGTATTTGTATACATGATTAGTGTAACTCCACATCATGTACAACCAAAAGAGTGGGATCCTAGGTAGAATAAGTTATACTCTATGTATGTTCTGCCAAAATACATTCACTGTTACGTGTAACTAAAAATGAAAAAAAAAATAGAAGTTAAAGAACATAGATTAGTGTAGTAAACTTTATGAACGCATCACCAAAGTTCAGCAATTTTCAGTGAACACCCAGTCTTATTTCATTTATGCTCCTCCTCATATTTTGAAGCAAATCCTAGAAATCACATAATTTCATTTATAAATATTTCTGGGTGAAATTCTAAAATATAACTAATGGGATGATATTTTAAGCAGATATTAACACATGAAGAATATATCATGAGAGTTCTTTTGTAATGTTAGGAATATGGAAACAGGATTTGTGAATGTCAGAAGCTGCAGATCTGTAACTGTCCTTTGTGTTTGTTTTGACTCACTCTTGGTAAACCTTGTTCCTCATGTTGTTTTGTAGCAGTGGTGGATTCCTATCGATCCATCTTTATTTTCTTGCCTGATCTCACTGATGACTCCTTGTTAAAGGAGATTTGGCTTACTCATTCTGTCAGTCCTCTGAAAACAGAGCAGGATTTCCTGCTTCAGGCAGAGACCAAGATCCAAGTGAGCTGCTCTAGAAGTCGTGCTCTTAAGGCTGTGCCACCCACTTATTCTCTATATAACTTCAAATTACTTTATTCTAGATATCAATTATAGTACATTATAGTAAACAGTATTATAAAATAAATCTTATCATGAGAATGACTGATTTTTTTTAAGAAAAAAAAGGGTTTGAAGAGATTCAAGTTACATCCTCTGATTTTTTTGTTCTTATTGTTCAAAATAAATGCTTTGGTTTCTTAATTTATTTTTATGTTACCTTCAAATAAGTACAGTTGCTTAGCAGAACCATATTCTCATTAGTAATGAACAGTGAACATTTAGATAAAGCTATTTATCTTACAGATTAATTTTAAATCATATCGATAACTCTTTTTTCTCAAGTTACTATTGCCAGTAACCTAAACAATTGGTAAACATATTAAATTTATTGGGCTTTACAAACTTTCCATTTGTAATTGCTTCTAGTGACTGGCTAGATGGAAGTACAGTATGTATTGTTAACTTCACCAAGTGTAGTCATACAAAGCAGGTGTTGTCAGACACCACTTAACACATCCTGCTGTTACAATTAGGCTGACTCTTATTTTTCTGAATAACATAGTTTATATTAAAAGTTCCATTGCTACTTTTGCCAGTCAAGTTTAACAATATTTGTAGCAAAGCATTTTCTTAGTGCTTATAGCAGTTCCTTTCACATGTATAATATTAATAGTAATAGTAATTTCTTATCTCCCTGGCAATTTAGCACACTGACACTTTTTCTACTTTGCTTTTAGTGTATGAGAATGATCAAGTAGTAGTTATCATAATTAGAGGCTTGAATGCAATTTGGAAGTGGTTCTGGAGATTGGACAGTTTATATATGGAAATAAAAGTGTTTAGGGATTGGTTTCTCTTTAATAATGATTTTACTTATCATTCAGTGTATAAATGTGACATTTAAGGTTAAACTTGTCACCAGACACAGTGGGGCATGCCTGTAATCGTAGCTACTTGGGAGACTTGAGGCAGGAGGATTCCAAGTTTGAGCCCAACCTGGGCTCAAAATAGAAAATTTTAAAAGGGCTGGGGTGTAGCTCAGTGGTAGGTTTCCTCTGGGTTCAATCCCAAGTACTGCAAATAATAATAATAATAATAATAATAAATTAAAACTTCTCATGTTATACAATAATACATTTTTTAAATGCCGAATTCAAACAGTAAATTTCTAAAGGAAAATTTGATTTTCCTTTTTCTTCCAGTCTCTGTCCAGAAGTGTAACTGCTCAAGTTTGGTGTGCATTCTTTAGGCTTTCTTACCTTTTTCTTTGCTGTTCAGGAATTTTTATTTTTTTAATTGTGTGTGTGTGTGTGTGTGTGTGTGTGTGTATTGAATCCAGGGCCTTGGGCTGCGAAGCATTCATTTTACCACTGAGTTACACCCCCAGCCCTTTTTCTTTTCTTTTTGTTTTTCGGTGGCACTGAGACTTGAACCCAGGCATTACACATAAACTTAACACTGAGCAACATCCTTAGTCCTTTTTATTTTATTTTTGGACTTAGGTCTTGCTAAGTTGCTCCTATTGTTTCTTAATTTTGTGGTTCTCCTGCTTTAGCCTCCTACATAGCTGGGATTACAGGTGTGCATTATCACATCCAGACCTAGTTCATATTTCTAAATGTGCTTTTTGGAGCATTTTTATGTTAACAGAAACACTGAGAAGACAATACTGAGTTTCCATATACCCACATCTAGTTTCTTCTGTTAACATTTTACATTAGTATGATAAAATTTTCATTTACCATTGAACTACATCTCTTGTCCCCCCTTTTGTACTTTTTATTTTGAGACAAAGTATCACTAAGTTTCACAGGTTGACCTGGAATTTGTAATCCTACTGTCAGCCTTCTGAGTAGCTGGGATTATAGGTATGCACCACTGTCCCTGGCTTAGATTTTCTAAATTTTTTACCTAATGTTCTTTCTCTTTTCCAGGATCCCATCTAGTATATTACATTTAATCCTCATGAACTTGACTATGATAGTCAAACTTTCTGTTTTGATGATCTAGACAATTTTAAGTAATACAGCTTAGATATTTGTAAAGTGTCCCTAAATTTAGATTCTTTTGATGTTTTCTTTATTGTTAGACTAGGTTGTGGGTTTGGGGAATAAGACCACAAACGTAAAGGGCCATTCTCATCACATCATATCAAGAATACATGCTGTTATTGTTTAGATATTGGGTGTCCCCCAAAAGCTCATGAGTGAGAAATGCAAGAAGATTTAAAGGTGAAATGATTGGATTATGAGAACCTTCACCCAATCAACGAATTAATTCCCTGACAGGGATTAACTGAGTAGTAAATGCAGACTGGGAGGGTGTGGCTGGAGGAGGTGAGTCATTGGGGGGTGTGCCTTTGGGGTATATATTCGATGAACTGAGTTTAGTCTGTCTCTGCTTTCTGATCATCCTGTGAACTGCTTCTTCCACCACATTCTTTTGCCATGATGTTCTGCCTCACCTTGAGCCCCGAGCAATGGAGCTGGCTGTGGACTGAGACATCGGAAACCATGAGCCCCCAAATAAACTTTTCCTTCTCTAAAATTGTTCTTGTCAGTCTTTGAGTCACAGCAGCAAAAAAGCTGACTAAAACACATGCTGTCAACGTGACTTATTGCTGTTGTAATGTTTGTCAGCTTTCTCTCCTATAAAATTCTCTTTTTCCCTCTTCCCATACTATACTGTTCGGGAGGAAGTCAGCATGCAATAACCCATACGTAAGGAGTGGGGACTTAACACAAAAGGCAGGGTATTTACATAAATAATACAGAATTTTTCTACATAAGATGTTTGTCTTTCTCTGTTCATTTAATTTCTATTTAATTTCTCTGAATTTTGGTTTAAATCTGTATAGATTCATAAAAATTTATCCATATATACTCAAATATTTATACTTATTTTGGGTCATAATTCAGTAGCACTTTTTGTTGTCACTAAAATTATTTCAGCTTTGGCCAGTGGGAACTCTTTGAGATAGTACCTGTGCCCCCTTGACATGTGAGTACCATCATTGTGGCTTTATTTCTTCTTCTTGGTGTTTTAAAAGTATTCCTTTGCTTTTTGGTACCCATCTTATGTATTTCCTCATCTTCCTAGAATTGAGCATTTCTCCAAGGAAAATTGCTTTTATTGGGGAATAATATTAGCAGCCAGACCTACATTCCTTTCTACTGGGCTGTTGTTTCTTCTAGGCCTTCTTAGTTGACAAAGCAAGGAAATATATGTGTATATATTACCCTGTGGATATGCGCATCTATCAATATTTCTTCCCTTTTTTTTTTTTTTTCCCCAGTCTTGGAGATTGAACCAAGCAAGGGCCTTGAGCATGCTAAGCATGCACTCTACCATTGAACTATACCCCCAGCCTTATAAATATTTCTGTAACTATCTGTCTATATGAAGCTAAACATAAATTCATACTGGTATCTCCACTCTAATCCATTATCACATGATCAAGCAAGCCTACTTTCCTTGTCTATAAACTCCCTAACAGTGAGAAATTTGACTCCTACCATCTAGCATTCATTTACTTAATTCTTCAGTTGTGATATGCATGTGTAGTGGCATTAGACTTGTTAACCCCTGCCCATGTGGGAAAACAGTCTTATTCACTAGAGGACAGGGTATATATTCAGTTGCAGACTACTCATTTCCAGAGTAACTTAGGTCAGTACGTTTCATCCATACTCTTGATTCGATTCGTTCATACGTTTGTATAGTTTTCTCACATTCTGCATACTATCCTGGGTCCTCCTGGTCACCTAAATCAATTTTTAACATTTGCATACATTAAGTTCACTCTGCTATAAAGTTCTGTAAGTTTTGAGAGTATCTTTTTTTCCCCTGCTTTTTTTCTTTTTTTCTTTTGGTACAAGGGATTTTGAACTCATGGGCACTTGGCCACTGAGCCATATCCCCAGCTCTGTTTTGTATTTTATTTAGAGACAGGGTCTCACTGAATTGCTTAGAGCCTCACTGTTACTGAGGCTGGCTTGAACTTCACAGTCCTCCTGCCTCAGCTTCCTGAGCCATTGGGATTTTAGGCACGCACCACCATGCCTGCCTCCCCAGCTTTTTAAAGTACATCTTAAGAAAAATGCTTTAAAAAAAAAAATCTTCAAAAAACTTTTTTACTTTGCCCTTAACTTTTTAATTTTTTTATTATTATTATTTTGTGGTGCCAGCGATTGAACTGAGGACCTCTGCCTCCTAGGCATCCACTATACCACTGAGCTACATCCCCAACTCTGCCCTTAGAACATTTTGATGAAATTTTGTGAACTAGGGAATGAGCAATAGCAGTCTTTAGTATTTTGAAGCTTTGTTTTTTAGGTGCTTTATGATATAGGATTCAGGCTTTTCATATATTTTGCCTTAATAAGCAATTCTGTTTCCTTTCTTCCTTTCCTTTTCCTTTCTTCTGTTTCCTTTTTACCTTCCTCTTCCCCTTCTCAAACCCTGTCTTTCCCTTTTGGTGCTGGACTTTGAACCCAGGGCCTTGTACCTACTAAGCATATGTTCTACCTGTGAGCTACATCTGGTTTTTGAAGCTTGTAATGAAGACTTATGTTCCTGGCAGATTCACCTTGGGCTTTGTATAAGAGAACATAAAACTAAAACATTTAATTTGTAATAGTCCACTTTCTACCATGATGTGAGTAGCTATGTGACTGTAAGACAAGAACATTTCCTCTTTGTAACCTTGTTTTCCTTTTGAAATGAAAGTAGTTGGATTAATTGTGTTTTGATGGTTTCTTCCAGCCTTATGATTGGTTTTGTGTGTGTGTGTGTGTGTGTGTGTGTGTGTGTGTTTTGTGGTGCCAAGATCAATTGCAAAGCCTTGTGCAGGCCAGGCAGATACTCTTACTACTGAGCCACATCCCTAGCCCAATTGATTGGTTTTGTTTTGGTTTGGTTTTTGGGAGATAAAGTCTTACTAAGTTGCTGAGGCTATTCTTGGACTTGTTATCCTCTGGCCTCAACCTCTGAAATTGCTGGGATTAGCAGGCATGTGCCACCAAGCCTGATGCATAATTGATTGTTTTTGTGTGTAGAAACTGGTGGCTTTGATCAACACAGACAGCATTGTATTGATTTGGCAAATTTCTTTCTAGATGAGGTTTTTATTTTTGTTTCTTGGGTCTTTCTTCTTCTTCTTCTTCTTCTTCTTCTTCTTCTTCCTCTTCCTCTTCCTCTTCCCCTTCCTTCCTTCCTTCCTTCCTTCCTTCCTTCCTTCCTTCCTTCTTCCTTCCTTCCTCCTTCCTTCCTTCTTCCTTCCTTCCTTCTTCTTTCTTCTTCTCCTTCTTCTCCTTCTTCCTTCTCCTTCTTTCTTCCTTCTTTCTTCTTCTTCTTGCAGTACCAGGGATTGGACCCAGGCAATGCTAGACAAACTCTCTACCAC
>JAJEJO010001635.1:134507-148854 GCA_020662805.1 Glaucomys volans | reverse complement strand
AGTACCAGGGATTGGACCCAGGCAATGCTAGACAAACTCTCTACCACTGAGCTGTACCCCCCAACCCTTTTTATTTTGAGACAGGGTCTTGCTAAGCTGCCGAGGCTTACACAGTAAACCCAGACTGGCCTTGTACTTGCAATCCTCCTGCCTCAGCTTCCCCAGTAGCTGAGAGTTTAGGCATGCACCACCCTCCCCCCTTTTTTTTTTTTTTTTTTTTTTCATTTCTCTTTTTGGATGTATTTGAATCTTGGGCGGCGGTGGCTGCTGCTGCTGCTGCTGCTGCTGCTGCTGCTTCTGCTTCTGCTTCTTCTTTTTCATCTTCTTTCCCCCTCCTTCTCCTCCTCTTCCCCCCCTTCTTCTTCCTTCCTCCTCCTTCCTCTTTCTTCCTCCTCCTTCCTCCTCTTTCCTCCTTCTTTCTTCTTCTTTCTCCTCCTTCTTCAGCCCAGTGGTGATTTACCACTGAGCTATATCCCCAGCTCTCTTTATTTTGTATTTGAGATAGTCTCACTGAGTTGCTGACGCTGGCCTTGAACCTGTGATCCTCCTGCTTTATCTTTCTGATTCACTGGGATTACCATTGTGCACTGCCACACCTGATTCTTTATATTTATTATTATTTTCATTTTTTCCCTTTTCTCATATCTCTCTTTTTTTCCTTTTCTCATATCTCCCATCTGTTTTTTCTCTTGTATGAGATTTTCTCAATTTTATCTTCTCATTCATTGATAAATTTTTGTTATAATTTTAATTTTCAAAAAGTCTCATTTTCCTTCCTGTTTTAAATAGCACTCTGTCCTTGTTTTAAAATTCTAATTTTTTCTTAGTTCTCTGAGATTACTGAGGGTTTTCTCTGGTGGGTTTTCTTATTTTTCTTTTCTTTTTTTATTGCTGGGCATTGAATCCTGAACCTCATGCATGCTAATTAGCACACACTTTTCTACTGAGCTACACTCCTAGCTCCTTTTTTCCCTTATTTAAGTTTCCATTTGCCTTTGTAGTTGTTTGCTTCACATTGCTTTCTTCTCTTTGCACTGATCCTTTATGAACCCTTTATGTTAGAAGCTTTCTGTGGTAATCCTTGACTGCACATAAACAGTGCTCTACCAGTAAAGCAGTTTAGAAGCTTATTATGTTTGATGGAGCTTCTCACTGTGGCCTACATCATAGTGTGACCAGACTAAGCTATTCTGAGTGTCATTGTCTTTGGGTCTTTTCTCATGGACTGGTCAGTTGGCCCAGAGAAGATATCTGGCTGCTAACAACCTGGGAGGTGACTGGAAGAAGGCAGGGAACTCTCAACGTTTAGTGTATAAATCTCTCACTCTTTTCTGTAGCACTCCTTTCCCTTACACTCTGACGTCTTCAGTCCAGAGCTCTCACCTTTACTGTCTCCTGAGAATAAATCTCTGTAGTCTTCTAATGGGAATCCTGGGAGCTATATATGTTTAATTACTCCTTCAAACTTCCAGTTTTCACTCCTACTTAACTGATAGCAGATTTCTGAGCTTTTTTGGGTGCAAACAGGTTGTTTTTCTGCTTTCTTGAGTTGTCATGAGTCAGTTACCACTTGTCATCCTACCTCTGGCTTTCAGGATTTTATTGCTGCTTCCTCTCCTATTGCTTATCTTTGTAGATATTTGCTTTTAAATGAATAACATTTTACTAACGTCTCATTTTGGAAGGGATTAGTCGCAAATGTGTGTGTTTAATCATTATTATTATTGTTAACTACTTCTTTGTCTTTTTTATTTGCTAAACTACAGAGTTGTGAGGTCAGAAACATAAGCCACATTCACCATTGGCCAAACCAACATCAGTCAAGGCCTGAGTAGGGTTGAATTAATTCTTTGAGTAGGGTTGAATTAATCTAGCAGTTAAGCACTTGAAAAATGAAATATTCTGTGATAATGTAGTGGAAAAGGTATTAAATTATGTCTGCATCCATTTGTTGGTTCTTACAGTTCTTGCCAGAGAAGAGGACCTCATGAGCAGGCCAGAGTCAAGATGGACCTTTCTTCACCCATAATTTCTGCCTGAGTATACTCTATGCCAAGCTTGTAAGCAAGCATAACTTCTTAGCTTGAGGGCTAGCTTTGGTAGCACAGGCTGCAGTCAGTGTTTGTATTTGGTTCCTAGGCGTGGCTCTGATTGTCTTTCAGTGTCTGTACATTTGATTTTACTGGTTTTTCAATGTAGTATACTCTATTTGATGGATATGCCAGTTGGTTGTTTTTACAAAGAAAACCATTTTAGGAATTTTTAGTGTGATCAAAGTACCATCTTTTCTTTAATTAGGCCCAGAAACTATGTGAAGGTAGTATGCTATGCTGTTATAGGTTGAATCCTCAATGTT
This sequence comes from Glaucomys volans, assembly GCA_020662805.1. Lineage (NCBI taxonomy): Eukaryota > Metazoa > Chordata > Mammalia > Rodentia > Sciuridae > Glaucomys > Glaucomys volans. The sequence continues at coordinate 146,498 of JAJEJO010001635.1, read as the reverse complement.
ATATGTTTCTTATTTTTAAAGAGATAAAGATTGGAGATGTCTGTTTCTCCCCTTCCTTCCTTCCTTTCTTTCTACCTACCTATCTACCAGGGATCAAACCCAGAGGCGCTTATAATAATCTAGCCCATTTTATTTATTATTTGGAGACAGGATCTCATTTAGTTGCTTAGGGCCTCTCTAAGTTGCTGAGGCTGGTTTTGAATTTGAGATCTTCCTGCTTCAACCTCCTGAGCCACTGCGAAGCCCAGTGTAGCTGCCACTTTTTTGGGTAGATTTTTGGTAGAACTGTATCTCCATGCCTCTTTTGGCTAAAATGTGCTAGTAACGTATCTGTGATGTGCTGCTTGATGTTAAGTGCTGGGGTGAATACACCAATAAACCATGCCAAGGTTCCTGTTGACAGAAGGCTCATAGGTTATATTGCTAATCCTCTAATAATCTCCTTTTCTGCCCTCTGAATTGATTGTGAAATACAGAAACACACACTATAAATGTGGAGCATGAACTTTTACAAACTGAACATGCACATTTAATTAGTACTTAGGTCAAGAAACAGCATTACCACCCCTCTGAGAGCTCCCTTCAGTGCTCTTCTAGATACCCACTTCTTTAGAGTAACCACTTACTGGTGTGATAGATTGGTCCTTTTTTTTTTTTTTTTTTTTGTCTTTTGGTAAATATAATCATATTTATACTCTTGTGTCTGGCTTAGTTTGTTCAACATTATGTTTGTATGTAGTTACAATTTATTCATTTATATCATTGGATAGTATTGTATTGTGTGAAATTAATACAATTTGGTTATCCATTCTACTATTGATAGGCATTTGAGTGTTTTCCAGTTTTATGAATAGTGTTTCTTTGAACATCCTTGTATGATTTTTTTTTTAAACTTTCTTTTGTGTGTATGCGGGGTATTGAACCCAAAGATCCATGCATGCTAGACAAGTGCTCCACCACTGAGCTACACCCCAACCTTTTTATTTTTTATTTTGAGGGAGGGTGTCACTGAGCTGCTCAAGCTAACCAGCCATCCTCCTATACCACCTTCCACGTAGCTTGGATTACAGGTATGTACCATCTCACCAGCCTCTTTGTGTATAAGATCTTAATGGAGGCTAGAAATGTCCTGTAAGCCAAGTTCAGAATCATTTTAGCTCTGTTTTGAATTTATAAGTAGCAACAAATAATTTTTAATATTGTTTTTGAAATCAAACAGTTCTTGAATAGATGCCAACTGTAGTTTATCCTTTGTTGTGAAACTTTCTTTTTCTAAAAAACGGGCTGCTTATATATCATTTTTTTAAAAATTAATTAATTAATTAATTAATTTATTTATTTTGAACCAGCGATTGAACTCAGGGACACTCGGCCACTGAGCCACATCCCCAGCCCTATTTTGTGTTTTATTTAGAGACAGGGTCTCACTGAGTTGCTTAGGGCCTCGCCAAGTTGCTGAGGCTGGCTTTGAACTTGCAATCCTCCTGACTCAGCCTCCCAAGTTGCTTGGATTACAGGCGTGCTCCACCACGCCCGGCTTATATATCATTTTAAATGGTGACTAATTAGGTGCTTGGTTTGCTTTCATGTTTCTTTTTGAGAGCTTTAAAGTATCTTAGTTGAAAATTTTATAGAGTTTAAAAAAATGTATTGTATTTACCAACTTCACATTTACTTTATGGACTAGATTTTATATAAATTATTTAAAGGGACAATAGTAGCTACTATTTTTAATATTGTTTACTTTGTAAACAAAAGATGTACAGTTTCTGCTGTCTTGCCAAATTCAGGGGAACATCCAAGTGATTAATCTCCATTTCAGCCTTTCTTGCTTTAGGACTTTTAATTTTTTTCCAAGTAGCTCTGAAGTTCTGAGTTAAGCCTTAGTTGTTTTTTTTTTATGGAACTAACTAGAAAGGGTGGGGCTCAGAACACAACCAAGGATATGGACTGGTTATTAGCTTGAACGCTGTTGTTTAAAAGATACTATGTTCAGTGGCAGAGAGATCTGCTATTTCCTATTTAAAACATCCAGCAAGCATCTCTCCTTATTCCCTCAGTTTTTGTGAAGTCATGACCCATTGAGGTCAAACCATTAACCTGGAAGGTTCTTGGCTGCAGGTTTTACTGAAGCTGTGTGCCAGGAAACGGTAGGGACCATTTGCTTAATGGTATCTTGGTGGAACCATCAGTGGTAGAAATATTTGGACGTATGATACAGATCCCAAGGGCTGGTAGGTTAACAAGTTTCTGATCCTGTTCAAAAACCTCACAGTGCTAATATTATAGCCATAATTGGCTATCTTAGTGTCTTCGTGGATGTGGAGTTATTCTCCAAGTGCCTCAGCTAAGGAAAGTTGAGGTTGGAGGAGATGCATGCCTACTGTGTTGTCACCTTCTTTTCTTTGTTGTTAATTTGAACCTAAAAGAATAGAAAGTTAAGAAAAACAATCAGAATGATGAGCATAGTTCACAGGATTTGTTCTCTCATTTCTAAGGACTTATATAAATATTGAGACTATTTGATCTCCTGCAAACTGAATGTTCATCAGTTGTATTTATGTTAACAATTACAACCACAAAAATATTTAAATAGAAAGCTTTACAAATTAATGAGTTTTCTAAGGGGATTTACTGCAATATTATTTTCTTCATCTGTTGTATTGATTTTAAATTCATTCTAATTTCTTGATTTTCCTCTGTTTGGGCGAATTTTCTCTATGTTTTCATTTTGGCATTAAGAAAATTTGTGTTGATCTTTTCTCTCTGATATGAGTGATACTGTCAGGGATAGTCTAAATCCAGTGTATTTTTTCCCTCAGTACTGGGAATTGAACCCAGGGGTATTGTACCACTGAACTAGGTCCACAGCCCTTTTTATCTTTTATTTTGAGACAGGCTGTCCTTGAACTTGTGATCCTTCTGCCTTAGCCACTCAAGTAGCTGGGATCATAGGCAGGTGCCATTTCATCCACCTACCTTTGAGGATGTTGATGGGATCAGAATCCTTTCTTTTTGTTGAGAGGAATAGTCATTGACTTACCGAGAGATCATAATTTGGAGTACTTTTGGGTTTTGTTTTAAATAAAATTAATAGAAGACAAAGTATGCCCGAATTTTCATCATGTTAGCTTAGGACCAGACTTCCTTAACAAGACTTCTAAAGCATAAGAAATCAAAGCAAGAATCAAAAATGGGATGGACTCAAACTAAAAACCTTTTTCTCAGCAAAGGATATAATTAATAGTGCAAAAAGAGAGCCTACAGAGTGGGAGAAAATCTTTTCCACACATGCTTCAGATAGAGCACTAATCTCCAAAATTTATAAAGAACTTACAAAACTTTACACCAAAAATACAAAGAACCCAATCAATAAATGGGCCAAGGATCTGGATAGACAATAGACACTTTACAGAAGAAGATGTACAGGTGATCAATAAATATATGAAAAAGTGTTCAACATCTCAAGTAATTAGAGAAATGCAAATTAAAACAACTCTAAGATTTCATCTTACTCCAATTAGAATGGCTATTATCAAGAACACAAGCAATAATAGGTGTTGGCGTGGATGTGGGGAAAAAGGCACACTTTTACATTGCTGGTGGAGTTGCAAATTGGTACAGCCACTCTGGAAAGCAGTGTGGAGATTCCTCAGAAAACTTGGAATAAACCTACCTTTTGACCCAGTTGTCCCACTCCCTGGTTTATACCCAGAGGACTTAAAATTAGCATACTAAAGTAACACAGCCACATCAGTGTTTATAGCAGCTCAATTCACAATAGCTAGACTGTGCAACCAACCTAGATGCCCTTCAACAGATGAATGGATAAAGAAACTATGGTATGTATACACAGTGGAATACTACTCAGCCATAAAGAAGAATAATATGGCATTTGCAGATAAATGGATGGAATTGGAGAATATCATGCTAAGTGAAATAAGCCAATCCCAACTGGTAAGTGGATGATGGTATATAATTGGGTTGGGGGGAGGGGGTGAGAGAAGAATGGAGGAACATGATTACAAAGAAGGAAATGAGGAGGAGGTGGTGGGGGCATGAAAAATGGTGGAATGAGACAGACATCATTACCCTATGTACATGTATGATTACTGAATGGTATGAATGTGGTATAGTGTCTGCCTCGCAAGCACAAGGCCCTGGGTTCAATCCAGCACCACAAAAAAAAAAAAAAGAAAGAAAAAAGAAAGAAAGAAAAGAAAAAAAAAGGTGTGAATGTACATCTTGCACAATCATAGAAATGAAAAGTTGTACCCCATTTGTGTACAATGAATCAAAATGAAGTCTGTAGAAATTTTAAAAAATAAATATAACAATAAAAAAATTAATATAATATAGTTTTCCTTTTTCAAAATTAGGAAATACTCTTATCCTGTTTGGGAGGTATAAAGTTGACATACCATAAAAGTATTCTACATGTGGTATAGCTACATCCCCAGCTCTAAAATATTTTTTTAAAGTATAAAGTTTATTGGGCCTCATGTGGTGGCATGTGTCTGTTAACTGGGCCTGGTGTGGTGCCAATGTGGGAGGCTGAGGCAGGATTGCAAATTGTTTCGAAATTAAAAAAAAAAAAAAAAAAAGGACTGGGCATGTAGGTAGCTCAGTAGTAGAGAGTACTTGCCTAATATGTGGGAGGACCTGGGTTCAATCTCTGGTTCTAAGAAATAAATACATACATACATCATACAATAAAGAAAAGCGTGTGCAGTTCGGTGGTTTTTGTTATATCTACATGGTTGTACAGTTATTACAGTTGTCTAAATTAAAAACTTTTTTCTTTCTTTTTAATCAGGGTCTCACTATGTTGCCTAGAACCTCTGATGCCCCAGTAACTGAGATTACAGGTGTGGGCCACAGCACCCTGCTCTCAAAACATTTTTTATCACCCCAACTGGGTGTTGTAATTACAGACAAACACCTGTAATCACAATGGCTAGGGAGGCTGAAGCAGGAGGATCAACAGTTTGAGGCCAGCCTCCGAAACTTAGCAAGACCCTGTCTCAAAATAAAAATTTTTTAAAAGGGGCTGGAGTGATCCCCCCAAAGAAACTCAGATCTATTAGCAGTCAGTTGCTACTCCTCGTACCCTCCTCCCTCAGCCCCTGGCAACCTTTGCTCTTTATGGATTTTTGCCTTTTTTGAAAATGTTATATAAATGGAAGAGTAAGACATATGAACTTTTACTAATGACTTCTTTCTCTTAGTATAATGTTTTCAAGGTTCATTCATGTCATAGCATGTGTCAGTAGTCTGTACTTTTTTTTTGGCTAAAAAATGAAATGTGCCACATATTATCCTTTGCTAAATTGACAAGCATTTTGGCTGTTATGAACAATGCTGCTGTGAATGTTCATGTGCAAGATTTTGTGTGAACATGTGTTTTCATTTCTCTTGAAATACACCCCCCCCCCGAAGTAGAATTGCTAGATCTTATTATAACTTTTTTGAGAAAGCACCAAACTTTTCTATATCAGCTGTACTATTACATCTTACCAGCAGCATATTTAGGTTCCACTTTCTCCACATAGGCAGCAACAGTCTTATAGTCTTTTTTATTTTAGTTGTCTTGTGAAATGAATTGACTTGAATTTCCTTGATTACTTAATGTTATTGAGCATTTTGTGTCTATTGGCCATTTGTGTATTCTCTTCAGAGAAATATCCATTCAGATTCTTTGTCCATTTTTAAATAGGGTTGACTTTTTATTGTTACTTTGTCAGAATTATTTAAAATATCATCCCTTAATTTATAAAGTAATTTAGTAGAAAACATGCTGAAACTCAGTGGTGGAGCACTACATAATTTACAGTTAAATTATATACAGTAAAAAATTTACCTTTCTCACAAAGATTGTGGCTATTTCTGAATAACAGTAAAATTCTTACTCAGTTGTTTATCTAAAGGAATGTGCTTGTTACTTCTTGGTAATTATACTGTCTCCTTTGGCAGGATTTAGAGTATACAGAAGTAGTAGGTTGGTAATGAAAGGTTTAAAAATTGCATTTTAAGGTAAAAGTTTTAGAAATTGACTAAAATTTAAAATGGTAAGTAACTTTTAAAGCTAGAGTTTAGGAATTGACCCAGGATTTTCTGAGATTGATTATTAGTAGCTTAAAGATGGAACTTGAAATTTGCAAGAATTATTTATTTACTTATTTTGCAGTACTGAGGATTGCACCCTTGTGCATACTAGGCAAGGGCTGTACCACTGAGCCATTAGGGATTGATCCATTGATAGCTGAATGAACCATGGAGGTGGGACTTCAATTGAAGGAAATAGGTCAGCGGTAGTGTAACCTGGAAGGGTTTATCTTTTCACTATGCTACCCAGCACCCCTTCCTGGTTGCCATGACCTCAGCATCGTTTTCTCTGCCACACCCTTCTGCTGTTATGTTTCTGCCTCGGAGCTAGCCAGCCATGGACTGAACCTATGAAACAATAAGCCAAAATAAATCTTTTCTCCTCTAATTTGTTATTGTCAGGTGTTTTGGTTATAGCAATGAAAAAATGACTAACACATATTGGTACCTGTCTTGGAGTATATGATTTATGGTTGTTTATTTGTTTAATTTGCAGTACTGGGATTTGAACCCAGGGCCTTGCACATGCGAAGTAGGTACTCTACCACTAAGCTACATCCCCTGCTCTTTTTATTTTTTTAATTTTGAGACAGTCTCATGTTGCCCACCCAGGCTGACCTCAAACTTGAGATCCTCCCGCTGCTGAGTTGGTGGCATTATAGGTATGCACTGCTGTGCCCAGCTTTTATTTAGGAGGATTTTTGTTGTTTTTCCATTCTTAGTAAATATAGAGAATTGAAGAATGACTTTTAAGTGCCTATGGGTACTGACATTTGATGCAGTTATAAATTGTTGCCCCTTATTGAGCATAATCCTAGGCCTGGCTCTGCTGTTGCTCAAAAGCAGCTTGTTGGGGGCTGGGGTTGTGGCTCAGTGGTAGAGTGCTTGCCTAGCACATGTGAGGCCCTGGGTTCAATCCTCAGCACCACATGAAAATAAAATATATTGTGTCCATCTATAACTAAAAATTTTTTTTGAAAAACCCAGCTTGTTTCTAAACTGAATCATCTTTAGAACTTCTTACGGGAGGATGGTAGTGAAACCTTCTTGCTGGGGTGGGAACTCAAATACAAATTAAATCCTGTGGTATAAATATCTTTAAACTTGTTAAATTCAGCTTTGTTTCTTTTAGAACTAGAGCTACATACCAGAGATTTTTTTCTTCTGAGATAGGATCTCACTATTGCCTCAAAATTGCCTCTATCTCTTGGGCTCAAATGATTCTCCAACCTCAGCCTCCTGAGTTGTTAGGACTACAGGCATGTACCATGGCACCTGGCTCTTGGAGAGTCTTTAAAAGGTCATATTTATTTCTAATAGCAATAGTAGTTGGATGCAGAGAAAGATGAGACGGGGAAGAATCCTTTATTTTATTTGCAGGCTTAATCTTGAGAACAAATAGTAGTAGCATCTGTGTGTAAATAAATATTTTTTAAAATTAAAAGTAAAGCTGGGCATGGTGATGTATCCTGTAATCCCAGAGACTGAGGTTGAGGCAGGAGAATCCCAAATTCAAGGCCAACCTGAACAACTAAATGAGACTTTGTCTTAAAATAAAAATAAAAAGGGCTGAGGACGAGGCTCATTGTTAGAGTATTCCTGGGTTCAACCTCAGTACTGTGTGTGTTGGGGAAGGAGGGGATTGAAGGTGATCAAGTCTAAGAGACACAACAGCAGATTATCATGTATCTAAAGTGGGAACATAGAAAAGAAAGTAAAGTAATAGTGTAGAGTGTAGTAAAATGAAAGGCCACCTGAATTTTCAGATGACTGGTTGTTCTCAGTGGTAGAAACAAAGGTAGTTACAGGCAGTTTTGTATTAAACTCAATACTCTAAATTTTATGTGTAAGCAATTTTGTAGTTCTGTTTGGAGAAAAATGCTGTATCATAGTAGAGGGGCTGCAGTTTAGCTTAATGGTAGAGCTTTGCCTAGCATGCTATAGGCCCTGGATCATGTTCAAGCCCCAGGACCACAATAAATAAATTAATGTAATTAATTAAATAAAAGTAAAGTTAAGTAAAAATTGGTCAGAATTTTAGCAGAAATATAATGAAAAGAATTCAGTCCCCAACGGCTGTTATCCCAGACAGTACTGTGCACTGACAGCAGAAATTCCTATACCTTTTAGACCTGCCTCTCTGGATCGCCTACAGTCCAGATTCTATGACAGTCAAGATGGACTTGGTGGGGCTCTTACTGACCTAGTTGATATAAGAGAGTGTGAGCCTTTCCAGCTGCAATCCAAAGTGACAATGGTACTTTTTCTCAGAGCACTCTGAAGAGACCCTGAAGATCCTTGACCTCTAGGGATGTGGCTGGGAGATCTGCACGGGAATGTTCCCAGACATAGAAAAGGAGAATCTTAAAAATACATTTTTGAGTTGGGGCTTGGGGTGTGCACACCTGTAATTCCAGCTACTTGAGAGGCTGAAGCACAAGGATGGCTAGTTCAAGGCCAACCTCAGCAACTTAGCAAGATTGTGTCTCAAAATTAAAAGGGCTGGGAATATAGCTTAGAGCTAGAGTACCCTTGGATTCAATCTCCAGTAGCATTAAAAAAATAAAAATAAAACAAAGGAACCAGGTAAGTAATTCATAGCCTTTTAGTGCATATATTCCCTCTCCTTTGTCAGTGAGTGCCTGACTTGTATTTCCCAAAGTGTAAGAATGTGTATGTTTTAAGATTTTGGGGGCCCAGGAGTGGTGGTGCTCACCTGTAATCCCAGGGGCTCTGGAGGCTGAGACAGGAGGATCATGAGTTCAAAGCCAGTCTCAGCAATTTAGCAAGGCACTAATCAACTCTCTCTAAATAAAATACAAAATAGGACTGGGGATGTGACTCAGTGCCCTGGTACCAAAAAAAAGAAGGATTTTATTGCCTAGTAAGTTATTATTGAACATGACAGTGATCACTAAATATCTTTTTTTTTTTAAAAAAAAAGGTGATTGTTTCTTTTTTTCCCTACACTGTAATGTTTTATTTTAAAACCACTTTCTTGATAAATCCTAATCTTATCACAAGCATTATAGAAATAAGCCAGAGTGGGAAGGTGAGGTGAGGTCTTGGGATCATCCCAGTGTGTGGTGCCTCCACAGTCATGTTTTTTTTTTTTTTTTTTTTTTCCCCTTCGTGTTTCTGGTACTGGGGATTATTGATCCCAGGGGTGCTCTTCAACTGGGCTGCATCTACCCCAGTCCCTCTTTTTCCCCCCTAGTCCTTTTAACTTTTTATTTGAGACAGGGTCTCACTAAGTTGCCGAAGGTCTTGCCAAAGTTGCTGATGCTGGCCTTGAACTTGGAATCCTTCTGTTTTGGTCTTTCAAGTCACTGGAATTACTTGTGCTGCTGTGTCCAGCTTGTTTTTCCTTTTTTAAAGATGAAAATATTATTACATGATTCTAAAGTGATGAATTTTAATGGTGCAAAAATTTTACCTAGTAATGTTTTTTTGTTTTTTTGTTTTTTTTCCCCTCACCAAGGAGAAAATTGGGGTTTCTGAGAAGGTTGGAATTTCTTTGCTCTGTTTCTTTGCTCTGTTACTGTGGTGGCGGGTGATCAAATTTCACATTTCCAGGTTGCTAGGAGACTGACAGCCTATCTTATAGATACTGACATGTAAAACCTCTTTTACCCCTTCACTCTTTGAACATCTCTGTATTTCTTAGAATTGCCATGTTTCCTTTCTGAAACCTAAATTATACAGAGGAAATATGATTACTTTGACCATGTTCAGGAAATATAAAACAGGTCAGAAATCAAGCAAGGCTTAAAGGACATTCCTGGCTGCCTGGTAGTAAGGTAACATTTTGTAAAGTTGTTTTGCCTCTGTTTTATGACTGACACTTTTGCTGCTGATTTTTGTGACCTTCCCTTGGCACAAGAGTGGTTAGTGAGGGAGCTAGGGCTTCAGATTATCTGAAAGCCAGTAATGTAGGTAAACCATGGTTCTAGCAACTCTATTCAAATAATTCACTGATTTGTCTTCCTAAGAATGTTTGACTTTCCTATAGCTCTTTTTCCCTTATGCTTTCATTTACAATAAAAAAAAATTATCTTAGGTTATAATACAATTATTTGGGGAGTGCCTTCAATTTAGATTACCAGGGCTCAAAAAATATGCCCAGATTATATATGCTGATGAGAATATAGCATGAGAATTCATTTGAAGTTGAATGCTTTGCAGTAGTAATCAGAAAAGTTTGTTGGGATCTGGTTCTTAATAGCATGGGGCTTAGAGATTGAGATGGTCAGTTGGAATTTAATGGATTAGGGAGCTCTGCTTCATGTTATGACACCTTAGGTCTTGTTCTGTGTTAATTTATGATAAGAGTTTGTAACAGTATGGATTAGAGGTGGTGTGTGTGTTTTATAAATACCTCAGTTGGCTCTACATGTTATGATGATACTCGAACCAGGGTCAGACTCTTAAATTGGTTACATCAATTAATATTCTTTAGTACTTTACATATTGGCTCCCAGGTCCAGCCAGTTCATCTTTTAAATAAATATGGGCTGCAAATTACATTGGAAAAATTAGAAGAGATGTCTTTTTTCTTTTCTTTTTTTTTGTGGTGCTGGGGATTGAACCCACGGCCTTGTGCTTGTAAGGCAAGCACTCTACCAACTGAGCTATGTCCCCAGCCCAAGATGTCTTTTTTCTATGATGGTGATTTTTTTCTATGATGGTAACTGTCCATACCAGAAACAGCAGGCAGACACTTTCAGTGTGAGTTATTTAAAATAACTGAAGAAAGGCTAGGGATTTAGTTCAGTGGTAGTAGAATATGTGCTTTGGCATGCCCAAGACCCAGAGTTCCATCCCCAACACCAAAAATATACATAAAATAAAAATAACCTTACAGAAGATTTGGCTATTGAGAAAGTTGCTTAGATGGGAAAAAAGGGAGATGTCCAGACAGAGGTTAGAATTTTATGTTTTCATAATTGTCTCAATTATTTAAGATTTAATTTCTGTATGCAAACTGAATATAATGGTAAACCTCAAATTCCCTTGATTTGTGTTTGTCCTAACAAATTATTTTTCTAATTTTATAAACTTTTTTTTTTTTGCGGTGCTGGGGATTGAACCCAGGGCCTTGTGCTTGCGAGGCAGGCACTCTACCCGCTGAGCTATATCCCCAGCCCTAATTTTATAAAATTATACAAGTGATAAATACTCAGAAAAATAGAACATACATATAAACAACATAAAAGAAAAATTTGCTGTACTTCCATTACTTAGAGATAATAGTGCCAAACTGTAGATGTCTATCATTCTAGATATTCTTCCCATTATGAATCAGTCTTGTGGGGGGGGGGGAGGTATTGGGGATTGATCCCATGACCTTGCACATATTAAGCAAGCACTCTTTTGCTGAACTATACCCCCAAACTTTTAAAAATACTTTTTTATTTTGAAACAGTGTCTCACTAAGTTGCCCAGACTGGCCTCAAACTTGGGATCCTCAAACTTGGGATCCTCCTGTCTCAGCCTTTCAAAGCTGAAATTACAGGCATGCATCACTTACCCAGTTTATATCTGTCTTTAAAAAAACAAATTATATGATGGTAAATTTAGCTTTTTATTTTTTCATGCAAAAGTTTGAATATCTGCTCAAGTTGTCAAATTTTCATTTTTATTTCTTATGACTGCCTAATAGTCCTTTGTGAAATGTACTGTAAGAAATCCTCTATGATTGGAATTTAGATTGATTCCAATTTTTGCTGCAATAACATTTTTATCTAACTTTTTTTTTTATTTACTTATTGATTCATTGAACACAAATGGAGTACAGCTATTGTTTCACTGGTTGTACACAAAGTAGAGTCACACCATCTGTGCATTCATGCATGTACACAGGGCAATGGTATCTGTCACACATTC
>JAJEJO010001635.1:86681-134107 GCA_020662805.1 Glaucomys volans | reverse complement strand
CCCCCACCCCTCCCTTCCCTCTATGCTAGCTATCTTTCCTCCATTCTTGCCATCTTTCCCCCCCACATTATACATCATCATTCATTTATCAGAGAGACCATTCGGCTTTTGGATTTTTGGGATTGGCTGATCTCACTTAGCATAACAGTTTCCAACATCATCCATTTACCTACAAATACCATAATTTTATTCTTCTTTATGGCTGAGTAATATTCCATTGTGTATATATACCATAGTTTCTTTATCCATTCATCTACTGAAGGGCATCTAGGTTGGTTCCACAATCTAGCTATTGTGAATTGAGCAGCTATGAACATTGATGTGGCTGCATCACTGAGGCAATCTGATTTTAAGTCCTTTGGGTATAAGCCAAGGAGTGGGATAGCAGGGTCAAATGGTGGATCCATTCCAAGTTTTCTAAGGAATCTCCACACTGCTTTTATCTAACTTTTTGATCAATTCCATAAAATAATTTCCTGGGAGTAGGATTTTTTTTTTTTTAAAGGATTTGCACGTTTTAAGGCTTCTGAAACACATCACCAGCTTTCTAGAAAGGCTATTCCCATCTTAAGGTTCTCTTCTTTCTAATTGGTTTTATATGTGCATTAATGTCTGAAATTTTTATTTAGTTGCAGAATGAAGAAGAGCCTGGGGAACCTGAACAGGCTGCAGGTGATGCTCCCCCACCTTACAGCAGCATCTCTGCAGAAAGTGCAGGTAGGTAATGGGGCAAGGTGATTACCAAACTCTGAAATAAAACACACTTAGACCTTGTCTAGTATATAGTTATTGGTATTTGCTTTTGCTTGATTTTCCTTAAGTTGTCGTTGACCTTACTTCTAGTTTGTAGTCAAAGATGAAAAAAAAATTCACTTTACTATTCTAAAAAAAAAACAGAGAAAAGCCCATTTCACTGTGGCTTTTTTATAGAGCTCAATTTTATTCCAGCTGACTCTTAATCAAAGGAAGTAAAAATGGAGGAATTGGGTGATCACTTTCAGTTCTAGGATTGAATTAGCCCTTTGTGATCTTAGTACCTATCTGTAGCCAGTAATACCGGTAATATACTGGTATTGAATGTCTTTTATGCTAGTAAATCCTTAATGAAAAAAACTAGAAATCTTCCAGCTCTTTCATTCTGTTTTGTTCCTCATAGCTTAAACTTTGTTTAGTCTTTAGTCTTCTAATCTTATGCCAGATTATCTGTTATGTGTGTGTGGAAGAGTTGGGGGATAAGAAAGAAAATGTCAGTAGTTGAGGGTTTTTGGTAACTAGAGTTTCTGAATCCCAGTTCTGCTCTAATTTCTCAAAGTTGTTTTTTTTTTTTTTTTTTTTTTTTTTTTTGCAGTGCTGGGGATTGAACCCAGGGCCTTGTGCTTACAATGTAGGCACTCTACCAACTGAGCTATATCCCCAGCCCTAATTTCTCAAAGTTTTGATAGAAACTCTTTCATATTCTCTAAAACATAACTATGGTAGAGTGGCGTACGGATGACCCATGTGCCACAACTGAACTCAGATACTGTAGGTGAATTGAGACATCATTCATCCTGCAGAGCTCAGACACAGCCTCATTTCAATACGGCAGTTTTGGCAGTTGTTAGTTGTTAGGAGATGGATAATCTCTGTGGCTCTGAGGTTGCCATTATATAGTTTCATGAAACAGATCAGTGTTTCATCTCTATTCTGGCTTCAGTTTCTGAACTTGTATTAGTCTCCTTATATTTCTGTCACCTTGTGCTAGTTATGATTCTTTCATCTGTAAGCACCTGAAACCAATCCTGCTAATACAAGGTTTTGGAAAATTTCTAGGTTATCTTGTGGAACCCAGTTAAGGTGGAACATCAAGACTTGGAAAAGAAGTCACAATGCCATCATCCTTTATTCAGACCATAAATTCTGCTCTTCCATTAAATGCACCCATTAAAAACCCAACTCATTAACGAGAATTTAGGTTTCCTTTTTTTTTTTAAGGTTTCCTTTTTTATTAATGATAAAAGTCCTTTACGTTTAGCTACTCTAAATCATTAGAATGTAATTTTTTCCCTAAATAGTATCTGACTTTCTGTCTTCTGTGTTGTAAAACTTTAAACTACTTTAGATAGAACTCTTTCTCAAACATTTCTGTGTCTTACTCACATCTTATATTTTTTGTTTAAATTTTTCTGTATGGTTTAGGGATTACAATTAGAAATAGTCTTTGGTAGATGTCCTATTCTATAGTAGTACAGTGATAACTTCATTGAGATTAATTTTATTAAAGGGGGGAAGTCCTTATACAAAATAGTGGGGCCTGGGGATATAGCTCAGTTGGTAGAGTGCCTGTCTCACACGCACAAGGCCCTGGGTTCTAATCCCCAGCACCGCAAAAAAATAAAAAAGCAAAATAGTGGGATTCATTCTGATATATTCATATATGTATTTCATTGAGATTTATAGAACTTTGTGATTAAAGAATAGGTTCTTCATATTTGTCTCCCCACCACCACCACCATTGTTAGATGATATGTCTGCGGGGCATGGTGGCGCATGACTGTAATCCAAGCGACTTGGGAGGCTGAGTCAGGAGGATTGCGAGTTCAAAGCCAGCCTCAGCAACTTAGCAAGGCCCTAAGCAACTCAGTGAGACCCTGTCTCTAAATAAAATACAAAATAGGGCTGGGGATGTGGCTCAGTGGCCGAGTGTCCCTGAGTTCAATCCCTGGTTCCAAAAAAAAAAGCAATCAAACAAAAAACAAAATGATATGTCTTATTGCCACCAGTTTGAGATCCCTTCACCTCTTTCTTATGTGTTTATGTTTATCTTGCTGTGGGCCTGAACAGCAAATAACAGTGCTTCTTAAGACTAGGTATAAAGTAAAGGTAGACTGTTTCTGGACACAGGCCTGATGAACTCTATCTTAAATATATAGTCTTTGGGGTTTGTGGTATTTCATCTGAATACCCCGGCCTTGACACCAGACTTGGTAGGGCACACTTATAATCCCAGCAACTCAGGAGGCTGAGGCAGGAGGACCACAAGTTTGAGGCCAGCATTGGTAACTTAGCAAGGCCCTAAGCAATATAGTGAGACCCTCAAAATATAAAAAGTACAATAAAGGACTGGGAATGTGGCTCATTGATAAAGTACCCCTGAGTTCAATCCCAAGTTCCAAAAGAGAGAGAGAGAGAGAGAGAGAGTGCTTAATACTCAGGCCTTGAAAATAAAGAGAAGGAAGGAAGCTGAGAGGGAGGAATTTACTTCCTACCTCTCTAGGTCTTTTAAATTCCTATTAAATGAAGTGTCAGGAAAATGTGTTTATTTGTACATTGTAAATTATGCAAGAACTTTAATTTTTTAATCATTTTTAAACTAGAGTTTTCCTGCTGAAAAAGCAAATCTTTAACAAGGCCTTTCTCTCCTTGGTGTCGAGGCCTTGCTTATTTTTGAGATGAATGTTGACTATGCATACCTATTAATCCATTTATTTAAAAAAATGATTAAAAACTGGAGGGCATACATACTTATTGATGGGGAAAAGGCACAAGTCATTATTTGGTGTACTCACTTAACCTATTATTACTTCATTTTGCAGTATATTGATTGGAGTATTTAATAAGTATTAGATAATTTTTGTTATACTAAATAAACTTGGAAAGATTGTCATTAAGCTTTTCATAAAAATTTAACATTACAAGAGATACCCATATTGATGGATTACATTTTTTTAAAAAAATTGTTTTTGAAATAGAGAAATAAAAACAATCTTTGATTGTGTTTACTTAGTAATAAGTAGGTATCAGTTGTAGTAATGTATTCAAAATGACTATGCCAGTAGTTTAAAAGTTATAAGTTTCAATTTGTAATATGTCTTCATATAACTAAGTAAAAGTAAAAAGAAATGTTCTAGGAAATTATATATGGAGTGTTTATAATGTATAATGTACATACATGTGCTTTTATTTTTTGTGTGTATGTACATTAAGTAGTTATTTTGATGGTGAACAAAGTGAACTCTTTAAATTGGTTATGTAGCAGTTTTAATTTTCACAACCTTTTTTTTTTTTCTTTTTTTCTTTTTTTGGTACTGAGTATTAAACCCAGGGTATTGAGTTATATCCCTGGTCCTTTCTATTTCTTATTTTGAGACAGGGTCTTATTAAGTTGCTGAGGCTGCCTTAAACTTGCTATCCTCCTGCCTCAGCCTCCCTAGTTGCTGGGATTACAGGCATGTACCACCACAACCAGTCTGTATTTTCTTTTAAAAGTTTTTATTATTTTACTTTTCATATTTAGATCTGTATTCCATCTGCAGTTGCTTTTTCTGTATAGTGTAAAGTAATGGTCAAGCTTCATTTGTTCTTCCATGTGGACATCTAGTTGGCTCAGCATCTTTATTGAAAAGACCATCTTACTCCACTCTTCTTTTTTTTTTTGAACCAGGGATTGAACTCAGGGACACTCGGCCACTGAGCCACATCCCCAGCCCTATTTTGTATTTTATTTAGAGACAGGGTCTCACTGAGTTGCTTAGGGCCTTGCTAAGTTGCTGAGGCTGGCTTTGAACTCGCAATCCTCCTGACTCAGCCTCCCAAGTCGCTTGGATTACAGGCGTGCGCCACCACGCCCGGCTTATTCCACTCTTCTATAGCATTACCTTTGTTGTAAATCAGGTGACCATATTTGTGTAGATCTCTTTTTTGCCTCCTGTTCTGTTCTTTGATTTATTTGTTCTTGTGTACCCCACTGTTTCAATTTTAGAGTTTCACAATCTTGATTTCTGATTATAGGTCCTTCAGCTTTTAAAATTTTTTAAATTTTTGTATTACTGGGAATTGAACCCAGGGCCTTGTGCATGCTTAGCAAGTGTTCTGAGCCACAGTGCCAGCCCTGTGCCCCCACCCAGGTTTTTTTTGTTTTGTTTCGTTTTGTTTTTTTCTTCTACTGCCAGCTCTTTTAATTTTTTATTTTGAGATAGGGTTTGCTAAGTTACCCGGACTGGCCTTGAACTTGGTGATCTTCCTGCCTCAGCTTCCAGAGTAGCTAGGATTACAGGTGTGTGCCACTATACTGGGGTTCTTCAGTTTTTTTGTTCTTCACAATTGATTTGACTGTTCTTGACCTTTTATGTTTTCATGTATATTTTAGAATCAGCTTGTCAATTTCCATAAAACTGGACAAAGCAGAAGCCCTGCTAGAATTTTAGTTCATATTACACTGTATTTGTGGATCAGATTGAAGAGAATTAACATCTTTATAATGTTGTTTTCCAGTTTATGAATATGATCTATTCCTCCATTTATTAAGGCCTCTACCTTCTCTCTATATTTTGTAATTTTCATTATAGAAGTCTTGCAAACTTTTTATTCCTAACTTACTTCCTTCCATCTATCTGTCTATCATCCATCTATCTATCTATCTTTCTTTCTATCTATCTATCTATCTATCTATTTATTTGGCAGTGCTGGGGATTGAACCCAGGACCTTGTGCTTGACAGGCAAGCATTCTACGAACTGAGCTATATCCCCAGCCCAAATTCACATATTTTAATAGTTTATAGATTTTTTTTGAATATTCTGCATATGACGTAATGCCGTCTATAATTATTATGACAGTTGTTTTTTTGTTTCTAATTTATTCCTTTAGTTCAGCTACTCATCAGATAATGGTGACTTTTTTCCTGCAGCCTATTTTGACTACAAAGACGAGTCTGGATTTCCAAAGCCCCCATCTTACAATGTGGCTACAACGCTGCCCAGTTATGATGAGGCTGAGAGAACTAAGGCAGAAGCCACCATCCCTTTGGTTCCTGGAAGAGTAAGTATTGTTTACCATTCATGTTACTCGATGTACTGCTTTGTGGTAATTTTTATTTTCATTATCCAATTTTGTTATTCCTTGGGATAGAATTAATTAGTAAAAGTACAACTAATTTTAAACAAATACGTTTTCTTTTGGGATAGTAAATACCTCTTTCTGAAAAGTAATTAGATAAAGAAGTATGAATGAACAGATAATCACCAGTTAAGTCAGCTTATTTTTTCTGTGTCTCTAAAACTGCTGCCACAACTTTCTTTCTTTCTTTTTTTTTTTTTTTCTTTTGGTACTGGGGATTGAACCCAAGGGCACTCCACCACTGAGCCACATCCCCAGCCCATTTTGTGTTTTATTTAGAGAGAGGGTCTCACTGAGTTGCTTAGGGCCTCAGCCTCCCAAGTGCTGGGATTACAGGCGTGTGCCATGGCGCCTGGCTGCCACAACTTTCTTAAAGTTTCCTAGGGTGGTTGAAACATCTTGAAGCAGGGGCTGATTTAGGAAACATTCTGACTTTCTTGATTCTGCACAATTGATAGTTTGGTGTTAGGTGGGTAGTTGCTAGGGGAGGTCCATGGAAAGAACAAATATGTGCAAGTCCATAGAATTAAACTCATAAAAGGAACTTTAACAGTTTGTTTTATGCATCCAGCAGTCCAGATCATACCATTGTGGGGGTATAATGAGATCAGATCTCATCTAGTCTGCTATTGATTCACAGGGATGGAATGTAAGATAAGCCAGCAGAGATTTTTGGGTACTCTTGGCTCTTGATGCTAGATTTGTAAGTGATATACATACAATTTCATAAATATTTATGCAGGTCAAGATTGATGCATGTAGAACCTTGGGTCACATATTGGGAGAATGGTGGCAGTCAGGGTTTCAGGCTCTAGACCTGGCAGGAAACTGGAGGAAATGATAAAATAAGAGAAGCCCAACCAGGCATAGTGGTGTACTCTTGTAATCTTAGCTATTCAGGAAGCTGAGACAGGAGGACTGCAAGTTAGAGGCCAACCTCAACAACTTAGCAAGATTCTGGCTGCGGGGAAGAAAAGAAAGGTGGGGGCGGGGAATAGCTGGAGGTTGTAGCTCAGTGATAGTGCACCTGTGTATTCAATTCCTAGTAATGGAGGCAGGGGACACAGAGAAGTTCCCCCAATTTTAGGATAGTGAGCTGCTTATAGGCTGTGCCTACTGCAAGGAGGGGGGCTCTTAAAACTACTACTTGGTGGAAATAATTTATAAGCCCAGTAAAAGCTGATCCTACATGACAATGTGCATTCAGATCTTGTTGGTGCTAAGGAAAAACTTAAGAACCCTCATGGAGTTTATTGTCTAAACACAAAACAATCCTAACATAACTGTTATATTGATTGGAAACAAAAGATGTGCTTGGTACTATGCTTGATGCTTTTGTATATTTTGTATTTTGTTTTCAACTCTCACAAAAACCTCAAAGTAGATATTTTATTATCTTCATTTTATAGATGTAAAAATTTATGTCCAAAGAGATGAAATAATTTGCCTGAAGTTATTTGGCTAATAAGTAGCAGAAGTGAAAGTCAACCCCCTAGGTATTCTAGACTCCAGAGTCTTTCCTAGTGTGTTCAGTATACTCTGCAGACCTGTTGGGTGGTAAAGAGGGCATTATGGAGATGATTAATCACAGAACTCTTCAGAATTCTTTTATTTGAAAAATATACATATTTAGGAGCTGCTGCTGGGTTTTTTTTTTTTTTTTTTCTTTCTTTTCTTTTCTTTTTCATTATAACATTGGGGATTGAACCTAGGGCCTCACACACGCTAGGAAAGCACTCTACCTCTGAATTACATCTCCACCCACTTTTTGGAGACAGGATATCTTTAATCCCAGGCTGGCCTTGAACTTGGAATCCTTTTGCCTTATTCTCTCTAGTAGCTGGTGAAAAGTGAAAAAACGCCCAGAAAAACTACTCTGGATTCGGGAACTCACACAAGAGATTTTTTTAGGCAGACAAAACAGTGTCTGCTCTGACGAGGGGGGGCAGGGGGGCGGGGATGGCAGGGTAACTTCTTTTAAGAAGTTGAATTTTGCGGGCAAACGGTGATCCGGCCAATTACTAAATAGTTGAAGTTTGCAGGCTAGGGATCAGACAATGACTGGTGAGCACAGGCTGACAAATGGACCAAAGGCTGGCTAGCTGCAGCAAAGGGGCTGGGGAGCTGTCATCCTCCTTTGCCTTCCCCCACAGGTGTCCTGCACCTGACCGCCCAGGAGGAACCTGAGAGGTCAGTCAGCGGGAGGCTGGAGGCGAGGGCCAGGCTGGACTGCAGGGCAAACCTAGTGCCCACCTACTGCCTGCCGTGGTGCGCCAACACAGGGCGGGTCCATGCGGACAGAGTGCTGCACCGACACCTGCGGTCGTGCTGGCTGCGTCCACCTGCCAGTTGCAGCCATTACAGTTTTATATTATAGGTGAAATTACAGGCATGTACCACTATACCCAGCTTAGGAGCTTCTGAAAGCCTTTTTATTCAGCAGACATGCATAGAGCACATTTTTGTATAAGGTGCTATATATATATTATAGTGGATGAGTGAAAAACTTTGTATACATTAGGATACAGAGCTTAAAATCCAACTAGGTTAGGACTGGAGTTGTGGCTCAGTGGTAGAGTGCTTGCCTGGCACACAAGTGGCACTGGGTTTGATCATCACCACATAAAAATAAATAAAATAAAGGTATTGTGTCCATCTACAACTAAAATATATATATACATACATACACACACATATATGTGTATGTATATATTTTTAGAAATCCAGTTAGTTTAAAAGGTCCACAAATATTCACATCTACTCTGTGTAAGAGCAGTGGCATCAGGTACTGACTTTTTACTAGGTGATCATGGGGAAAAATGGGATGTGTAGTAGGCCCAGAGTTCTGATGGATTAAGAACATTCCAGAGGGAAAAAGCCCAGAAAGCAGATGTAAATTTAACTCAGTGTAGGACAGTTTTGTGGGAGTAGTCATTGGTTTTTCATGAGCAAGGACCTTGTGAAGGGAGAAAGATGTGACCAGAGCTGTTGTTTGTATAATCCTTGGAATGCTAGGCTGATGCATTTAAATTTAGTATCTGGCTCATGTAGAGTCCTTTGAATCAGGATTCAATCAGGAGTATGAAAGGAAGAGTCTAATATTTTGGAAACATTAACCTGACAACTATTTATAGGAGAAATCATGATAGAAGAGATCCCAAGGACAGGAAGAACATTTAGAAGGAAATTAACAGTATTATTAGAAGTTACTTCATGTATTTTTGGTGTATAACTTTGAATAGCTATGTAAACAGCAGTTAAGTTCCTGCCGGTCATGGTCCTGTACACCTGTAATTTCAACTACTCAGGAGTGTGAGGCAGGAGGATCACAAGTTCCAAGTCAGATTGGATTTAGTGAGACCCTGTCTCAAAATAAAATTTAAAAGGCTGGAGATGAGCTGGGCACAATGACGTATAATCCCAGGGACTCCAGATGCTGAAGCAGGAGGATTGCAGATTTGAGGCCAGCCCCAGCAATTTAGTGACCCTCAGTAACTCTGTGAGACTCTGTCTCAAAAGGGCTGGGGATGTAACTCAGTGGTAAAGTACCCCTGGATTTAATTCCTAATACCCTTATAACCCCCCCCTTAAGAAAAAGACGGGATCTTATTCTGCTAATATTAACTCAGAATGCTAGATATTTAATATTTTTGAAAAATTATAAACTAGGCATGCATGTCTATAATTGTAGTGACTAGAGAGACTAAGGCAGGAGTATCTCAAGTTCAAGGCCAACCTAGGCAACTTAACAAGACCCTGTATCAAAATAAAAAATAAAAAAGGGCTGGGGGTGTAGCTTAGTAGTAGAGGACCCCCCGGGTTCAGTTCTTGGTACCACATACACACAAAAATAACCTATAAAATAAAACAAAACATTCCTATAAAGATTTCAAACAGTAGAGGAAGTGTGTTCAGTTAGAGAACACAGCTGCCACAGATACTTCCTTTCTCTAGTTCCCCTCTCCAGGGTAACCACTGGTAGGAGTTTGGTATGGATCATTCTAGACCTGTTTCTGTGTATGACAAGTTTTGATAGTCCCTAAAACTTACTTTTTTTTTTTCAATTTGAGGTACCTTCATTGAGCTGTGTAGAACTCATTACTTTTTGTTTTAAGATATATTCATTTACTTTTAAATGTTTCAATACATACCTTCATCAGTGAAAAGATAAGCCACATATGTTGGTGTTGGTCAGGATCTTATTCCTTTTAAACCTGCAATATTATGTTTTCAAGTTAAGAGAGGAAAGATCCAATGTGCCAATAAGACTGAAGGTGAATTTGTTTTCAGACTTTTATACTAATACAAACAAATGCTTACAGACAAGTTGAGCATTGGGCAGCTTTAGAAACTCTTCATAGATCACCATGCTGTCATCCCCTTACCCGACTGCCCACTCCCATTAGCCCCATAAAATAAAGCACTTGAGCTGGTCAATTTTATCCATTTAGTAAGCTTAGTCCTGGATTACTATTATATTGTAGCCCTAAACAGGCCCTTGATTACTGATTTTGTAGAATTTAAGCCAAATGTGTAAGCAATTTTTTAAAGATAATTTTTGAAAAGAAAAATAGTCCTTTGTGAACTTTAAAAAAAATTTTTTTTTTCACTTTACCACTGAGCTACATTTCCAGCCCTTTTTATTTTTTATTATTTGAGACAGGGTCTCATTAAGTTGCTGAGGGTCTCACTTTATGAGTCTGGCCTCGAACTTTCCAAACTACCTTCCTTAGCCTCCCAAATTACTGGAACTACAGATAGGCACCACCGCACTGGCTGTGAACTTTTAAATTATTGAAGCGTGTTGTTAAAAGACTTTTCACTGAGGCTGGGCATGTAACTAAGTGATACAGTATGTCCTTAGTAGGCAGGAGGCCCTAGTTTCAATTCCTAGTATTGGGGGAGCGGGGTAGAATTTGGGTTATAAAATGAAAAATTCATTTAGAAAACCAGGGAGATAAAAAAAAAAGATTTAATTCAATTCTAGTTATATCTTTTACTTTATAATGCAAAATGAAATTCTTAACATACAGAGCCTTTAATGCTCATAATTTTGAGCCATACATTTTCTCCTGGGTTCTTATATTTGCTTCTTTTTAAAAAAATTTTTTTCTTGATGTCTTTCATTTGCCTAGAAATAATTTATTATTAATTTACCTTTTTCTTTTCAATTAGGATGAAGATTTTGTGGGCCGGGATGATTTTGATGATGCTGACCAGCTGAGGATAGGAAATGATGGAATTTTCATGTTAACTTTTTTCAGTAAGTATACACACACAACAGAGTCACTTCTTAAAAACCAGGGTGCTTTGGATCTGTGGAAAACATAATTAAAGCAGTTAAGGGAGGGCTGCATTTTTACATGCGGTAAGCTTCATTTTCTAAATCTACAGGGCCTCTTAATAATATTCCTACTCATACCTAATCTGTAGAGTAGGAATTAAATGCCCTTGTCTGATAAATTTTCTTCTATAAGCTTCTATTTTTTTAAAAAAATTTTTTTAGTTGTTAATGAACCTTTATATATTTATTTACATGCCTTGCTGAGAATCAAACCCAGTACCTCACACATGCTACCACTAGCCACAACCCCAGCCGAGCTTGTTTTTTGATAGGTCAAAGTCAGTCTGATCTTTCCCTTTGATATTGTGCATTTATTTTTTCTTGAGTCTCATTTAGAAGTGAGCAACTATTTCTTTTTTTCCCTCTCTATTAAAAACAAAGAAAATGCAGTGGTTTTAGAGTTATAGAGCAGTGGTTATAAAGTGTCAGAATTCACAGCAGGATGAGTAACTTGAATCAGATTATTTGGGGCACCAGTTTAATGGCCAAGGCATGCATTTTATTTGCTGGAGTATATAACATACAGTAAAGAGCACAAGTCATGAAGAGCATTAAGTTTGGTGAATGTTAAGACATTTTTGATAGTGAACAGAAATAGACAAAATAGTATAAATATGATGTTCAGAGAGGATGTTTTCTCATTGCTTTTAGGGGAAGACAGAAGAATGGTTGATTGGGGAAGGTGGGGCGAGGGTTGTAAAGGGCAGGCTTTTATCCTGGGGAAAGTCATTGAAACAGAGGCAGATGTAAAGGGCATTCCTGCTCCTTGTCTAGTAAGACATGGTTGGCATCTTTTTTTTCCTTCTGCTTTTTACAGTGGCATTCCTCTTCAACTGGATTGGGTTTTTCCTGTCTTTTTGCCTGACCACCTCAGCTGCAGGAAGGTATGGGGCCATCTCAGGATTTGGTCTCTCTCTAATTAAGTGGATCCTGATTGTTAGGGTAAGTTGTACAACAGGAAAGATAGATTCTGCAGAGAGACAGTAATCAGAATGATTTTGAATGTTTGATTTTTTTTTCATTTGCATTTTTGAAGTTATTGCAACATTTTAAATTATGTTAATCTTTGTTTCTGGTTTCATAATGAAGTTGAACCAAAATCAGTTGCAAGTGGTTCCTGCATACAAATTTTATAGTCAAATATAATGAATATTGGTCTATCCTACAGGTTGTTCATCAGCTGGCTTTTTTGTTTTTATTTATTTTTATTTTTCATGGTGCCGGAGATTGAATGTAGGCTTCCTGCATGCTAGGCCAGCACTCTACCACTGAGCTATACCCCCAGCTCTGCTTTCTTTGTTGTTCATACTTATGATAATGTGTGTGTACAATTGAAAATTTTATAATAAAAAAGATATTACTTCTTTGGTGTTTCATCAAAATAGGCAATCCTCTCATTAATTCTTCTAAAATTTTAGTCTTCATTTCTTCTTTTCTTCCTTCTGTTTGTTTTCCTTCCTTCTGGGATTGGTTGGGCCAAAATGTTTGTGGAGCCAACAGTATTTAACAAATAATGATCCAATAAGGGTCTACTTCTGAAGCAAATTAGAGAGATGTGTATTCCTTCAGTGATTTGGGAGTTGCCAGTTAAAACCATATGAAATTATTTAAAGTTCTAAAACATCCCAACTTTTAAAGCATTCTCTGATTTTGGTTAAGTTTATTGCTGTTGTCATCCTTCTAGACAAAACCAATTTATTCATTGTAAGTTCGCATGCTTAAGTAATGGATGTTGATTGACCACTTTGTTTTTTTTTTTTTTTAAGTAGTTCCACTTGATTTGTTCTGAAGCAATTGTTAACATTTTTAGATTTCTAAAATCCTTTAAAAATCATCGAAAAACCATGAGCTTTTCTCCTAGTGAGTTAATATATACTCTTCTAAAACATGGGCTGTAAGTTAAGAACTTAGGCCCAAAAGACGTTTTCATTCCTTCTCAAAATCTTGTTTGTTTTCTTAAAAAAAAGAAAATACTATATCATAGTCCTCCCTTATTTTCAGTTTTACTTTCCATGGTTTCAGTTCCCTGTGGTCAGTCCAAGTCTAAAAATATTAAATGGAAAATTTCAGAAATAAACAATTTGTAAATTCTAAATAGCATGCCATCCTGAACAGTGTGATTAAATAAACCATCCCACTCAAGACCTGAATGGTTGTTCTGCTAGTGTACCCATGCTGTATATACTTCCCGGTTTAGTCACTTAACCATCTCAGTTATAGATTATCAAGAAATCAAAGTGCTTGTGTTCAGGTCATCCTTATTTTACTTAATAATGGCCCCAAAGCACGAATATAGGGTTGTTCATAATTTGAATATGTGAGAAAGAAGCCCTAAAGTGCTTTTGTGTGTGTGTGTGTGTGTGTGTGTGTGTGTGTGTGTATGTGTGAAAAGGTGAAAGTTCTTGACAATAAAAGGGGGAGATTCATAGACTGGTGTTCCTTTTTCTTTCTTTTGTTCTTTTCTTTTGTGTGTGTGGTACTGAGGATTGAACCCAGGGCCTCTTAATGGTAGGCAAGTGCTCTACCACTGAGCTACATCCCCAGCACTTTTGATTTTTGAGACAGGATCTCACTAAGATGCCCAGACTGGCCTCAGACTTGTAATCCTTCTGTCTAGCTGGGATTATAGGAGTGTACCCCCAATACCTATTTACTGAAGTTTCTAAGATTTATAATACAATATGATATTTTGAGAGAGAAACCACGCTCACTTAACTTTTTTCACAGTATATTGTTAAAATTATTTTAATATTAGTGTTAATTTCTTCCTGTGCCTAATTTATAAATTAAACCTTATCATAGATAAGTTTGTATAGAAAAAAACATTTTATATGTAGGGTTTGGCACTATCTGCAGTTTCAGACATCCATTGGCAGGGTCTTGGAAGTTATACCCTGTAGACAAGTGGGGGATTACTATATATGAGTTCTCAAACTCATATTAAATCCTTTGATGCCAAAACCTCCAAACAAAACATATAGAATTAGTTACCAGTCTTTCTTGAAACTAAATTTTTAACTAATTTTTAACTGACTAAATGAATCCACTTAAATGAAGATGTTATTGAATGTGAGTAACTGAAAACCCAGCTCCAAGTGGCTTAGAAAATCAGAAAAATGATGGGGAAGGTTTATTTCCCATGAAAATGAGTCCTGACATGGACGTTTGTTAAATCACTAGTTCATCAACATCATGAGGGAGAGCTGACATTAGCATGTTGGTATCATTCCCACTAAAGATAGCAGTTTCAGATATTACATTGAAACACAACAGTGCTCAGCAAAAGAAAGGGAGCTACAGATGGCTCCTGCGTTTGTGATGAAGTCATGTCCTAATAAACCCATCGTAATCAGAAATGCATTTGGTAACACCTATCTTACCAAACATCCTAGCTTAGCATCAGAGTATACTATAGAGTGCCAGTTGTTCCCCCTCATGGCTGGCTGAGAGCTGTGGTTCACCACTGCTGCCCAGCATTGTGAGAACACTACATATCACTAGTCCAGGAAAAGATCAATATTCAAAGTATAATTTCTACTGAAAGCATATTGCTTTTGCACCATCATAAAGTAGAAATTTTTGAAGTTGAAAAATCTTGTTGGCACTTCTGTATTTCTTTTCCTCCATTGTTCTTTAAGAGCAAGGAACCTTTCTCAGAAACCCTAAATTTCTGTTTACCACAATAACACCCTGTGTCCATTTCTAAGCCAGTTACTGGCAAAGGCATAGGATTACCAAGGTCAAGGCAAGGCTGGAGAAATAGGAACAAAATTGGGCCTCATAGAAAGGAGGCAATATTAGGGAAACAATGGTTTTGTTTGTTTGTTTGGTTGGTTGGTTGGTTGGTTGGTTTTTTTTGCGGTGCTGGGGATTGAACCCAGGGCCTTGTGCTTGTGAGGCAAGTACTCTACGAACTGAGCTGTATCCCCAGCCCCAACAATTGATTTTAGTACTACATAAGCCAAGTAAAACTATCATTGAAACATGTTTCTAGAAGGGCAAATACTATGTGAGAGGGGAAGTTTTTTAATGCTTTCAAAACAAGGGAAAAAAAAAAAAAAGGACTGGGGATATAGCTCAGTTGGTAGAGTGCCTGCCTCGCATGCACAAGGCCCTGGGTTCAATCCCCAGCACCACAAAAAAAAAAGGAGACCATAAAGCTAATGCTATAAAAGGATTGCTTTCATGAAAGGAAATAGATTTGCATTTATCAGACCATTGCAAATTAGTAACACATAAAACACTTCACCTTGCATTTTTAAAACTTTTGTAAGGGCTAAATGACAGCAGTGGTTTAACAAATGCCTTGTATATTATGCGCCCTTAAATTAATGTGTAAAATTGTGTTTGTTAAGCTGATATAAAGTGTTTTCCTTATTTTTTCAGTTTTCTACCTATTTCCCTGGATACTTTGATGGTCAGTACTGGCTCTGGTGGGTGTTCCTGGTTTTAGGTAAGCACTTTTAATATGAGAAAAGGAGAGAAAAATTTATGTTAAATTTTACAAGTAAAATTACTTTTAGTAAAACGCTCGTTTCACTTATTACATAGCAATATAATAATTATCGATTAAAAGTGTAATTTTGGAAATGTTTCTTTCTTAAAGATTAGGCTGTTGTCATCATCAGAGTAATGTGTGTGTTAATGATAAGTCTGCAGTGGTTTTTCTTAACCCATTTATATATACTTCTCCCCCATTTTATCAGTAGGGCATTACTGATAAGATGACTGTATAATCTGTGGAGTTTCCCTCCTGTTATCGCCACAAAGTGTTCACAAACTCAGCCTCAAATTGCTCATAGGTGTATTGTAACCAGTTGCATTCATGAGTGTAAGTAGTTTATCTTTGGTTAGATCTCAGTAGGCAACAGAAATGAATAGCCTTATTAGACATAACTTCTGAAATGACTGTTACTGGGTTTCCAGAATTCTTTAGTTCATCATTTAAGAATTATTTTATAGTGGGGAGGAAACTTCCAAAAAAAATACCCAGGCAGTTCAGACTATCAGTTTTAAGTTTTTCTTTGTTACTCTAAATATTTCCTTTAGAAACAAGAAAAAAAGAAGCAAAAAAACCACTGGGGTGAATTGTTTTAATGTTTTAATGGCTGCTTCATTATTCATACAGAAAATGTATGTGATACAATATGAGAGGCCATCATCACTGTTGTTATATCTGTGAATCAAGAGTGGGACTAGTTACAGCTGTTAAAGATGATGTGATTGCCCCATTACCCATGGGGGACACCATTTTCTCCTACGTCCTGGTTTGGGCCCTCTTGTTGCCTCTTTAAGATTCTTGGTGGTTTTCTACTTATGAACCTGGCACATACCCAATAGGTGCTTAATAGATTTCAGGACCTGCTTTGCTTAGTCTGACAGTCATGTGTTGCTGACCCTGAATTTTACATAGAAAATACAAGTCATCTATCACTTTATTCTCTGCCCTTTTCTGTCTATAGCATCATCCACTCTGCTGTTGGAATTCCAATAATTGAAGAAAGATAAAGTGATTTCACCTCTCCCTTGATTACTGAGATTTTTAATAAAAAAAATGATTAACAAGACAGTCTTAGGAGGAATAATTCTTTGGTTTGCTTATTCTCTAAACTATATTTTCAAGAGAGCCTAAAGTTAAATCAAATCCTGAAGGAACCACGGCAGAGTTACTAAGCATGTTTGCAGAGTGGTTGATTGCAGCATAAATTATTTAAAGAAATTTAATGGATTGATTTCCCTTCTATATTAAAGTTTCATGGAAAATGGATTTATAATACTTTCCTCATTGATTATTCCTGCCGTGTACTTTTTTCTTGTATGCAAAACATGTTAAGACTTTAGTTTACACTTGTGTGCATTTGCACCCAATGTTTGGGTCATTTTTGGAACTTGAAAAAAACTTGTTTTATGGAGTTTCTTCTGCAAGGGACTTGGCAGAGCTCTCAGGCTGGAAGCTCATGAAATACATCTAGCCTGTAGTTGTGGTTTGTTTCATTCTTTGGTTTATTTTTGCAATACTGGGAATTAAACCCAGGGGTACTCTATCACTGAGATATATCCCCAGCTCTTTTTAAAATTTTTTATTTTGAGACAAGGACTCACTTAAGTGCCCAAGGCTAGCCTTGAACTTGTAGTTCTTCTGCCTCAGTCTCCTGAGTTGCTGGGATTATGCTACTATGTCCAGCTATACCACAGGGTTTTTTTTTTTTTTGAACCTTTTTAAAATTTAGTTGTCAACATTTGAAAATCAAAAATTTTCATAGAAATCATCTGTGGGTTTTTTGTTTTACTTTTCTTAAAAGTTGGACTGTCTAGCAAAACTGTTCTACATTCTCATCCCACACAGTACCCTTTGGTTGGATCTAAGCTGAATTATAGCTGTCCTCTCCATGTAGGTCATATGCTCTCCATTTTAGAAGGACTCTGCCTCCCCCCTTACCCACCCCAGCATTTGGAAGGGTAACCCTTATTTTATAGTTTGTGCTTTTGATGCCAAATAGAACTGAGCCCAAGAATATCAACTCCTGCTTATTGTCCAAAATCATTTCTCCTGTCTGAGTACAAAGTTTTCTACCACTGAATATATTTAAATATGTGTCCAGGAAAGTTGATGAATTGTTGCCTGGACTGAAAAAGGGGGAGGAGGGAACAGGCGAAAGCCTATTGACTGCTAAGAGGGCACAGGGTTTGGGGAAATGAGAAACATTTCTAAAATTAGATTATAGTTATGGCTGTACAAGTCTATAAATGCACTAGAACTCAGCTTACTGTATACAGTGAACTTTATGACATGTAAATTGTATCTCAATACCAGTTTTTTAAAATGTACTTAAAATTCAGGAATCATCTCAGGAGAGTCAGAAGTGTGGTTTCCATTGCAGGGGGAGCATCACCTCCCCACACACCATTTCAAAAAGTGCAAACTTCTGTGAATGAGTTTGCACTTCTTGAAATGTGAATCTAAAATTATTTAGATTCTGGTGCAGTTGTAAAAAAACAAAACAAAAAACCAGCATTAATAAGAGTAGAGAAAGAAGAACTTAATAGTTGAGAATATGAGAAATGCTCTAATGTGCTATAATAGGTGAAGGGATCCTGACATCTAGTGGACAGCTTTATGTATTGTTGACAAAAAAAAAAAAAAATCTCAAGGAAGGTTAGAATATTTTTTACCTGAGAAAAACACTGTTCTAACTTCTCCCTGTTTTGGAATTTGTTATCTTTCTTTTTTTTTTTTCTTTTTTTTTTTTTTTTATTCGTAAATAGTGAGGCCTCCAAATGTAAATGTCTGGCCTCATCTTACTTTCTTTTTTCTTTTTAGACCTAGTAGATTCTCAATATGCAAAGTAGACTTCTGACTCGATATTATGCCTTCTCATTGAGGAATGGATAATTTGGAATGAAAAACCTTTTGGAGATTCTGGAAATCACTCATGTTTTAATAGCCTTTAGTAGAAAAATAACAAAGAATTGCTGTCAGGAGGGATATTTCTGGGGTGGGGACTTAACATGGAAATTATAAATTCACTTGACTTTTCTTTTTTAAATTAGGCTTTCTCCTGTTTCTCAGAGGATTTATCAATTATGCAAAAGTCCGGAAGATGCCAGAAACTTTCTCAAATCTCCCCAGGACCAGAGTTCTCTTTATTTATTAAAGGTATGGGGCAGTGGAGCGAATGTGTTCTAATCCCAGTGCTTATTTCCATTCAGTTTTAGAGTAGTGTCTGTGGTAGGAGGTACATAGAAGGTAAGGAAGACACAGTTCCTGTCTTTTTTCAGTTTCTACTTTATTAAGGGGGTGGTGTACAAAAAAACATTGATAAGGGCAAGTGAGAAAACTGCTATGGGAGAAAACATCTCATGCTTCGGCTATACGAAAGAAGGAAAGGTCTTAGTGCTGTCATCAGGAAGATAGGGTATTGATTGATTGATGGAATCAAACATCCTATTACTGTTGTACCAGTTCCTGAGGACAACATTCAGAAGGAACCTTGATGCCTAATCATGCTTCTCCAATCATGTAGAGCCCCTAAGGCCAGAGTGAGGAGAGACTATAAGAGTACTTTAGAAACTCCGTTTCCTTGGCTACTAATAAGCTCACCAAGGCTTCCATCTCTCTCCTCTGTGTGTGTGTGTGTGTGTGTGTGTGTGTGTCTCTGTCTCTCTCTCTCTCTCTCTCTCTCTCTCTTTGTACTGGGGATTTGACCCAGGGGTGCTTTACCACTGAGCTGCATCCCCAGTCCTTTTTTAAGTTTTGAAACAGGCTCTCTGTAAAGTTGCTGAGGGTCTCACTAAATTGCTAAAGCTGTCTTCGTATTTGTGATCCTCCTGCCTCAGCCTCCTTAGTCATTGGGATTACAATCATGTGTCACTATGACCAGCCAGCTTACATCTCTTAGAATTTATCATTTAACCTTTTCTGGTGCTTCCTTTCCCATCACATCCATATGATATTACTCTTGTGTTGAGGAGAGTCAAACCCAAAGAAGAAAGGGGAGAAAGTACCTTTTTCCTTGCTCAGAACAGAAGGCCTAAGCCCTGCCAAAGCTCTTTGATTCACACATGGTTTTCCCAAGAGGCTCACTCCCTCTTACAGCAGTAGACAGAAGTAGCTATCTAAAGGAAGAGATAGGGAAGCTTGAAAAAGAATATGCCAGACAGTGCTCTCTGGTAAGGCAATCTAGGCCCTCTTGACACCATTCCTTGGGCTTTTCGGAGCTGTGTGGATGATAGAGTAGAATGTTGAGTACCACTCAGAGGCCAGTCCATTTGAAGGCCCCACACAGGTTTATAACACAATGTGTGTGTAGCAGTAGTGACAAATGTTAAGTGACAGGTAGAGTTTCTTTTTTTTTTTTTTTGGAACCAGGGATTGAACTCAGGGACACTCGGCCACTGAGCCACATCCCCAGCCCTATTTTGTATTTTATTTAGAGACAGGGTCTCACTGAGTTGCTTAGGGCCTCGCTAAGTTACTGAGGCTGGCTTTGAACTTGCAATCCTCCTGACTCAGCCTCCCAAGTTGCTTGGATTACGGGCGTGCGCCACCACGCCCGGCTACAGGTAGAGTTTCAACAAGTGGAAATTAGTGTGGGAAAGAATTTCAGAAACACTTGAGGCAGAGTAAGGAGCAGAAATAGAGGCAGGGAAGTACAAATGACAGCAGCACAATGGGAGCATAAAGGAGTATCAAGGGTCAAGGCTGGAAAATCAGGTTGAATCAGTGCTCTTAAAATATCTTGAGAACTAAGCCCATTTTCAGTGGAAGCATCAAGTTCATAGAGCTGCCCTTTAACCCACTGACATGTTAACTGGGTGCAAGCTAAGCCCATGAGAATATGAATTTGTATTTGCTGTCTGGTATCGTAGTTTATGTAGGAAATGACATACCAAGAGTGAGGTTCTCAGTTTTGAAGGCTTAAGGTGGTCTCAAGATGTATGGTTCAAGAAAATAAAGTACTATATTTAATTTGCCAGATAATGGGGCAGGGTTAAAAGCTTTTAAACAACAGAATAATATGATACCTTCTTGAATGCAACAAAATTTTTTTTTCAAGCATAATGTAATCAAAATAAATTATCCATATGTCAGATGCTGTGTTAAACATTTTACATGTGTAATTAAATATACTCATGTAAGTAACAGATGGCTTAAACTTGTGTTTAAGTTATTTCTTTAAAGGATTATATACTCTGTGTGTGTGTGTGTGTGTGTGTGTGTGTGTGTGTGTGTGTGTTTAAGGGGGAATCTTATATTGCATGTGTAAATATGTGTGGCATGTCATGAATTTGATTTTGGTCACAAAGCCTGGACATGGATGTCCATTAACACTGGCTTAGGCCCTAAGGCCTGTGGTGTGTCTTTGTGTTTAGGACATCCTAACTTTAAGAGGGTTATCAGATGTTCTGTGTGGTTTTATTCAGTTACTATTGTTATCTTTCATCTACGTATCTTATTATAATATACAGTTAGCCTTAGAGTTAACTCTCACCTAGCAAAGATCAAAAGTTAATGCTTTGGGATTATTACAAAACTTTCTTACAAAAGGGCTGAAATCACCTACAAATTTCCCCTAAAACATTGCTGTACAAAAGATCCCAAGGAGCCAGGTACGGTGGCACATGCTTGTAATCCCAGCGGCTCAGGAGGCTGAGGCAGAAGGATTGCTAGTTCAAGCCCAGCCTCAGCAACAGCAAGGCACTAAGCAGCTCAATGAGACCCTGTCTCTAAATAAAGTACAAAATAGGACTGGGGATGTGGTTCAGTGATTGAGTGCCCCCTGAGTTCAATCCTCAGTACCCCTCCAAAAAAAAAAAAAAAAAAAATCCCAAAGGGACAGATTGTTTACTTCTTTTAAATAATGAATTCTGTAGGTTGCAGTGAATTTCTCAGTGGGCTGATGTCATGACCCCTCTGTCTGTCTCTATATTCTTCAGTTAGATAAAAATTTGAAGCTTTATTAGGGGAATGCATACCTTATACGTTGCTTTTAATCTGTAACAAATAGCATCAGATCAAAGAAAGCCTAAAGTACTCAGCCTTCCTAGATTGTTGGGGACTTTAATGAAAATTTTGTTTTGTTTTTATTTTCTAAAAATTTGAAATGTTTTATGAGTGTTTTGAATTTAAGACAGTACATCTATCTAGGCATGGTGAACACGTCTGAAATCCCAGCAATTCTGAAGGCTGAGGGAGGTGAGGCAGGAGGATTACAAGTTTGAGGCCAGCCTCAGTAATTTAGCAAGGCCCTATCTCAAAAATGTAAAAAGTAAAAAGAGCTGGGAATGTAGCTCAGTAGTAGATGTCCCAGGACTGCAAAATAAAGTATTAAATAAGAAATAAATAAGTAAATAAATAAAAATAAAATCTTTAGGGTTATGATTTGAAGCTGGCAGGCCTTAATAATAATGCTGTGAGAACTGTTGAGGCGCTTATTTGAAATCAAACTCTTGACAGAGCTTCAGTTCTGAGGATATAGGTCACTGGTACAGCACTTGCCTAACATATACAAAGCCCTGAGTTCAGTGCCCAGCACTGCAAGAAAAAAAAAAAAATTATGTACAGCAAATGAGTGTTCCCCCAGCAGAGGGCATGATAGCATTTATTTACTTTTTCTGCCCAGCATTGAAACCCAAGGTGATTTGAAAATCATTCCTGACATACTTAGAGGATTCAGTGCTTCAAATTAAGAGTTTGGGGGACTTAAAGTAGCATTTAGAATTCTAATGATATTCTTAGTAATTCTCAGGATCTCCAGAGGGAACCTGAAAAGCCATAATATACTGTGGGATTGAATGTCCTTTGTCCATTGAAGGGGATAAGAACTCTTCATACAGATCCAAATATAGATAAGCTTTCTTTCTCTAGTTCAGAGTAAATTTAGTTAGAGGATGTACTGGAAACCCATCAAGGCTTTTCTTTTATTGTCTCCTTCTTTCTTTGATGGTAATCACACTTGTTAAAAGTAACTGTAGCCAAGCCCTATGGCACATGCCTGTAATCTCAGTGACTAGGGATCTGACACAGGAGGATCACAAATTCAAAGCCAGCCTCAGCCATTTAGCG
Organism: Glaucomys volans; assembly: GCA_020662805.1. Lineage (NCBI taxonomy): Eukaryota > Metazoa > Chordata > Mammalia > Rodentia > Sciuridae > Glaucomys > Glaucomys volans. Next base: position 111,321 of record JAJEJO010001635.1, on the reverse strand, counting down.
AGGCTCTAAGCAACTTAGAGAGACCCTGTGTCAAAATAAAAAATAAAAAGGGCTGGGGATATGGGTGAACCTCTGGGTTCAATCCCCAGTATCACCCCCCTCCACAAAAAAACCGAGAATAGGCTCAATTTTTGCCAGAAAGACCACAGGAAGGAAATTTTTAAAATAATTTTGCCATAGCAGAAAAATAACACACCTTCCATACTGTATTAACATTTGGCATTTTGCTAGAGGAGGGTATAAGAGTAGTAATTTTTCTTTTTAGGCTACCCAAAAAACCAGTCTGGGGGGCTGGGGTTGTGGCTCAGTGGTACGGCACTCGACTAGCATATGTGAGGCACTGGTTTCGATTCTCAGCACTGCATATAAAAATAAATAAAAATAAAGGTCCGTCAACAACTAAGAAAATAAAAATAAAAATATTTAAAAAACAACAACAAAAACACACACACAAAAAAACCAATCAGGAAATGATCCCCAAAGACCAAAGCAGGTGTTACAAAAGGCTATTGATGCTCATGTATTTCTGTCAACTACCTCATCAGAGCCTATGGAGGGTCTGGAAGGCAGGCAGGGCAGGTACACAAATTAGTTCAGTTAACTAGTCTCCCACTTGATAAGAAAAGCCAGAAGAAACTGCTAAAGGTGGATACAGTGTTATCTACAGTATGACTGAGAAGAAGCAAAAGAAACAAATATTCCTTATTATTGTTCAAAAAGAAGCCTACCTTTTAGAAGCATCTTTACTTGATGTGTTAAAAAATAAAAATTCACACTTATTTACTTTGTTCAAGGCTGGGGATGTAGCTCAGTGGTAGAGCACTTACTTACCTAGGATGCATGAGACCCTCCCCAAGTTTGATCCCTAACACCACTAAAAAAATAAAAAATAAATGTACTGTGTTCACTGAAAAGTACATTTTATGGAATACTACCTTCTCTGATGCTGCCTGGTAAATGAGGTATGAGCTTCAGTAACTGTAAGGTGGTAACGTAGTTAGTTGATTAACACTATTTTTTGTATCAAAAGCATTTGTACATGTGAAGTATAATATATTTAGAAGTATATTGAAAAGAAGGAAAACAGTCATTAAGCCCTGACATTAATGAGCTAGAGCCCTTTGTAATTAAAAAAATGATTCCTATGTCCAGTATATACCTGAGGGATCAAATATTTTAATTTTTCTATATAATAGAAATTCTATATAATGTTCCCCCATTTCTTTAATACCCCTTATTTTATTAAGGGAATTTCTGCTGAAGGTAAAGTTTAATTTAATGGACTGTGTTTTAAGTGGCAAGACAATAGAAATGGGGTTTGCAGTAGATTTTCTATTTTTAAATATTCATAAAACATCCACAAGAACTGGTTTGGTTGTCTTCCTTCTTTAGTTAAATGATCTATAGGCTTTAGATCCCTTTTGTTTCCAGAGTGATCTGATTCATAGTTTAGTAATGATGTCCATAGTCCCCAAGATCTGTTTGTCCTTCAGCTTATGTAGCACCAGTGTTTATGTGACACTGCCAGTCAAGTGATATGAACAGGCCTCTGGGTCTTAGACCGCAGTGCCTTTTAGAAGAGTCTTCCATTTGGAGTTTGTGTGGTCATTGAGATTACCTATGGTAACCTATAGAGGTCCTCCCAAGGGATGTTTTGTTCATTTTGGTGTGTGGTGTTGGGGATTGGATTTAGGTGCTTGAACTTGCTAGATAGGTAGTCTACCCCTGAGCCGCAACCCCAGCCCTTTTATTAAATTATTTACTGAGACAGGGACTCACTAAGTTGCCCAGACTAGCCTTGAGCTTGTGATCCCCTTGCTTCAGCCTCCCTAGTACCTGGAATTATGGGCATCTTAAGAGATTTTAAATGGTTGTTCGGTGTCAGGCTTTGACTTTGAAAGAGTTAAAGCTGTTTAGAAACAGTTAAGGCTGTTGATGAAGCAGCATGAACTACCCTATCCTAGCGTTCTTAAAAACTACTGTTTTGACCTAAAAGTCATTGTTTCATCAGTTTTCATCTATTAATCAAAACTGATAAAACAGAAATTACTTTGGTTTATAATGAGTGTGGCCTTATTACAGAAGCCTCCATTTGATAGCAGTCTGCCAATTTTCTTTTTTCTTCTTGGTTTTGTAGTTCCTTATATTCCTGTCTCTCCGTGTACATTCTGAGATCTTTCAGTCTTTTACATCTCTCAACCTAAGTAACAGTTGTGCTTGTAGTCAGTGTCATTGGTTTACCAAACATAACTGAATTTAGAATTTGGAAAAATGTTGACAGATTTTAAAGACTACGTGAATATCCTCCAGTATTGTACCTTGTTTTCATTTGGACAGCCTTTTTTAAAGATTCTCATCAGAAAAGATTAAAGGGGGGTGATCCTGTATCTTTTACAGTAAACTGAGAGAGATAGGTAAACTAAAGGCCTGTAAATGAACCCATTCAGTTGTCATTTGAGCCCATCCAGTTGTCACTTGGTGCTAGATACTTCCAATTGTCACTTGATGCTGGGTACTACAAGTAGTTTCTCAATAAATGTTATTAAAGTAATCAATGTTATCTCTGTAGTGTTTCCTCTTTCAGCATTACAATAGGGAGTTACTGGTAGTTTTTCCCGTTATTTCCATGAGAACCAAAACAATTTATTAAGCCAGTATAGGAATGCCTCCAATTATTAGACAAAAACTGCATTTAACAAAATGTATGAACAGGTTAGGGATATTGTTTAGTGGTAGAGTGCTTGCCTAGCATGAGCAAGGCCTGGGTTCAGTCCCCAGCACCACCAAAAAGGGGAGAGGGGCACTATTGACTTTATTCTGAGAGCCTGTATTTCAGCCGTGTATAACTTTGTTAAAATTAGTTCAGGTCTACATATGTTTATTATTGTCAGAAAAACATACCCCCAGAATACTTTGGCTTTTTATAAAATTTATTTTTAAATAGTATTTATGGAAATTGTGAGTTTATAGTGTTTTTGTTTTTTTAAACTTTGCCATGGTCTATTTAAATATAGCATGATATTGTCGACATCCTCTTTGGAAGTGAGTGAGATTGGCAGAATTGTCTGGGTAAACAATAGTAGCTTCAGGAATGTTAGGAAGATTACCTGGTCATTTGAATTCTGTCCTAAGTTTCAGTCATTCCTGACAGGGTTGAAAGTAGAATGAAGAATTGTTACTTCCATTCTGTTGTTCTTAGAACAGAAGAGAAAAACTCCTACCCTCATGGGTTTTTAGAGAAAACAGACCGGTTCTTTCTAGTTCTTGAGGCCTTGATAATGTTAACTTAAAATTTAATGTTTATTGAATACCATGATGTCAGTATATAGTAATCTGAAAACTATGTTAAAATGCACTTCTCGTGTCTCCAAACATCCTGCTTGCTTTTGTGACTACATCCTTCTCTCAGCCAAAATAACAAGCTAACTAGAGTTTCAATATTCAATATCCTTCTCTGGCAGATGTTTTCTGGCAAAGGCCTTCCTGCGTTTATGAATTCTGTCTCAAGAAGCAAGAGAACACCTGCAGGAAGTGAATCAAGATGCAGAACACAGAGGAATAATCACCTGCTTTAAAAAATAAAGTACTGTTGAAAAAGATCATTTCTCTCTATTTGTTCCTAGGTGTAAAATTTTAATAGTTAATGCAGAATTCTGTAATCATTGAATCATTAGTGGTTAATGTTTGAAAAAGCTCTTGCAATCAAGTCTGTGATGTATTAATAATGCCTTATGTATTGTTTGTAGTCATTTTAAATAGCATGAGCCATGCCCCTGTAGTCAGTAGGGGGCAGTCTTGCTTTATTCATCCTCCATCTCAAAGCAAATTTGGAATTAAAGATTTTAGTGTAAGATATGTATAAGGCTGGCTATTTTAAAGGGGTTTTCTCAAAAGTTAAAATTTTTGTTATGACTGCATTTCTGCACATAATCCATATTTGCTGTTAAAATTAATCTAGAAATTTAATCAATTATACTGTGTGTGAACACCTGGAGGCAAAATCATAGTGCAAAAATACATTAAAGGTGTGGTCAAAAAAAGTATGTTCTTAATTGGTAAATAAACATTAATTTTTTTTATGGTCTGTATTTGAAATTTTGCAGTACCTTACTGTTCTGTGGTGTGTACCTAAGGAATTCTAAAGGTGTTGTCACTGTATAAAATAGAAAGGGTAAGAACAAATGCAACTTAATTACTAAAATGTAATTCTTGACACCAGAGGATTAGGTACTAGGAGCAGAGAAAGAATGAGTTTGGAACTTTTGAGATGATCCCTAACATACTGTACTACTTGCTTTTACAATGTGTTAGCAGAAATTGATGCGTTATAAATGTAGAATGATGTGCTTTCTGCCCAAGTGGCAATTCACTTTGGTTTGCTATATTAAAACTGTAAATACAACAGAACATTAATAAATGTCTCTTGTGTAGCACCTTTTACTGTAGATTAGTGTTTAATTTTTTTGGTTTGCACTTGTTGATTGCTTTAAAATGAATTTTTTAATCTTGTAGAATCATTCTGTAAATATTAAAAAGCTGGCCTTGGGTCAGTTTTCAGCACATGAAATCTCTTTCTTTTCAGTACATTCCTAAAAAGGTATGTGAACATTTTATAGACAAAAATGGGGAAAAGTTCTAGAGATCATACATAAATCATTCAGGAATTTCCAATTATGCTTCGTTTCTTTAGACATACTCTAGGTTACTTACTTCTACCCAGTGTTTTTTCTGTATGTTTCCTGTATTGGCTCCTGTTCTAAGGTGAACATAGCCTATGGTTTAAGTCGTGTGTGCTCTCAGTTAAGGCTAAAGATTTCTCATTCTTCCTAATCTCTGTTCTCATCTTAGTTGTATTTAATTACCAGCCATTTAGTTTTCCATTTTCCACTTACTCAAATGAAATATGCAAGAGAGTCAAATTATTAAACAAACCAACACTAGCACAGTATGATAACTGTAAATGTTTATTCATCTGCCGCCCATGAACATCCAGAATCAGAGTAGGAAGTCTATTAGGAGTGTCAGTATATAATGCACAGAAATGTAGGTTGTTTGAAAGCCAATCAGGAAGATCAAGGGCCTCTTAAAATGACATTTCAGTGATTATTTTAACCAGTTTATTGATTACTACAAGTAATAGTATAGTACATTCTTGTTTAAAAGTTACATTTTGCAGTCGAGAAGGGGGTTTTATGAATGCTATGGAGATATTTTTAAATTTTTGAATCAAGATTATACCAACAATAGAGTTTGGAACTTTTTATGGCCTATAATAATCTAAGTTCCAGAATTTAAAAAAGTCTCTATCTGAAAAACTGTGGACACATAAAACAGAACTATTTAAAATTATCTTGCAGAACAGAATAGAAGGATCCTAAATCACATTAACTCAAACATTGTAGACTGACTTTGTGTTTATTCTGTAGGTCCTTGTGCCTTATTTGGTTTTGTATATTCAGTGAACTGAAATACTTGGAATTCCTATTTGTACATAACTGGTGGTCCATAATACTTTGTCAGATGTAAACCCGCGATTTGAGATGCCTTGAAACACTTAGTCAAGAGGATGATTTTTCTTTATTCTCTTAAATATTCTTAAAACCAAAGACTTGGAGGTACATAAAATTGGTACCATATGTTATCTTAAGTCCTTGCTATTCACGGTGAAAATATTTATTCTACACTATTACTTTTTATTTTTCTCTCTTATTTTCTTTCTTCCATTGTTTTTTTCCCTGTATGTGTTTCATTGTTGTTGAGACAGGGTCTCACTGTGCTGCCCAAGTGGCCTTGAACTCATGGGCTCAAGTGATCTTCCTGATTCCAGTGATCCCTGTGTCTCAACCTTCTGAGTATCTGGGACTACAGGTGTATGCTACTGAGCCTGGCATTGTTCGTTATTAAGAATAACCCTTTTGGATGAAGGATGGCACTTTTCAAAAAAAATTTTTTAGATGTTGTTAGACCTTTATTTATTCATTTATTTTTATGTGGTGCTGAGAATTGAACCCAGCGCCTCACACATGCTAGGCAAGCGCTCTACTACTGAGCCACAACCCCAGCCCCCAAGGATGACTCTTCATAATAAAATTTTTTGGAAAAAGATACAGAAGAACCACTGCTATTTGCTTAAGGCCTTGAAATAAAGTGGCTTGGGTCCTGGTTATAGGACAATCAAGGCTCACCAATGATGACAGGCCCTATGTCTCTTGTTGCTATTTGAACCATGCATACTTATATCTAAAGGGTTCTCTGTAGCCATTCCCCCCACCCCCAGAAAGCTCTAGATTGTTTTGTGTGGAAACAAAAAGCACTATTAAAATTTGCTTTTTAAATTATAAGAATAAATATCTTTACTAATTTTACTTAGAATTTTTCTAAATTAACAATTTTTTTTTTTCTTTATGGTACTGGAAACTGAACCTAGGGCTTTGTGCATGCTAGAGTGCTACTGAGCTACAGCCTCAGTCAGGATTTTTAGTGAATTAAAGATAATGTCCTTGCTTCCTTTTGCTTTCTTTTTTAAGACTAAGTATCTGATCTGAGCTCTAGCCTACCATGTCAGTAGTAGCACACGTGAAATTTCTTTTAGCCTCACTGTGTTCTTATACTCTGCTTAGGTACAAATTGTTTATATTTACTGGGGAAGATAAGTCAAGAAATAACTATTGACATGAATGTCAGGGCCAGTGGAAGTGATAATTCAATTTTGAGTGATTACCTAAAGGTGACAAGACTCTGGAGTGAGACTCAACTTTAGGAATAGAGCCCTCTTTCCCACTGTCACACTGACTTCTTGAGGACTGTCATAGATTAAGTACAGATAAAATGAAAAAAAACTTGGACCTGATTCTTGTAAATATCAATAATCACTTTTAAATTGTGCCAAGAATAGATGTAGAACTGTATGTTTATATAAAGGAGAAGAGTATAGCTTATGACAAAATAATTCTGCTGATGTTCGGTTCCTATTTTTCAGATAGAAGATTTTTACTTTTCTGGCTTTCTGAAGCTGATATGAGGAATGAAATGGGGCAATATTTCTATAGATGGTTTGTGTATTTTTAAAATTTTTGTTTTGTAACTCTGTGGTAAAGCACTTGCCTGGACATGTGTAAAGCCCTAAGTTTAATCCCCTGCACAAAAAAAAAAAAAAAAAAAAAGCAGAATGTAGAATTCTTGTTTTGCGTATTTTTAAGCCTAAATACTATTTATAGTCTGCAAGGTAGATAAGAGAGGATTTATTAAGCCAGTATTAAAGTACTTTTGTGGCTGGTGTCACAGCTCGGGGCTTAGAGCCCTTGCCTAGCATTCATAAGGCCTTGGGTTCAATTGCCAACCAACCCCTGCCCCCCACCATCACCAAATTAAAGTGCTCTTGGTTTAACTTTCTTTTTGGCATATACCTTATACTTTTCATATGTGGTAGTTGTACTCATGTAAACCACAAAAAGTGTTCAACACGTGGCCTTTGGAAGACAAGTACACTGCTACGTTCCCAGGAGGAGAATTAAGTTTAGGTCGAGAATAAAAAAGGTTTTCAGGAGGGAAAAGGTGATTATAGAAATCAATTTTGTGTCATCCCCTTTCTAAAAAAAGCCTATTTTCAGCCCATCTCATCATATCACCTGCAACTTTATGGCCTATAGAAAGAACTGCTTTTAGGTAAAATATATGAATGAAGAGCTGTCCTCCTGAGACCAGTTTGCCTGTCTATAAAATATGAAATACTCCCATTACTACATAGCATTTTAATCTCATACATCCATTTATTCTCAGAGTTTGCCACTTAGAATTTATTATTCAAAGGTTTTTGAGGACTGGGGATGTAATTCAGTGGTGGAAAGTTTGTATCGCATGCACAAGGTCCTGGGGTCAATCCCCAACAGTGCAAAAAACAAAAACAAGAATTTGGTTTAATATGATACGTGTTTTCACTTAAAAATTCATTACTGGGGATTATAGGCATGAGCCACTGCTTCCCAGCCTCTTAAGGGCTTTTAAATGATTGTTCAAACATGCTAGGCAGGTCTACTGAGTCACAACCCCAGCCCTTTTATTAAGTTTTTTATTTTGAGACAAGGTCCCCTAAATTCCTTAGTCTGGACTTGAACTTCTGATCATCCTGCCTCAGCCTCCCAAGTAGCTAGGATTACAGGTGTGCACCAACTTGCCTGGCTGGTTTCATGACTTTAATTCTAAGTTCATCAGTTGAAAATTTTGTAAAGTGTATGTATCAATGCAAATCTCTTAAATCTAAAATAGAATATCTGAAATGTAGTCTCTTGCACTCAAGCAGGATTTTGCCCAGGTCAGGAACTGAGCTGGCAGATGTGTGAAGTACATGCCACCCAGCCTGCTTTGTATGCTCTTCGTCCTGCTCTAGAACCAATTAATTAAGATCATTTATGGGATAAGGATGCAGCTCGGATGTAGAGCACATGAGGCATGCTGTTCAATCTCCAGCACACTGCACAAAAACAAATCATTTATATGTGAAATGAAATGTTTCACAAACTACCCTGTCCATTAGTGATCACAGATTTATAGACACCAAATCCAAGGAAAGTAGGTTTCCTTTAAGTCTTCCAAACATTAGTGCAGTAGGTCTGGGGGAAAGGCAGCATACAGGAACAGTATTATTTTCCAGTTGTCTAGAAAGGTTCAGGTGTACACACAGCCTGGAAAACAAGAAAATGGGACAAAAAAACAAAAAAAAATCTCAAATGGAGAAGGTGATTCCCTAACAAAGCATTATTACAAAAAGTAGAGTCAAGGATGCGCTGCCTCTGACTGATACCCGGCCTGAGCCTCTGGAGTTCGTTCAGAATGCCAGCAAGCTGCCTTCAGTCTCACCTTGCAGAGTTTGCATCCATGCCCCGACTGAGGGCAGCTTCCCCTCCCAAGCCAGCGATGTGCTGAGCCAAGTGGAGAGGCTTGGAGCAGCTATTGTGGTGGCTAGGCTTGAGTTACCCTTGATGAAGCATCTCTTTTCATTTGGAGAACAGTCAGCAATCCCTAAAATGTTCCTTAAGATTTTAGAATTCTGCCATCTGCTTCTACATTTCACATTTTTATTTTGACAGAACATTTCCTAGCCTACATTTGCCAGGCATTGTGTTTAAATGTCATTGTGATCATTTTGGTACGTTCCTTTTTTCTCTGATAATCAACATTGATGATTTTTACCTATGTGGCTTATTTCTGGTTTATGTTTTAACTGGGATTTGCAGGTGAATTGAACCACGAGATAAAGCACAAACCTTTTATTACTAGCATAGTTGGCACTATGTGATTGTTAAAAATAGTGACTACTGGTGTCATAAAGAAGCAAAATTAGCAGTTCATTTTTTTCTAGGTTTGACTCAGTGACTTTCAAGCCCTAGATCTGTGTACCCATGGTCATGTGCCTGACAAACATATAATTTTCACTTTTTTGATTAGTCATATATTTCATCTCTGGGGCTGGATGTCTAAAATGGGGTTTAATCTGTATTGAGGTCTCCAACCTGTTTGTGGCCCTAAGCTTTTGTGGATGAGAAGTTCCTAGAGTTAGGTATTCAAAAAAAAGCACCAATTTTTTTTTTTTTTTTCAAGGTACTGGGAATTGAACAGAGGGGCACTCCATCATCTAGCTACATCCCCAGCCCTTTTTATTTTGAGACAGGGTTTCACTAAGTTATCTAGGCTGACCTCAAACGCATTAATGTTTTCTAATATCAGTCCCATTGAATTAAAAATGGTCGTAGTTCCTATAGCAGTTCCATAGATACTCCAGATAAGGATAGAGGTAACTAATGATTAAGCTCTTTAACCTTCAATTTCCATGAGAAGGAGGTTGCATAGAGTAAACTTGAAGAACATACAGAAACCTACACTTTATAAATTTTGAGTTAATTTTTCATTGGAAAATTCTCATGGCATTGATTGTTGGGTAAGACTAAGAATTATTGCTGGGGTGCAGTGGCGCTTGCCTATAATCCTTGACTCAGGAAGCTGAGGCAGGAGGATCGAAAGTTCAGGGCCAGCCTCTGCAATTTAATGAGACCCCATCACAAAATAAAAAATAAAATGGGCTGGGGATGTAGCTTGGAGGTGAAGTGTCTCTGGGGTCAATCCCCAGTGCCAAAAAAGAAAAAAAGATTAAGAATTATTTTGTCTTGGAGGGATGGGAGTATTGCCCAGAGGTCCTGGGTTTGATCCCTAGCACTACCAAAAAAAAAAAAAAGTCTTTTATGTATTTATGTGAGTCTTATCAAGTTCCTGGCTGCATTTTTTTGTGTGTCAGGGCTATGGGAAGTATATGTGTATCCAGAGCAATGGGGAAACCATAGGGAAATAATTTATTAATGTTTGGCTAAGAATGATTGTGAACTCTTCCTTGGAGGTCTTTAAGAACAGAGTAGATCATCCTCTGTTTGGAATGGTTCAAGGGCAAAGGAAAAGGAAAGGACTAGGAGGCCCCTTAAAGACCCCAAGGGTTCTGGAGATGCGTACGTGGCCTGTGTCAGTGACAGATGGAACAGTAAGTTCAACAGATGTCACGTCTGCTGTTCCCAGGCTGTGCTTCCTTTAATGTGATGACCTTCTGGGAGCATTGTCCTAAATTGTCTGCAAGAGGGAAAGGAGCGTATCTAAGCTTCTGGTAAACCTAATTTGGGTGGCTTATTACCTACTGCTGCTTTATTTTTAAACATCCAGTGATCCAGCATTCCAAAACGAGGAAATGAAACACTGTTCTCTAGTTTCTGAAGCCATTTTCAAACCTCTGCTGCTTCTGTAGGGGTTTGGTTTAGGTGGCAATCCCTGGTGATGCCTAAAGAATCTTTCCCCTGAGGGAAGATGGGGAAAGATGAGGCGGGTGAGGACGCCTGAGACGAAGAAGCTGGACTTGTTACTCCTTCAGACCCACAGAAGGAAGTGGCCAGCTATTTGCAGGGACCCCATTAAAGGGAATTGGCATAAACCAAAGAGAGACTGATGATTTTTTTTTTTTTAAATCCTTTCTTTAGGTCACTTTTCTTTATGTCTCTGAGAAGTGGTTGGATTACCCTCTTACGAAGTTTTCTTTACCAAAAAGGACAAGTCTCTGAAATTACAAAGACTTCTCTGCCATTGCTGCGCTTATGTGAGCATGTGTGATGAACTGAATTCACCAGACTGTAGTTTAAACTTAAAAAACAAAACAGAACCCCAGAAAGACTGATGTGTTTTATGGTGGTGTTTTTGTACAAGTGACTCATTGCTAACAGTATATTGACCATTTTAACATGCAATCTGATCTTTCAGGGGGAGACATTTAAATTCTCAGTACAGACACTAGACTTGGGACAAATAATTGTGTTTGTACCTTGGTACTAATCTCAGTCATGTCCTCACTGGATGCTTTTTTCCAAATAATGCCTGATCTGTCCAAAAACAGTATACTAAAACTTGTCGTTAAAAATATATCAAGTTTAATAGCAAGCCATGGATATTTTTACTGCCTTTTATTTATTGCTGGGTGTATTTTATTAGAAGGAAAGGTAAATAAATGTGTTTTGCAGAAAATATGTAGTGTAAGCACCAGTAGCAGTTATTATTTTTTTAACTGGATTGTGGAGCATTTACACACTTAGTTTATTAGGGACCTTCCCATAAAAATTTTGAGTAACCCAGGTCCAAACAGAGGTCATAAGTTTATCCAAGCCATCCCTCTAGAGCACAGACTAAAGAGAGGTGACATCACACAGCTGAAGAGAGGCCAAGAAACATTCCCTTCATCTTCAGATTCCAAGCGGCCTTGGCTTCGCCCCATCTATAGTATTTATTCTTCCCAGAAAGAATTGTAAGTGAAATTTAGATAGTCAATTGTGTTAGCAGTGTTCAAGTTCAACTTTTGAAAAATGTACTTTGTACATATTATAAATACTTGTACTCTGGCTTCTTGAATATAGTTGTTTGAGGCCTTCATTTGATAAATACTAATTTTTCTTAGTCAATTGGGAGGTGTATGACCTTTTGCTGAACACAGTATACAAAGATTTGCACAAGCTGGTTGCTGACCACAAGGAGGTTCTAGTCTAGGGAGAGTGTTGGGCGGGACAACACTTTCCTATCTAGGGAAGAGTACTTTCCTATCTAGGGAATCTTGTTATGATGTTTCTGTGCCTTATTTGCATAGTGGTGGAAAAGGCTTTTTACACTTGTCATGCTATGATTATCTGCTTCTAATTTAGCTTTTTTGCCAGGCAGCTACTACAGATCCCCATAAAACCAAATACCCTCAAAAGAGGGAAGGTCACTGCCATGGAGAAGCTGCCTGAGGAAGGACCTAGAAGGATGGGAGGGCCAGTTTCAGAGGGCCAGTATCCCAGGGCTGTGCGACTGGACCTGAAGGCCAGCTGCTGAGGGAAGATGTGAGCGGGAACCCGTCAGTATAGGGCCTAAACCCTCACCTGAGGCACCTCCTGCCAGCTATGGAACCTCAGGTCGCTCACTTGCCACGTGCAACCTTTGGTTCCAATCTGTGTGCCAGAATATTTTCATATAGGGCCATTTTTAGTTCTAAATAGTATAATGTAGGTAAAAGTGCCTGGCACACAGGACAGCTTTTTGCAGCATTCCAGCCAACTACAGCATTAAATCCAAAGGTAGGACATTAAAAACTTGAACCTGTAATTCAAACCCAGGGCATTCATTTCCTTCTCAGGACCAGGAAGCTTTCATAAGCCCTGCCTTTCCTCATTCTTTCTTTCTTAAAGGCTGTTATTAGACTGTCCCTGATAAAGAAGACCATTCTTTCCCTCCTAAATTCTTGCAGCCCTGATGAGAATACAAGTTACTCTTACTTTCTGGTAATGCTGTCACATGTTGATGTAAGAACTCACACACATGTTCATTTGATCCTTACAGATTACTATAAAAGGGATTATTTCACGTTCTTTACCACCAAGCAACCAAGCCCCCCTCAACCTCCTGGCAAATAAGTTTTCAACACTCCGTCACATCAAAACACTATCAATTCAATAAGCTCTGGTTCTCATTTCCTTTCCTGAGTTCTGTAGGCTGAAACTGCAACCTCCTTTTTTTCTTAAGCCATTTGTGCTACTTTACAAGATGTGTCATGTACTATCTGTGTAGATTTAGGTCTTTGAACCTACCCTTTGTTTGTTTCTTTCTGCACTTGCCTTAAAGTCTCTGCTGCTCTCCCTGCTTCTCATGGAACTTCCTAAACAGCCTGTCTCCTCTTCCTCCAGTACTTCTTAGGCCACTCAGTTTTTTCTTTCTGTCTCTTCCTTCCCAAATTCCCACACAGCTTTAGACATAACCATTTTCAGCGACCACTTGCCCTTTCTCTGAAACTCCCTGGGTGAGCAGCACCCCACTCGCCTCCCTCACCATCCCACTGAACCCCCCTCCCATAACAAGAAAGCCACCTGCTTTGTGTTTCTCCTGGAGGTCCTCCAGGTAGATGGGCCCAGCCTGTGGGTCTGTACTCCCCACTCCTGGGAAGCCAAGCCTGCCAGGGCATGCCCTGCCCTCATCCTCCTTAATTTGGGGGTCTGGGAGCTTTGCACGGATGTGCCTACATCTCTGTGTTCACAGGCTCACCTGTTCATGACCCTCCTCTTTTATTTTGTCTTGGTCACTACATAGAAGACATTGGGGCCTCCTCTACTCCCTGTTCTTCCCACTGTGTTTGACCCCAAGCCTCTATGGCAACCCTCAGGCTCTATGGAAACCACCTGATGGCGGGCTAGCCTAAAGATGCAGAATCCCCTTGAGCTTTTGAAATATTTTCCACAAAACACTAGGATTCTACAGGCTTTGAATTGACTTTGGGGGGATTAAAGGGTGCTGGAGATTGAGACCAGCAGTGCTCTATCACATCCCCAGCCCTTTTTATTTTTTGAGACAGGGTCTCACTATGTTGCTGAGACAGGCCTTGAACTTACCATGCTCCTGCCTCAGCCTCCTGAGTAGTTGAGATGATAGATATGCACCATTGCACACGGCTGAAATTTTACCTTAAAAAACATCTTCAACCATGAAAATGCAATAAAATGTCTATTCAAATGTGTATTCAATCTGTATTGTAGGTAGTTGTACCCTCACTTATAGACCTAAGTGAAGCTAGTGTTACAATTGTATGAATAAATTAAACTTGATAAAAGTATTTTATCTGCTTTATGGATTGGGTCTCGGTTACATTTTATTTACAAAACGGGTTCTGCAGCTGAAAAAAAAATGGCATGCAACTACCACCTTAGGTGAACACCCTACTCATTCCTCACTTCACCTGAGACTATCAGACTCTCAGACGTTTTCATCTCCCTTGATCTTACAGAAGTCTCAAAAATACCCTGATTTTGAAAAAAAAAAAAAAATCCAAACAAATCTAAAAAGTCACCTCTAAACCCACTACCTCCAAAAATAAACTATTTGTTGTTTTCCAGAGTTGATTTTGTGAACTTAACCATTTTTATATAATGTAGTAAAAGTCTTCCTCTAGTAAAGTCCAGGGAAATGAGGCCTTTTATTCAGCCCATTCTGCATCTGTCAGACGTTAGATTTCTTTTTATAGTCCATTTGCTGTCCTGGAGATTATCTTGTCTTTTTCTGCTTTTCAACTAGTTCTAACGACTCCTAAATGACAGTGTTATTTAAGACAACTTCTAATACCTCTTCTTTTCATTGTTTCATTGCTAAGGAGAATGACTAGGCCTTTTTAACAATTATGACAAAGTTGCCTAGCATGTGCACCAGGACCTGAGTTCCCTCCCCCAGCAGAGGAAAAAAAAAAAAAAAAAAAAAAGCAAGCAAGCAGGGATGTTTCCCCCGGGGGCACACCCTCCCGGCTCTTGGGAGGCTGAAGCAGGAGGATCTCAAGTTCAAGGCCAACCTCAGCAATTTAGCAAGATGGTGTCTCAAAATAAAATATCTAAGAGCCTGGGGTTGTAGCTCAGTGGCTGAACATCTCTGGGTTCAAACCTAGTACTGGGAAACAAAAAGAGATACAACAAAAGCTTCATATACACATGAACTTCTTTTATCTATAGGATGTCCAATAGAGGCCTGGTTTTTCGGTTGCTCTGAAATTCATCAAATTACTTGATGACAGGTATTAAATTCATAGTCAGTGTGTAATTATTGGGTTACAGATGCTTGTCATAAACAGTGATAAAAACCCATTATTGAGCATTTACCATGTGCCAAGTGCCCTGCTTCATTTTGTGTGTGTGTGCGCGGGGGTACTGGGGTTGAACCCAGAGGTACTTCACTACTAAGCTACATCCCAGTGCTTTTATTGTTTATTTTGAGATACGGTCTTGCTAAATTGCTGAGGCTGTCCTCAAATTTGTGATCCTCCTACTTCAGCCTCCTGAGCCCCTGGGATTATGGGCATACACCAGGGCACCTGGAGCTACTTCATTCTTCATAGGTATTTTTTCATTACTTCAGTGTCCTTTTTTATATACCTAAAAAAAATATAGGCTCAGAGAAGTTGACTGAGTTGCCCCTTACAGCATGAACTCTGAGCAATGATGCAACACTTGCCTCTCCTAGAAGGGCATCTGCCTGCTCCTTCTTCATTTTCTTGCCCCTTCTTGGTCCACTCTTCATATTTCTCCTTTATCTTTCCCCACAGGTCCTTCTGTTGAAGGTGGGCAGAGGGGATTCTGGTCTGGAGGCCCAGCACCATCACCCTGCACAGCTGCTGAGATGTGCTCTTGGCCTTACAAGCTCTCTCTCCAAGGGGCCTGACCCCTTCCTCTGTCACCTGCCTCCCCAGCTTGTACCACGGGGTTTTAATTATTTAGGTTTTTGATTTTCAATCCTCTCCTTAAGCCCATGAGGCAGACACAGCTGATAATCTGTACCTTCTTTCTAGCTAGCATTCAAATGAAGTGATTTCTGCAGGTTCTTAGAACTAGCACTGGACAAAGACAGGGCAAGTCCGGTATCGCTGGGTTAAGCAAAATGGCATCTTGCTCTTTCTCTGTGAAGCAGAATGGTGGCTTGGACAGGATTTCAATGCCAATTTCATAATGACAGCTGACATTCCTTCAGTATTTATTGTGTTCAAATGCTGCTGTAGCTTTTTTCACACAGAATCTCTTAATCCTCCATAATTCAACAGCAGCAGGGCTGTTCACCCACTTTACCCTAAGGAGCTGGCTCCCAGAATCCAGGAACTTGGGAAGGTCACACAGCAGGCAGGGCCAGGCACGCTCCACTGTTAATTAATATTTCTACCCCCCAACAATTTTTTTTTACAACAGAGGTCATCTATATTCATTATGAAAATATTTCAATTCTGATTTTTAAAAATATGTCTCTGTCAATGATTTCTGTCTAGAGTATTTTTTTGTTGTCTCAAACAGTCACTGATTCTACTGTATACAGAAGTGATCCTTCATGGGAAGAGTGTGCAGTCTCTGGTCTCCTGAGAACACTTCTGTCTTTACGTCAGAGAATAATGTTTGAGGCTGCCCAATTGGTTTATATCTATTAAGCTCTTCTTAGGAAAGAACTCAAGTTTAGACAACTCACAAATATTGTTATTAGACTCATCCTTTCAAATTGAACTTTAAAAAAATACTCTATATTTAGGTCGCAATGCATTGCAAACCTGAAAGGAAACAATTCACAACCAGCCTTCCCAGCAGCCTGCTCAGTGCTCTAATCCAGAGCTTCTCTAGCTTTAACATGCACCCAAATGAGCTGGGCATTTTGTTAGAAGCAGATCTGGTTTAGGAGGTGAGCCTGCAGCTTTTGGAATGAGCTCCCAGGGATGCTTTCTGCTTGGCAGCAGAACCACCCATAGACAAGCAAGGCTGGAATCCACACTGACACTCCAGAAAGAAATTCAAACTCGAATGTAGAACTTTACAAAAGCTATTTCCTCCAACCCAAATCTCATAGGTCTTGAAAACATAACTCCAGTCCTAGGCTCCGAACTAGTCTGATTTTCTTAAAGTTGACTTCCTTTCTGCTTACACTGGTGCATGCAGCTCCCCCTCCTTGCTGCCTGGTGAGTTGATGTATTCCTCTCTAGTGTGATTCGAGTGGGTCAGGGCTTGAGCAGGCCCACTTGTCCTCCTTGTATGATCTGCAGTGAGTTTTCTAGAAAATTTTCTCTTACCCCCTACCTAACAATTACCATTGTTAAGAGATATCTGGGAGGTGGGGTAGGGGGTAGGGAGAAAAATATAGAGCCTTAGGATTAAAGATCAGCGTGGTCCTGCCTGTATACATTTATCTGATAAAGTGCAGGAAAGTTTGCCTCTCTCTCTTCCCTACTTCCACCACGGTGAGCCATGGCCATGTCCAGATTGGACCCCAGATGGCAGTTGTGGATGCTCAGCACAAAAGGCTACTTGTTTACCCAAGGGTCTATCAGTGTTTAAATAGAAATGGGCGGAAGCACAGGCACATGGTATCAGCAGCTTATCGGGCCCAGGGTTTTCCATGTACATTTGCTAGTCACTTGAGTTTTCCCAACTCCCTTAGCAGCAAGGCCAATCTGTACTGCATTGAGATAGGGCAGGGAGAACAAGCCAGTTTCTGAGTGTAGCTATGTGAATGAGTCCTCAAGACCTTATCTGTGCTCTCTCCGTGTAGATAGTAAAGCTGTGATGGCCTGTGTATTAGCAGATACCCAAACCTGGGCACTGTGGCACATACCTGTAATCCGAGCAACTTGGGAGGCTGAGGCAGGAGGATCATAAATTGGAGGGCAGCCTGGGCAACTTAGTGAGACCTTATCTCAAAATTTAAAAAATTTAAAAGGCTGTGGATGTAGCTCAGTGGTAGAGCACCCCTGAGTTCAATCCCCACCATCGTGCTGCCTTTAAACAGAGACACCAGAGTCTGGTTTCAGAATGCACCCAGAAGGCAAGAGTACTCCAGGATTCATGAGGCAGAAATAGATAGACATCTCTCTTATTCCCCTGGTCTCCATCTTAGTTTGCCAGATCTGCATTTAGTGTAGAATGTGATGGTGTCAACAGGAAGTGTCAACTGGAGGTCTGGGAGTCTGTAAACACCTTAGAAGTGTATGCAATTTGGTATTTGGTATTTGGTCTTTATACATATTTCTCTAGGAGCAGATCTGTGACCCATGGATGTTCCTGTACTATTAGTTCTTTGCATTTATAATCACCCCCACCTTCTAAGCTCTTGCTACATGCCAGTGGCTGGGCTAAATTAGAAGCATTATCTAATTTAATTCTCAGGACCTTTCTGCCTCAGCTTCCTCAGGGCTACTTTAGGCACACACCACCCCACTCGGTTCTCAATTTCCTGAGATAGGAATTTTTATTTCTGTTACACAAATGAAGAAACTGAGGCTTAAAGAGTTGTGATTTGTCCAAGGTCACATGGATGACAGTGCGGGGATCTGACCCTGGACTTTATGTCTCCATAGCTCTTAGCACTGCAGGAGGCCGTTTCTAGGGTTTCCATCTCCATTAGTCAGATTCTCTACCTGGAACAGAATAGGGTGGATGCCTTTTTTTCCTGAACTTGACCCATCTAAAAACCAGCTTCATGAACTTGCCCTATTTATACATCACTTATACCATTATTACTTAACATTTTTAATTAAATTGGTTATTACTTAGCCTCATCCTAAATAATACATCACTTATAATAAATATACATCACTTATACCATTATTACTTAACATTTTTAATTAAATCAGTTATTACTTAGCCTCATCCTAAATAATATCCACAAAACAACCATGGGTGTGATAATTCTGTCATTATTGAGTTCATACTAAAATAAATATATAACCATTTCATTAACATGAAAACAGGTATGCACCACCTACTATCATTTAACCTGACCTCAGTGTACTGGTGTCTTGCTTTGAAAACCCAATGTAAAATTTTAAGGCTGCATCTGTATTGCAGCAGGATTGTAGGTAAAGTCACCTTCACATCACCTACTGCAGGTAGCACCCACTGGCAGGTCCAGAAGCAGGCTAGGGGCATGGCAGCTGGTACCAAGAACCTCCAAGGTAGCAGAACTGTCCCCAGGGAGGGCACTCTTCATTGGAGACCCCGCCTGCATCTTTTGGGGTCTGAGGACATTGCTCTAATGAGGCAGTGGTGGCAAGAAGAAGCGTACTCAGCATGCCTCAAGTTGGTTGAAGGATTCCAGGGACTGGAGCAGAATCCGTGTGCATAGGCCACGGGCTGTTGCTGGGATGCTGGGGATTATGGGAGGCCAGTCTTGCAGGGGCAGAATGTGGGCGGTAAGGGGGGCCAGCCTAGGATGAAGAAACCTCTAACTAAACTCTGTTGCCACTTCCATTCTAACCAAGCGTTCTCTCTAAATTTCATCCCCTCTGGGGCATAAATTGAAGAAGAAATTTAGAGTCCTATTGTCTGAAATTGTGTGTACATTTGACCTACATTGCTAAGACAGCTAAAGAATAATTTCTAATTTCCTAACTTCATTGTTATTCCAAAACGTGCTAAGACTCTGAGTAACCAAGGGCCCTCATACCCCGCCTCCCAATAAAAGTAGCATTTTACATATTAAACTTTCCAGTCTTGGACCTAGGCAACTCCAAAATTTGGCAAGTTAAAGGATAGCAGCACACTTGTGCTCTGGGGAAAGGATCCCAGGAATCCGTCCTCTTTTATTTGCACGGAGAAATCGGAGTGGGGAGGGTTTTCTGAGATCAGCTGGTAGTCAGAGCTCTCTGAGGAGGCCCACCAGAAAAGTGACACTTGTCTGCTCTGCAGCTGAGTTGGCGTCCTGGTCAACCCAGAGACACAATTGCCTACCCATGGGGATTGGGCTGTTATTAATTCACTGCTAAGATATCAAATTAATCAGCAAAGAAAGAAGGATTGAGTGGAGGGAGAGGGATATAGGTCCGCTTTTGGACCGGGCTGGCATTTAGCGTTTTGATGGTGCTCGTCCTTGTGGTTCAGTAGGAGCCCACCTGTGATGCTCTTCTGGGGACTGCAACTGTGCTTGCTGGATCCGAAAACAAAATCCCAGCTTTCTGTGGGTGCAGTTCCTGGGCTTCTTCTACTATTTCTTCCTTCTTCCCCTTCCCCTCCTTTGATTTTTTTTTTTTTTTCTTTTTGGTACTGCAAATTGAACCCAGGGGAATTTTACCTTCAAAGTACATCCCCAGTCCTTTTATTTTATTTCTAATTTTGAGACAGGGTCTCAGTTGCTTAGGGCCTAAGTTGCTGAGGCTGGCCTCAAACTTGCAATCCTCCTGCCTCAGCCTCCCAAGTCACTGGGATTACAGGCATGTACCAGTACACCCAGCTTCCTCTACTGTCTACCCCAAAATGGCCTATCTTGGCCAAGGACTCCCAGAGATGGTGCTTTTGAAAATGCCTCTCTCGCCAGCCTTCAGCCTCCTGTCCCATTCTCCACAGCTGTCCCTCCTCCCCACCAGAAGCTCCCAGCTTGTGGCTACAGGAACGCCAGGCACAGATGGAATGCTGCCAGTCGCAGGAGATCCCGAGGGAGATAAAAAGCACATCTTTGACCACTTCTTTACCAAACAGACCCAAGATGTGTAATTAAAGGCCTCGGGACTCTGCTGGAAATAGGTTTAAACTTGAGGTAATCCCTTCTGGCACTTCCTCTTCCTAATAACCATCAACAAAAATCAAACAAATCCACCTGGCTCCAGTCAGCAAGTCTGTAACCAGCAAAGGTCACGGGAGGAGCGATAAGAGAAGAAAGCGGCCACAAACCGCGTTACTGGAAACACATGTTGGGACCTGTCGGAAAGTGACTCTTGCCAGGCGCACACTGGCTCCGGGACAGGCCGCTCTGTTGTGGAGAGACACGTTCCCTGCCTCTGAGGGGTGCCAGCCAGCATGGCCATGGGCAGGCAAGGCGCGCTGGGGGACTCAGCGGCGCAGCGTGCCTTTGCCTTCTCCCTCTGTGAGACTGACTCAGGCCACAGAGCATACAGGAGTGAGGGTGCGGGGGTACTGGAGACTGAACCCAGGAGTGCTTTACCACTGAGGTACACTTTCAGCCCTTTTGTTTTATTTTGAGACAGGTTCTCAATAAGTTTCTAAGGGGCTTGCCAAATGGTCGAGGTTGGCCTTGAACTTGCGATCCTTCTGCCTCAGCCTCCAAAGTTGCTGGAATTACAGGTGTGCACCACCATGCCTGGCCAGAGGTGAGGCAATTCTTAACATTCTTTGAGAGTTAATTTCCCAAATGTAATGCACATGATGAGACACTGATGAGGACAAGGATAAAATAATCATCTCTAGATCCACCATGTAGCAATTACTCTGCAAACACTCTATGTACTTGCTTCCGGTCTTTTCTTCAGTGGGTGAAGGTGTATGTAGGTATGACATATAAACAGGTATGTGTGGGAAAGTGTTGTTTTTAAACTTTCATATTGCATTACATTGTTTTACTAGTCCCCTTGGGCTGCCACAGCAAAATACATAGATTGGGTAGCGTAAGCAACAGAAAGGTATTTTCTCACAGCTCTGAAGGTTGCAAAGTTCAAGATCAAGGTGCTGATTTGGTTCCCAGTAGGACTCTCCTCTGGCTTGTAGATGGCATACAGATCATCATGTTCTCACAGGCAGAGAGGAATTGGTGTCTCTTCCTCTTCTTGAAAAGGCACTCGTCCTGTGTGATTAGTATCCCATCCAGGTGACCCTGTTCAACCTCCTCACAGGACCCATCTCTAAATACAGTCACACTGGGGGTGAGGGCTTCAACATCCACAACTTGAGAGGACACGATTCAGCCAACAGCAACCATCTGCTTTTTGTTTCATTGACTCTAATTTGAACATTCTTTTTTAATATATATATCTTGTGTCACATCATCTCAAGTGGCTGAGCCACACTCCATCACCTGACAGTATTATAATGTACTATCCTATCAAATATTTAAGGTATGCCTCCCCCTGTGAAGCTGTTTTGGAAACATCCTGGTTAGGAGGGCACTTGGCGTTTGGCTGGAAGGGCTCAGCAGTCCTGCCACCGCTATCCATGGTAGAAAAGCTGTTTCCATGAGGAAAGTGAGTCCTCCCTGGGTGGCCCATGTCTGAGACCTTGAAGAAACCACAGGCAGTAACCTATAGGTGGGTAGAGTTCAGTTAGGTGTCTCCCTAGTGCTGAGGAGAGGGTGGCTTCGGAGCCAAAGACATCAGTTTAGGAGAGTATGGACCAGGGACAGAGTTTGCTCAGGGTGGTGAGGCACAGTGCTGATAGAGAACTTTGCAGAACAGGACATCTCCATTCCCTTCCTGGTGTCTGTGGTCCTCTGGGCTCTAGTGGAGGGGCCATTCCAGACAGAGGGTCATGATCTAGTTGGATCACTGGTGAACTTGGCTCCTAAGGTGGAGCAGGCCACCAACCTATTTTTGCCCATCTGTGTTCTCTCTTGGTGACCTTTGTACAGGGGCTTATAGTTAAAAGTGCAAACTTAGGACAAGCAGGACAATCCCACACGTGAGCATGTAGTGAGGACCTACTGTGTGTCAGGTTGGGCCTTGTTACCATCTCATTTTCCAGGGAAGGAATGTTGAGCTGCTGGCCCAAGCTCATACATCTGAGAAGTCAGAGAAGGGGCTCCATCGCAGGTCCCATGTCAGAACCTGCCCTAAATCATGGTCCACACTGCCACTCGTGGAGCTTTGTAGTCAGGCATGTTTGTGTATAAGAATTACAGTCAACAGGACAAAACAAGGTCATTGCAGAAAATGCCATTTTTCAGTGGGATTTATTTATTTATTTATTTACTTTTTGTGGTGCTGGGGATTGAACTCAGGGCCTTGTGCATGCAAGGCAAGCACTCTACCAGCTGAGCTATATCCCCAGCCCTCAGTGGGATTTAAATGACTCATTTTGTCAATATCTTGATGGGGAGGCAAGGGGTGAGGACAGGTCCTGGAAGCATACTTGACAGGATGCCTGTTAAGAATCTGTTATGATAAGGAAGTAGGATTAATAGGAATCACTGGCACTGGTATCTTGGGGTAAGACACAACTTCAGGTGTTTGTTATTTTGAACTAACTTTCTTGGTTCGGATATCTTGAATAAATATTGTAGGGAGAGAAAAAGGACTCTTTTCCTCATCCATCCCAAGGTTCATGATTGTGAGGATGTAGCTCAGTGGTAGAACTTCTGTTTAGCATGCAGGAGGCTCTGCCTGGGTTCAGTCCCCAGTTCCACGAAAACCAAACCAACCAACCAAGATTTGTACTTAATGCCCCGTTAATGAAAGATTAAAAAGACAAACCATAACAAATTTATGTCACCAAAGTTTATGTAAAATGGATGCCTCACCTCCAGAAACAAAGACCCAATGACCCAGAGAAACTATATTTTATGCCCAGTCAGGCAGAAGTGGGATGGGGGACCAACAGGTACAATCTAATGTCATAAACTGGGGACTTAACGATTGGGATTCTGTTGGGATTCTTCTTGGCTTCTTTGTGCAATGTTCCTTCCCTCCAGGAATAGAGCAGGACACTTATCACATGAGGGTTTTCAGGAGCAAGAAGGGAGAAGTTCAGGGACTCTTCCAGTCCTGTGGTTTCTCACTTTCCTTCAGCTTGAACCATTCACCATGCTAAGGTGCTGTTTTGGAGAGGCATGCCTCATTCACTCAACATAAATGTGTACCTCAGAATCATTCAACCTAGTATCTTAGCATGCATTCCAAAAGTTGAAGGATTGTCTAAAAACCACCAGTGAGCAAACAAGGACAGAATTCAATGTTGTACCGTGCAAGATTTTTTTCAGCCTTTGATACTAATAATTTTGACCTGATTGACCAAAAATAAAAAAGGCTTCGGATTTCACAAGAATGTTTTTTGTTATAGGATACATATGGTGTCAAAGAAGGGTATTCAGTGGAGAAAAACAGAATGGAATCATCATAACCATGTGGACCCTGGGAAGCTAACGCACTGCCCACACCATCCTGCCCAAGAAAGGAAGTGCGGGGAGTAGTACAGGGGGTGGGGATGAGATCCGGGCCCCAGGAGCATGGATGGTGGCGGAGAGAGACTTTCTTAGGAACAGGTGCTTTTTTGTCCTTCTGCCCCCTCAGTCAGAATAACTGTTGCACCACAACTGCACACAAAGGCATTTGACGCTAGGGACTTTCAGGGAAACCCGAGTCCTTGAGGCCTGTGTGTGTCACATTCTCATTCTGGCAGAGGCCAGAGGGCTTGCTGAGGGAGCAGGCCTGACCCAGGAAATAGTCTTAGCCCAACCAGGCACACAGGGAGGCTTCATTCCAGTTTGGGAATCTCCTGCTGCAGTCTCAGCCCCTTCCTTGTCTGGGTGTTGGGCGAGCAGAGCAGTGGATCCCCTCTACCTGGCAGCTGCCCTCATCCAAGGCGGAAACTGGATGGCCTAGAGGCTGGGGAAAATTTGGCTCAGCTCTGACAGGGTACCTGCCTAAGGACGGAGCATTCAGGCAAGGCTGGGACTGGAGGTGGCATTTGGCCAGAGCAAAGTGAAGCAGGACCCTTTGCATCTTCCACAGAAGAAACCTCTGGGAAGGAGTCAGGGGAACCCGGGTCACCTGGAGGATTCAGGATTGATTGTAGTATGGGAAGGGCCAGGAGAGAGTAGGACTATGACATGAGTGGTTTCCAGGACCCAACTGGGGCAGATAAGG
>JAJEJO010001635.1:51905-83630 GCA_020662805.1 Glaucomys volans | reverse complement strand
TTTTGTTTTGTTTTGTTTTGTTTTGTTTTGTTTTGTTTTGTTTTGTTGACAGGGGTCCCACTACATTGCTCAAGGCTGGTCTCTGTCTAGCAATCCTCCTGCCTCAGCTTCCTGAATAGCTGGGATCACAGGTGTGTGACACTATGCCCTGCATGAGGTGCTTTTATTCCAGAAATTTTGCCCCTCCTTCCCTCCTTCCCCAGGAGGTTACCTTTTTGAAGAAACCCACAGGTAGCCTGTAGAACCACCACCTCCCGGGCTGGTCTATTTCCTGTGGGGCTGTTAAATGTGTTCTCCATCACCTGCCTTCCTGGAGGCTGGAAGTTAGAGCTAGGCTTGCTTACCTTCCCCTGCGGTCATGCTGTGCCCTTCCTGTTGTTTGTATCAAGAGGAATTTTTGTCTGCTGGTCCCACTGTGCCTGGGGCA
Source organism: Glaucomys volans (assembly GCA_020662805.1). Taxonomy (NCBI): domain Eukaryota; kingdom Metazoa; phylum Chordata; class Mammalia; order Rodentia; family Sciuridae; genus Glaucomys; species Glaucomys volans. The sequence goes on along the minus strand of JAJEJO010001635.1, from coordinate 83,203 downwards.
GAGGTTGGTCTGGGTTGTGGGTTTTGCCTGATCCTTCCCGTGTCAAATTACCTTTTCATTTTCCATCTCACAAACAGTGTGCCATTTGCTAGGGTGACACTCTGGTCCCCTGTGAATATCCAGTTCCCTAAAGATCAATTTTACCCGATAGCTTTAGCATGCATTCTTGATTCCTGCTAGAATTGCTTATTTTGTTGGGACTGCAAAAATGTGATTTCCTGATCATTGTTCACTCTGTATTTGCGATCTAGAGTTTGTCAGTGAAGAAGAGTTCTCCTCCTCACCTTTGACTGAGTACCCTGAAATATAGTACCAGCTGGCTAGTTGGGATACATGCTAAATCCTATCCTTTTAGTAACTAATTTTCAGGGTAAGAAGTTGGGGAAATGTGTCCGGTCTCTCAGAGGCGAAGAATGAGGTTTTCTTTTCTTTGGTCTCTTCCACTGTCTCCTGCAAGCCCCTGCTCTTCAGAAACCTTGGGCCTGTATGTGCGTGCATGCGGTGGAGCTTCCTTCCACCTGGAAGCTTTTATCCCAGGCTGGCGCCCTGGGTGAAATGGGGAGAGGGAGGAAATGAGAACAGTGAGTCTCAGCCCCATGAGCTGTTTTCTCCAATTTTGGAATGAGCTGGGAGGGCCATTGGAGGATGCTGGTCCTTTACCCTGGTGTTCTGCTTATTTTATTTGGTACTAGAGATTGAACCCAAGGGTGCTTAACCACCAAGCCACACCCCTAACCCTTTTTTATATTTTATTTTGAGACAGGGCCTCACTGAGTTGCTTAGGGCCTTGCTAAGTTGCTGAGGTTGGCTTTGAACTGCAATCCTCCTGTCTCAGCCTCCTGAGCCACTGGGATTACAGGCATGCACCACCATGACCAGCTCTGGTGCTCTGTTTATGGGAGGGTCATTGGTTTCACCAGTCTCTGCCTGGGTGGCCAGCTGTTTCTAGTCTTTCTTTATTTTTGCTCTTTTTCATATGACTAATAATGGGCCAAAGGGGTATCAATCTACCATTCATCTAATAGTTCTGGGGCTCATCTGTGGGATTTGTCATCAGGCTCTCTCCAAAGGAGGTGATTTTAAGAAGCCCACTGTCTCCTTTGGGAGGAATAACATGTACACATAGGAAGCAGAGCAAAGAACTATGTCAGCCCAAATAGTCAAGTAAAAATAAACTCCATTGTATTGCCTGGTCTAATAGTAATCATTTATTAATCATTCATATTATCTTTCAAATCTCTGAAGATTGATAGATACAATCATTTTATATTTCAGACAAGGAAACTGAAGTTCAGGGGAGTTACATAGTTACCCAAAGTCACACAGCTTTTAAATGGAGGTGCTTGAGCTCTCTCTGTGTCAAAGCCCATGCTCTATTCACCACCCCATGCTGTTCTTTTATCAGATGTTAAAAGAAATGAGAATTTAGAGAAAGTTGGAGACTTAAGGCCTTTGCTACTTTGGAAATTAAAAATTTTCCCTTTTACATGTATCTACCAAAATCATAATAGGAGTTGGGCATAGTGGCACTCACCTGGAATCCCATCTATACCTAAGACTGAGGCAGAAGGATTGTAAATATGTGCCTGGCCTGGGGAAAACAGCAAGACCCTGTCTCAAAATAAAAAGTTAAAAAGGACTGGGGATCTAGCTCAGTGGTGAAGTGCCCCAGATTCAATCCTCAGTGCTACAAAAATAAATAAAAAAATAGCCGGGCACACGCCTGTAATCCCAGCACTTGGGAGGCTGAGACAGGAGGATCCTGAGTTCAAAGCCAGCCTCAGCAACGACGCCCTAAGCAACTCAGTGAGACCCTGTCTCTAAATAAAATACAAAATAGGGCTGGGGATGTGGCTCAGTGGCCGAGTGCCCCTGGGTTCGATCCCCAGTACCAAAAATAAATAAATAAATAAATAAATAAATAAATAAATAAATAATGAAAGCAATATTGTGGTAACAATGTATTAAATATATTGCACACTAAAGCAAATCTTCATAGGAAAAAATATGCCTATAACCACAACACCTTAATTTAATAGGTAATTTTATTTTAAAAATATATCCTTCCAGCATTTGCCCATAGGCATTGGTATTTCCACATAATATTTTTTTTTTTTTTTTTGGAACCAGGGATTGAACTCAGGGACACTCGGCCACTGAGCCACATCCCCAGCCCTATCTTGAATTTTATTTAGAGACAGGGTCTCACTGAGTTGCTTAGGGCCTTGCTAAGTTGTTGAGACTGGCTTTGAACTCGTGATCATCCTGGCTCAACCTCCCGAGTCGCTTGGATTACAGGCGTGTGCCACCACGCCCGGCTCCACATAATATTAATCATAGTACATATACTATTTCATGTTTTTTAGTTTGACTTTATGTGCATTATAAATATTTATATGAAGTATTTTTAAAACATTAGAGACTGGATACTATTCCATTAAGTAGAAGGCATTATTTACTTAATCGATTTATTCTTTTCAGGTTTCATTTGTATAATTCCTAATTCTTGTTATCTGAGAAAAAAAGGAGATGCTTTATGCATTTTTCTTTATATCTTCTTGTGAATTATTTCTTTAGGAAAATTCTCAAGGAGTTGGTTCTGCATGAGGTTCAAACTCTGAGGGTCACTGTGACCCCTGATGTGCTCTGCTGACTCACTCTCCAGGACCATGCCCACTTCATGGCCACCTGAAGTGCATGAGGTGCCTATTTCCTGCCGGCCCTGGCAGCAGGGTGGTCTCTGGGCCTGTTTTGCTTTCTGCTGCTTTATAGGTGGACTGTGTCCCTTAGAATTGTCGGTGTATGAATCTTTGAGTACCAGGACGTTTGACTACTGCCCCGTCTTTTGTTTACTATTTGTTTGTCTTCTATATGAATTGTCTTTCTTTTCTCTTCCCTTCCCTTTCTTTCTCTCTCTCTCTCTCTCTCTCTCCTTCCTTTTGTACTGGAAATTGAACCCAGGGGTGCTTAAGCACTGAGCCACATCCCCAGCCCTTAATATTTTTCTTTTTATTTTCTTTTCTTCTTTTTTTTTTTTTTTGCGGTGCTGGAGATTGAACCCAGGGCCTTGTGCTTGCAAGGCAGGCACTCTACCAACTGAGCTATATCCCCAGCCCTATATTTTTCATTTTGAGACAGGGTCTCACCAAGTTGCTTAGTGCCTTGCTAAATTGCTGTGGTTGGCTTTGAGCTTGTGGTCTTCCTGCCTCACCTCCTGAGTCCCTGGGATTATAGGTGTGCACCACCACGCCTTGCTGAATTGTCTTTCTTAGTCCATTCATTTCTTGGGGCCTTAGCAATCATGTATTTTGTACAAGATATGTATGTGTATGGCACACTGCGTTGGGTAGCTCAAAAGGAGTTTGATCAAGGGGTGGCTGATGAAGGTGTGGGCAGGGTTCAGGGAACCAATAAAGGACAGGGCAACCCTCTGGAATTGCTCAGCCTTCCCAATGAGGGAGCAGGCAGCAAGCCTCATAAGGGATGCTATATGGAGAGGGTCCCTGGCGGGAGCTGTGGCCTTAATGGGGATGTGGCCAGGTCAGGATGACTTGCAGGGAAGGAGCAAGGGGAGAATTCTCCATCCTCATTCTGTTCCTTCCTCCCACTCCTGCTGATGCCTGAGCTCAAGCCCCGTCCCCAGCATTTCCCACGTTGTGAGGTGATTCTAGGTGCATGGGTAAAAATTCTTCAAAGCTTAGTAGTCATGTACTAAGGTGTACACACACATATATATTAAGTGTTTCTCTTCTGTATAAAATATTTATAAAATCAATTATTTCAGCCTGGGGATGTAGGTCAGTGGTAGAGTGTGGTCTTGTTCAGGCAAGGCCCTGGGTTCAATCCCCAGTACTGGAAGAAAAAAAAGTTGGCTAGTACTGGTCTCTCTGACCAGTTCAGGGAGCCATACTCCCTACAAGACTCCACCACCAGATGATCCTTTGATCTCTGTTTTTGTTGTTGTTGTTCTTTTGGTATTGGGGATTGAACCTAGGGGCGCTTAACCACGGAGCCACATCCCCGGTTCTTTTTGTTGTTGCTGCTGTTGTTGAGACAGGGTCTTGCTAAGTTGCTTAGGGCTTCACCAAGTTGCTGAGGCTGGCTTTGAATTTGTGATCCTTTTGCTTCAGGCTCCCAGGTCGCTGGGATTGCAGGTGTGCAACACTGTACCCCGAAATCTCCGATATTTCTACCTCTCTGTCTCTCCTGAGACAACCTCTGAGGTCAAGAATTCTTGGTCACCAGTGGTCACTCATCCCTGGTGATCCAGAGGGGACTCAATAATGCAATGCAAGATTCTAAGGTCCCACTCAGACAATTCCTGACCTCACACAGGGAGAATCAGCTCAAGCCCATTGGCTGCCCTGGAAACCACATTCTGGCTATTAAAGGAAGTACAATAAGTACCATCTTCTCCTCAAGCCCCCATCTTCCCAGAGCATGCTACATAAAAGGATTCTACCCAGAGGTAGAGGCCAGTGGCCAGCACCTACCCTTCCCCACCTGGGAAGAGTTGTTTAAAGGCCCTGCTGGCCTCTTTGGAGAAATGGCACTGCAGGGAGCCATTTCTTAGACCAGGCTATTTATTTATTTATTTTCATTTATTTATTTATTTATTTATTTATTTGAACCAGGGATTGAACTCAGGGACACTCGGCCACTGGGCCACATCCCCAGCCCTATTTTGTGTTTTATTTAGAGACAGGGTCTCACTGAGTTGCTAAGAGCCTCGCTAAGTTGCTGAGGCTGGCTTTGAACTCACGATCCTCCTGACTCAGCCTCCTGAGTGGCTTGGATTACAGGCATGCGCCACCATGCCGGGCAGACCAGGCCATTTAGAACTCTCTCTGTCCATTCCTGTGGGAGCACCTGATTCACCCATGAGGTGCTCTGGGGGTGATTATGCTGTGAGAACACAGAGAAGAAACCAGAGGACATTAGGCAAAAATACATGACATTATGACTTGTCATGTATCTCATGATGTCATCCAAACTCTCTCTACAAAGTGGCCCTTTATTCTGTAAAATTTGAATCCAGCAATTCTAGGTTTGAATCTCTGATGTTCACAAATTTGACCTTTGACCTATGGTGTTAAAGATGATTTCCTGTCCTTGACACCATAGGTCAGAAAACCAGACTACCTGGTGGGTGTGGGGCAGGCCCAGTTTATGCCTGTGACCTCTGTCATTTGGGGGAGTATCTTGGTTTGGACAATGAATTATGGTTACCTCAGCATAGGACATGTGACCAGTCTCCTGAAAGATCATGGAATTTAGGAACTGGAAGGGATTTCAGAGGACTTTGGTCCTTTCTGTTACTGGAAGGTAACAAACAGATCCCTGCCATCCAGAGGGGGTCCTCCAGCCAAACCCCAGGTTCCACCCTGTATGCGGGGCTCAGAGGCAAAACTTCTCCTTTGTCCACCCCTCTGCCCTCTGCTCAGAGTTCTCTGATGAGACATGAGAAAACAGGACCACTGGGACCGCTGGGGGAACGACTTCCATTCCCCAAAAGGGTGGACTCTTGGGTTTGAAGTCAAATCCAGGAGGCTTCCTTAGGACAAAAGTGACGACTATCTGAGATGCAGAAGTGGGAAACTCAAAGAGAGGAAGGCCAGCAAGCATGAGGGGCCCAAAGGTACTGCCAGGTGTGCAGGGCTGGGGCTGCAGGCCTTGTCTGTGGGATTGGGGCCACAATGGCCCAGAGCCAAGTGGCTTTGAACTACCTTGACAGAACCTGACCACCTCAAAGCCTGCTGTGAGGCCAGCATTGGCCTTCCTGGAGCCTGCTCCCAGCCCCAGGGCTGTCTGAAACCTCAGCCTGATCCTAATCTTTCTGCTTCCATCTTCACGCAGGGATGGTCAACCACTTCCTATGGCGCAGCCAGGGCCAGCATGGGCATGTCCCTGGTTGAGGGTTTGTGTCTCTGTTTTTCTGGGAACAATGTGCTTAATTTACTTAATTGTAGGACATTTATTGACTTCCTGCTGAGCGGCCGGCAGGTGGCTGGGCTGGGTGCTGATGGTATAATGGTGTAGGATCCGCACTCCTCCTGGGAAGCCTGAACTATGGAACCCAGAAGGGAGCGATTGTTCTCCTTCCACAGTGAGGAGGCCCCAGGAAGGCTTCAGAAAGCAATTGAATGAAACCTCAAAGGATGAACAGGCCAGTACTTGGTGGGCAAAGATAGGAAGCACTTTCTGTGCCTAGGGAAACGTCTGGAGGTTCTGGAGCACTGGTGCTGGTGGGTGGGATTGGAATGGCAGATGGAGAGGCAGAGCATCTCAGAGGTGTGGTGAGAAAGCCCTTGGGGTCCTCTGGACTAGCCAAGCAGCCTGGGGCACCTGACTTCACTTCTCCAAGTCTTGGTTTGTTTATTGTAGAAATAAGATAATGTATTTCTTAAGGATATACTGAGGGTGAGATTGCCTGCAGTCCCAGCTATTCAGGAAGCTGAACTGGGAGGATCACTTGAGCCCATGAGTTTGGAACAACAGAGCAAAACCCTGTCTCACCAAAAACAAACAAACAAACAAACAAATAATATATGTATATATAATGTAAATAAAGTCCAGCTTCATAGGATGTCTGTCATGTGAATTCTCACAAAATGTTAATTATTGGCACTGTTTCTATTGCTACGATTACAACTTAAAGGTGGGCTGCTGTTCTTTTCTAAAACACGGGCTTGAGTCACTGGAGTGAGCTGGGAGGGCAGCACTCCCAGACCAGGTCTGCTCTTGTGATTCCATTTCGGGAGATCCTATCTGGGGCAGGAAGCTAATGGAAGGAAGCTCACATGCTGGCTGGCTCTGGGCTCTGCTGCCACGTTTTTCAGACAATTGCATCAGGACAGCAGTGTGCCCCTGGCATGGGTAAATGTGATTACTAATTACTTTTTATTCCACACCAGTTTATTACAACTCACTGAGTGTCAGATCTGGGGTCCAAGGTCTTAGTAAGAATTTGTAGGTAAGGATGGTAGGGAGGAGAGAAAAAAAGTCTTTTAAAAACTTATTCTGTGATATCAGAGATGTATTTGGAGGCCATAATCTCTCTGCTCTTCGTGACCCTATAGCTGGAAACTTCATGGAGGGGGAGAAAGATTTCTTTCCATGTCTCTTTCATCTCAGTGTGAGTGACTCGAGAGGAGCCACTATAGGGAACAGATGACATTTGTCCACTTGGGTATTCAACAGATATTTATTGCCACCTAGTATGGCCCCAGTGCTATGCTGTGCATTAGCTGTTTAAATGAGATATCAAGAGCCCTTTCAGGATTATAACAATTATCTTTAAAATGATTAGAAATAATCAAGTCCACTTCTTGCTGCCTGCTCCTTCTTAGGCAGACTTGGAAAGAGAAAAGTGGATGTACCTGTATTGCTATATGTCCAGGCAGCAACTTAAGCTGGAGTTAAATCCAACCGGAGGAGTGATGGGCAGGGAAAAGGTCAGCCAGGCGAGGGCATTTCCTGTTTTACAGCTTGTTCTCTCTCTCTCCCTTTCTCTTTCTCTCTCTCCAGCCTTAATTCCCTACAAGACAACTGCTAGGCCCTCCCATCCTGGATATATCACACTTCATTCTAAGCTGGCTGAGTGCTGGTGGGGTGAGGTGGCTTCAGTTTTTTAAGGAAGGAACAATTACTGCTCCCTCCTGCATCCCCACACTTTGAAATCCATAGACAGGAGCTAGTTTATCTCTGTTAGTTTTTTCTGTCTCTGTGACAAAGTACCTGAGAATAACAACTTAACTGGAAAAAGATTTATCCTGGCTCACAGTTTCAAGGGTTTCAGCCCAGGTTGGCTGGTTTCTTTGTGTCCAGGCCTGGGATGAGGCCATACATCATGGTGGAAGGGTATGGTAGAGCGAAGATGCTTACCTCATGATAGAAAACAGAGATGGATAGAAAAAGAGGGAGAGGAAGAGGTTGGGGACAAGATATCTTCCCCAAGGGCACATCCCAAAGGACCTACTCCCTTCAACTAGGTCACTCTTACAGTTTCCACCACCTCACAATAATGCCATCATATTATGAATTCATGTATGGATTAGTCCATTGACAAGGTCAGAACCCTCATGGCCCATCACTTCCCAAGAGTCCTGCCTCTGAACATTGCTACCTTTAACGAAGCCTTTAACACACGAAGTCTTTGGGGGACATTCCAGAACCAAACCATAACAATCCCCTTATATTTCATCAGAGGAAATTTCTGCCTCAGACATGTTAAGGAGGAAACTGAAGAGCGATAAATTACTTTAACAACAGCTGCCATTGTTTTTGAGAACTTATGAGGGTCCAAGCAAACAGGCATTTTTGCATGCATTGTCTCATTTAATCCTAGCAACCACTCTGCAAGTTCATACTATCGTCCCCATTGCATATAGGAGGAAAACTGAGACCACCAGAAGCGGTGAGTGCACAGTTGCCATGCTGGTGGAGGGTGGTCTCCTCCTTTCTCTTCCTCTTCCCCAGCTTTAACCATTCTTCACCTAACCAAGCGAGGCTTGGAAGCAGCCCTATGCACCTTCTCTGGCAGTGAGGCCACTCACAGCTGTGAGCCTCACCCTGGAGCCGCAAGGGTTAACCCTGGCTGGGGCTTCCCAGATGAATGCCTTGGCCTTGGGAGGCGGCTATTAGTCCTCCTTTCTAATTAAAAATCGCCACCACGGGCTTTCTCCCCGTGCTAACTAGAAGAGTGTGTGTGTGTTGGTGTGCAGAGCTCTTTATCTCTACTTCCTGTTTCATATTTAATTTGACATTTTTTCCAGTTTGTGGATGGGGAACACGTGTAAGGTTGGGACCATGTCTGTTAGTAATCATTCCACATTTTGGGGCTGGCTTGCTCCCATCCAGCCTGACTAAAGGCTTGTGGATTCTAATCTTCCTGCCTCACAGAAGTTACTTTGTCCTGATGGTCCTGGTTTCTGGGCTGCTGTTTGGTCTTGCACATTGCTTTCCGGAAAGTCTGGAATGGTTCTTGTGTAGCAGGACCCTGATTTGGTGAATAAAGAACTGAAGGCTCTGGGAGGGACAGCCCCCTCATTCCCACCCCTTCCAGGGTCTTTGTATGGGGGTGACACCTGACTCCAGACCTTTGGATTGTCCTTCATCAAGGTGGGCTGAGGACCTGGTGGATGTGTTCACACTCCATGTTTTCTCTGAGGTCTGAGGCCCCAAACCAGTCTGCCCTGGATTCCCAGCCTACCCCTGTGCAGCAGCATAGCCTCGCGGATCTCCTGGTGGAGTCTGGGAGCTAAGCATCAGTTGACTCCTTGGGTTGAGGCTCTGTGAGAGGATGATGGCAGTGGGGAAGTAGGCCTTTGCCCATCCGTGGGTATGATAAGGCCAGGGAAGTCTGTTGGGACTTAAGGTCCTAGAGACCCCTCTACAAGTCTCCATCAGAGTGGAGACTCAGAGCCAGAAACTCAGATGCCTGCTGCAAATGCCTGGGCTCTCCCCACAGTGTGACCCATTCTCCTCCTGCTTCCTGTTGGCCTCTCCCTCTCAGGAGCCACCTGCGAGGTAAGCACTCCACCACCGATACATCTCCGTCCCTTCACTGAGCGTTCCCCAATCAGTCTCTGATTGCTTGAGATTGTCTCATGTATAGAATGGGATCAAGTCAATCATAGAGTGAGAGCTGGAAGAAACCCACCAGTCAGTCTGATCTGGGAAGGACACACCCGGAATCTGGGATCCCCTGAAGTAGTGTCCAGTGCATCTTTCTGGAGGCAGGCTCATGGCCTCCATGAGCATCCCAGAGTCTCTGGGACTTCTCCAAACAGGCCTGGAGGGCACATGGTGTGGGAGGAGGGGCAGGAGACAAGTGGGATCCTCCACAGGGGTCAAGGTCTCATATTCAGGTAACATTGGTGATGAGACTGGGTGGGGAGGAGAGGAATGACACTCTTGGAAGGATGACAGAAATAGTTTGTTTCTCTACAGGAAAAGAGGACTCGTTTTTATTTGCTTTTAGCTTTGTGGATGTACAGCAAGGAATCTTGAGTATAAAGAATTATAACCAGCCCTAACTCCCTGACTTTGAATAATCCATTATAAAAGTACAGTTCCTTTTATCACAATATTCTTATCTTCTGTTTGTTTCTGAGCTGCAAAGAAATGCCCTAAGCTACACCCCAGCTGTGGAGTCTCTAGACCAAAGGCTACTGTTTTCTTCCTGCAGGAACCCTGCGGTGTTCCAGGGTTAAAAGGCCTGGGCCAGCCGTGTGTGTTTAAAAAACAAGGCTGACTCCCAGGCCAGCGGCTCCAGCCTGACTCCATCCTGCTGTTAATGGAGGACAGAGGACCACTTACGGCTTCCTCTTCACCCCATAACAAATAGCCCGCTCCCCCAGGCCTTCCTGCGCAGCCCCCGCCCCCTCCCCTGGTGGCAGCAGCAGGCCTGTTCCCAGTCTGCCTTCTCTGCCGGCCCTGCGGTCAGCCCAACAAGGCGTCTGAGGCCCAGCTCCTCTGAGATAAGGCCCAGACTAACCGCATTAGCAGAGAGCTTGGCAGCTTTGCCTGCCTCTGTCTGGTGTTTGGACACTGAGAGCCTCCTGGGCAGGGTGGAGGCCTTTGCCCTGCCAACAAAATGTGGTGCAACTCTGAGCACCGGCTCCCTGGTGCCTCCTCTGGGAAGTCCTCCCTGACTGCTCTGGCCCACGTGGTCGCCAAACCCAGCCCATGCATTTGTTTTGCTTGCGTTCGTCACACACCCTTTAAAGCCTTTATCATAGCTTGTACATGCACAGCTCAGCACACGGCCATCCTCACTGTCATTCCCATTTATTGGAACTCAATGTGCACCCAGCTTGGCACTAAAGCATCTTACCTGGATTATTTTATTGTTCAACCCAAGGGTTCTCTGAAGTTGGCACCATTGGTATCCCACTTTATAGAGAAGGAAACTGAGAAATTTCTGTTTTCTTTTCTTAGTTTTATCATTCTCTGTGATCACATCATGTGTTATCTGCTTATTTCATATCTGGCTCTGGTATCATGAGCTCCATGTGGCCAGGGACGTTTCTCCTGAGGACTGGGGACCTGGCATGAGCAGTTCCTGGCCTCTAGGAGGTGCTCAATAGATGCCTGTTCAATGGTTGAGTAAGACATAGGATGCTGTCACCTGTCCGCACCTCACACCTGGTCAGCAGTTGTGGTATCCAGGAGTTTCTCACACATGTGCGAATTATTTCCCCAACCAGACCATCAGCTGTTTGGGGCAGGCCCAGGTCTTTCCTGGAAGGGCTTTGAGGGGGAATGGCCCTCCATTCAAACACTAGCTCTCCACGCAGTTGGGTGATGCTTGGAAAGCTACCTATCCATTCCGAATCCAGGCGGCTACATTTCTGAAATACGAAAAATAATGGACACTTGCCTGGGGAGTTGAGAGAACAGAAGAGCCCCCTGAGTTCTATCAGGTGCTCAGAGTGAGGAGGGCCAGCATAAACCCAGGCTCTGAAGCCGGGCGTGGTGGTGCACACCTGTAATCCCAGCATTTGGGAGGCTGAGGCAGGAGGATCGCGAGTTCAAAGCCAGCCTCAGCAACTTAGCGAAGCCCTAACCAACTTAGTGAGACCCTGTCTCTAAATAAAATACAAAATAGGGCTGGGGATGTGGCTCAGTGGCCGAGTGTCCCTGAGTTCAATCCCTGGTTCCAAAAAAAAAAAACAAAAAACAAAAAAACCAGGCTCTGCAAAACTCAGAAAGTCGGTGGGAACCCATTTGCCACCTCTTATTAGATATAGAACAAATGTATGAGTGCATGCTTATTGCAAAAAATAGTGAATAAATAAGAGAAAGGAAGAAAAAGAAATCAAAGAATACAGAAATCAAAAAGTGGAAGTTTTTATATCTCTTTGCTCACATCCTGTTCCCTCCCCCAGAAGTAACCAAATAGTATGTTTTTACATAAACAAAATCGTACGGGGCATATTGTTCTGAAATTTGTGCTTTTCATTAACCTATCTTGGGGTCTTTCCCTGTCACAACATCAGGTTTACTCCCTCTTCTTAATGGCTGCACAGCATTCCTAGTGTGACTGGACTGTCATTTATGCAGCCACCTTCCTAGTGAGGACTTTTTAAGTTGTTTACAGTTTTTCTGTATTTCACATAAGATAACAAATGAATATTGTTTCTATTATCTATGAATAGATAGCCACAAATCTCTCCAAGTGCAGTGACTTGAAGCCACAACTTATTATTTCTCATGTTTCTGGGATCTGCTGAGCAGTTCCTCTGCCGCACATGGTACTAAGTGAAGTCTCCAAAATGTTCTCACCCACATGGCTGGCAGTTGGTGCTGGTGGTGGCTGTCTCCAGGAGTGCCTTGGCTCTTTTCTGATTGGTCTCTCCATGTGGCTTGGGTTTCTCGAAGCATGGGTTAGGTTCCAGAATTGTACTTATGCTATATCCTATTGATCAAAACTAGTTGCAAGGCATAGGCAGATTCAAAGGGGCCAGGATGGGAACTCCATGTGCTTGAGCAGGGTGGAGAGGAGTCTCTGGGGGTGGCTTTTGAGACTAACGTCCACAAATATATAAATATCCGTAGGGGAGTGTCCTTGTGCTTCATATATCTTTGTGAATAGGTGTGAGTGTTTTTGTAGATTAATTCCTGGAAGGAACTCTTTGGTTTAAAGACATGCTTTTTAGATCTGGATGACCCCTGCAAGACTGCCTTCCACTAAGCTGTACCCATACATACTCTCAGTATGATACCAGAGTGCTCATAGGGATAGGATGTGATCAGTTGTTTCCATCTTTGTCCATCTGACGGATGAAAAATTGCATCTTGTTTTTACTAGTAGGGGTGATAAGCATTATTTTGTGTTTCATTGCTTTTTTTAAAAAAAATTTTTGGTACTGAGAATTGAACCCAGGAATACTCCACTACTGTGCTACATCAACAGCCCTTTTCATATTTTTATTTTATTTATTTGATACTAGGGATTGAACCCATGTCTGCTTTACCACTGAGCTACATCCCCAGCCCTTTTTATTTTTTATTTTGAGGCAGGGTCCTGCTAGATTTCCCAGGCTGATCTGAGCTTTCCATCCTCTTGCCTCGACTCCCCAAGTCATGGGATTACAAGTATGCAACACTACTCCTAGCTGTGTCTTGTTATTCTTTATACCAAGAGCTCAATATGGGAATAAGGCCGTGAATTTCCTGTATCATCAAAAGAAACAGGAGAATGGTTTTGAGGGGTTGGAGAGGACTGTGATTCAGGGCCTCATCAGACAGTTGTGCTGTCCATGACCTGACTTTGAAGAGAGGGTTCAAAGTGTTGATGAGCAAATTATTAACCCTCTGCTATCTTTGACCTCATCACTTACGTAGATGGGTGTGGGCTTTCAGAGGGCCCTGTAATTCCCAGTACGAATGTTCTGTCTGGCTTTCTTGGAATCGAGGCAGCTCTGAACTGTGATTCCAGGGCTGGGCTAACAAAACCCATGGAGAAGGAGAGTGTGGGATGCTGGGAGTAAGATTGGGAGGGAGGTGCCGAATCTCTTCGATGCCCTTTTCAGCCCTTTTAAGGTTTTCCTTTCTTCTATTCCCACTTTCCCAAGAAAAGGGAGATGGAAGATAGAGGTCATGATGGGTTGGATGGAATAGTCCAAGGATTTTTTCGTTTGTTTTTCGTTTTGTTTTGTGTTTTGATAGTTGGGGTTGAACCCAGGGGCACTTTACCACTTAGTTACATCCCTAGTCCCCTCCTTTTTTCTTTTTTTTTTGAGAAAGAGTCTCTTTGAGTTGCTGTGGCTGGCCTCAAATTTGCCATCCTCCTGCTTCAGCCTCCCTAAGTTGCTGAGATTACAGGGGTGCGCCACAGTGCCTGGCTTAATTCAGTTATTCGCTGGTCAAGGCTGGGTTCTACTAATGTCCCAACTTTGGATCCAAGTTTCAGTCTCCTAGACTTCACACACTAGCACATCAAACAGGATCATTTGGGCCATAAAATATGGAAAAGCCAATACACATTTTGGCTTATGCAAGGGGGAGAAAAGGAATTTGTTGGATCGCATGTGAAGTTGTCTGGGAGTGGGGATAGAAAAGGAAGGGAGCACCGTCCGGCTAGGGGCTCCTCCCTCGCCTCTCCTCTCCTCACCTTGCTCTCCTCTGAAGGTAAGAGGGTTGCTGCAACTGCAGCCCCTCATCCTCCACAGCTGAGGCCAGCAGGATGGAGTGTCTATCTCCAGCTCTGTGTTCCCATCACAGGCCTCTGTGGCTCATTGGCTCCCCCAGGGCCATTTTTCCTTCCCTGACCCTGATTCCTTCCCCTGTGGCCTGGGGCACCTGTTGTGGGGATTGGCTTAAGCTGGACTGTGTTTCCCTCCTTGCAGCCTGTTTTAGAGCCTCCTCTCCAGAGGAGAGCCAGGGTGGACCTCGAAGCCACCCTAGGAGCCATGTCCTGAAGGCAGAGAAAGGACTCTAGGGTAATGTCATGGACAAAAGTCACTGACCCTGGTCCCTCCCTGGTGCACATCACATGGTCGTTCATTAGCAGGCAGCAACTACAGTGGGAGACATGTGGGGATCCAACACATCCTTGACTAAAGCTAAGCCATTTCACCTGAGGATAAGCAGCGACTGTCAAAACCCTGTGGAAAGTCCCAGGACAAGCACAAATGACCCAGAGCCTTGCTTAGGTCAGGGGTTATGGCCTGTTTATCAGCCCTCATGCAGTAGGTGATGAAAAGGCCTGGTTTTAACCCGTCTTCCTCCCTTTTGGTGTTAAAGAAAGGTACCTGAGGAGAGGAAAAGCAACCGAGGAATGAGGGGGCAGGAGCCAGTAAAGATAGAGGGCTTCCCTTCAAAATTTAATTTCCGGGATTATTATTTGTAAAATTGATTACTGCAAATTATCCATGGGGTTTAGGCCACGGGCACAGATTTTCTTCAATGGCAAACCTATATAGTTTGGGGAAGCAAAGCCCACTTCTTTGCTAGGCTGGGGGAAACAACCCTTGGATGTGCTAACAGGCCCAACGGGATCATTAGCCTCCTGTTAATCCTTTAATAGTTTACTCTTTTTATTTTTTTTTAGTGAAAGCTCAGGTTAAATATTTATTATACAGGAAAGGAATGCTGCTGCTTCCTCCTGCTTTTCCTGTGTTGTTGTTAATTATTTAATCGGTTATGGTGTTCAAATAGTATAAAACCTAAAATATACCGAACACTATATGGGAAAGGCATGACGTCCTGGAACTTCTGCCCCAGTCGCACCCTCTCGCACACCAGCTGCCACCCCAGAGGCAGCTTCTAGTACCAGTTTCATTGTGTCTTTGCTGAAAGTCTGCAAACTCCCTTTTCCATGGGAAGGAGTGCCGCAAATACATCACTTAATGACTTATTTTTTGTTGTTGTTCTTTGAAAGTAAAGGATTAGACTTTTTTACCACAGTGACTTAAAGGCTCTAGGGTTAAGGGTACAGAGTTAAAGAAACAAACCAAACCCACTTCCGCGGGTGGATCTGATGTTGGCTGATGAGTGGTCACTGGTTCCAGAGGTTTATCCACACTTGTGTCCTCTTCCCCTGGGCCCCCCCATTGACAGGGCCTGAACTGCTTCTTACCACTGTGACCAAAAATGGTTTCACTCAGCATTACTTGTTCAGCTCCCCCTTGCCTTATTTGCCGTCTGGGCTCCAAATGCCCTACAGTTTTCCAAAAATAAAGTTGAAGACTTGTCACCACGGAGGCTGTGCCAGAGCTGATGGCTCAAACTCTGAAGGCACTTCTGGAAGAAGAGGCCAAAAAACCTTGTGAACGAAAGTGAGGTGCCCCTGGGGAGGCGTTCATGGATCCCCGACTGTGTTCCACGCTTGGTGCTGGCCCAGGCTTACAGTGACCCACAATGCCTAGTCTCCTTCCCAGACAGCCCAGCGCAGTCCCGGGGTGTGCACGGCCCCGATGGACATCATGGCTGTGTCCCAGTGTGGGGCTCACTGGCGCCTCCCCAGAGGGCTGTGAATAGGGCTGAGCGTTCTCCTCATTTTGCAGTCCAGCACTTGGCCTCAGGCAGAGAAGTTCACAGCTCTAGGTCACAAAGTTAGGGCATGGTGGGAGCAGCATTCACCCAGGGTCTTCTGCTTCCAATGCCCAGGCCTTTGGCCTGTACAAAACCACTGCCTGCCTGCTCGGCACTGGGAAACCATTGACCCAACTTTGACTGTTTGTTCCAAAATAAAAATAGTCTTTACAGCGAGCAATTCACTCCTTAGAGATGAAATTTGCATTCCCAGGGGACATGTAGACAGAATCCTACCTGGGTCAGCTCACTGTGCTCCTTCATGAGGTAGCATCACTATTTAATAGAAAGAAGCTCCCTGTAAGTGAGCAGTAGGCCATGAGCTTTGTTCACACCCCTCTCAGATATGCAGAGAAAATGAACTTCTGTGTTTAATTGAGGGTGTAGTGATAGAAGTCATGGTCCACTACCTACTGGTGGCAGGAAGGGCGAATACAGTCAGACGCAACAGGTATTGAGGCCTTTTTTATTTTTTTGGTACTGGGCATTAAACCCAGAGACCCTCTACCTGAGGGTCACACCCCCAACCCTGAGCCACACCCCCAGTTCTTTTCATTTTATTTTGAGTCGGGGTCTCACCAAAATGCCTAGGCCAACCTTGAACTTGCAATCCTTTTGTCTCAGCCTCTGGAGTTGCTGGGATCACGGGCATGCACCACCCTGCTGGGCTCTGAGGCCTGGTCTTTTAAATAGTCCCCTGAGGTTTAACTCAGCCCCTTCTCCCCAGTGTGAGAAGGTATTAGGGGAGGCACTGGTGAGAATTCATGGACTAGAGAAGGGTCCCTCTGTCTTTGTGCTTGCCCTTGGGTGTGAGCTGACTAGGGTCACAGCACCATTCGAGCCAGTCCCTGGACCACCCTAGGACTACTGCAGTTTCAGGGTCCACTCCTACTCAGCTCAGACAGCAAGTGGTAGGATGTCCTTGCTGCCTTGTGTTCCTCTGTGTAGGTCTTCCTGTGTCTTAGCCACATCCCCCAGGTGGCCCTTGGGCAGGAGTTGTATGGGGACCTCCAGCTCCACATGCACCATGAAGGAGCTGAGGAAGGCCCAGATCCTCTTCCCTGACCACATGGCGTGGTCTCGTGCTGTGCAGGTACCCTTCTGGAGGCCACACCGGAAGTAGGGCCAGAATTGACTGCTCATTGTGTTCTCCTCACCTGTCCCTCTGCCCCTCTCTGAGAAAAGATTGGCCTTACACATCTATGAGTCTACCTCTAGATTGTTCTGCATCTGTCCCCTTCCCATAATCCTTTGGGATGGAAAGAGCCAACTTCTCTTTTCCTTCCTCTACAACTTACTTAAAAGCCATCTTTTTTCTTTTAGCAGTATGGAGGGAGACAAGGTCTCCCGGTGTTGCCCAGGGTGGCCTCAAACTACTGAGCACAAGCACTCTTCCTCCCATGTAACTGTGACCACAGGGAGCTACCACAGCGTTCCGCTTTTATTCATTTATTTATATGTGGTGCTGAGAATCGAGCCCAGTACCTCACACATGCTCTGTCTCAATGGTCAATAGTGTGAGAGATGCCACAGCTTACCCATGATTGTTCTCCAGGGAAATTATCATTTCTAACTTCCTCAACCTCTTCTTTTTATGTCCTGAAGGTCGATGTTTGCCAATGGATCTGAAATCCAGTGGGGCACAGTAGTGCACACCTGTAATCCCAGTTACTCTGAAAGCTAAGGCAGGAGCATTTCAAGTTCAAAGCCGGCCTCAGCAATTTAGCAAGGCCCTAAGCTACTTAGCAAGACCCTGTCTCAAAATAAAAAATAAAATGGCTGGAGATGTGGCTCAGTAGTAAAGCGTCCCTGAGTTCAATCTCCAGTACAAAAAAAAAAAAGTTCTGAAATAGTTTTTCACCACTTCCTTTTCAAACATCAGGGTGGTAGGGGAGTGCTTTCCTTTGACATGTGGGAAGGTTTACCATCAGAAGTTTTTGTTTGGGCCACTGGAACCTCAATGAAAACCAGGATGTAAAAAGCCATCTTTAAAGTCAGGGTCTTGTGACTTTGGCCATAATGTGGGACATACTCCTGCGCCTCCTGGGTGACGTGCCTGGAGGGCAGGCAGGAAAACTGAAGCTGAAAGTGCTGAAGTTGCTGAGTGGATCCAAATGAGCTCGGCTAATAAAAGAAGTTCAAGGAAGACACTGAGGCATTGGAGGCGATTCTTCCACTTTTAGGTATTTTTATCATGTGTTTGGTGTTATTTGGCTGGTCGAGTTCAACTTTCTTTCAGATAGGTAAGTTTATGTTGATTTAAAAATATTTCGTAATCTTTTAATTTCTTAATTTTTTTTTTTTTTAAATTCAAAGGCCACATTCATATAAGAGAGCCATACTTTTAGGAGCCAAATGTGCCTGTTTGATGAATGGAATGAAACCTGTCAATTGGCGTGTATGTCCCACGTGGTGCCTCCCTTTTAGTGCCAACTGGAGGCATCAGTCAGGAGTGAAGTTTTCTCAAGTCCATTCCTTACAGCACTAACTCCAGAAAAAAAGAACTGATGTTACAAGAGGAGGGGAGTGGCAGGAGGCGTGTGTTCCATGGTCCACTAGGCTTGGGAAACAAGTTAAACTAAGTTAATCAGGGTTTTTAACTTTTGGACTTCTCATCCTTTTCACAGAACAAACCATTATGTATATATTTTTAAATTTTTTTTAGATGTTGATAGACCTTTATTTTATTCATTTATTTATATGTGGTGCTGAGAATTGAACCCAGTACCTCACACATGCTAGGCAAGTGCTCCACCACTGAGCCACAACCCCAGCCCCCAAACCATTATATTAATCCAGTTTGGGACCACCGTAGATATGATTGCCCACATTTATTTCCTTCTGTTTTTTTTTTTTTTCTTTTTAAATTTATTTTATTTTTGCTGGGCTGAAGATCAAACTCAGGGCCTCACACACGCTAAACAAGTACACTACTCCTGAGCCACACTCCCAGCCTCTAAACTTACTTTTCGATGAGCATTTCAGAGGACTAATGTTGCATAGAACCCACTCTGCGAAGTGCTGATCTGGAGTGAACCATGCGGAAGGAAACAAGGGACTTGTTTTAGCTTAGTATTTCCAACATCCATGATCCCTGAACCAAAGGAAGACTGCAAGACAGCTGATTTCCATGGTGAGCAAGGAGCCCCAGGGTACCAGAGCCTCATTGCATGCATCCAACAAGCCCTGTCCACAAACCAGCCAGCCCAGTATAGGCCTCCTCCTGTCCTGAACCAAAGCAGGTTGCTCTTGAGAAAGAATGGGGGTTATGCTGCTTGGCTTGGACCTGGGAGGTGCTCAAGGCTCTGCTTGTTCAGCTGCAGGAAGTAAATCTCCTTCAACCTCACCCCTATCCATCAAAACTACAGCCTTCCTCTAACCTAAACAACACTCACAAAGGAAGAGGGGAGAAATGATTAGGAATTTCAAGAATGTGCCTGACATTTCTTCTTTGCCCCAGAAACATATTGCTTTGGACTACAAATATAATTCTAGCCATGTAAGATTTTAATGACAACTGGAATAAGTTGTAACCGGATTCCACTTCTGTTTCAGCTTTTTGAAGCCCCTTTGGCTAAAGCTGTACAGATGGTAGAATTGAGTAGAGCAGGTGGGTCTTTTTGCAAGATTTCTTGGTAGATGGCCAACAACCTCTGCCCCAAGATTTGTGGGCATTTGGGAGGCTCCATGAACATTAAAGGGCTTCAGGCAGGAAACAGGCCCCATCTCCCAGCTTCATTGGAACTGTCAATTGGGTTGACTTCTCCAGAGAAGAAAGACAGCCTGAATGCATGAGCACAGAATCAGATTGGGAGGACTTTCAAAGAATCTTTAGATGAGAACAAAATTTAGCCTACCTGGGAAAGACCTCTTGTGCTATATACCACCCTCAAACAGATTTATGTCTGGGTTTTGAAGCCAGCTGTTGGAGAAGCAATACTATAAAACTAAAGCCACAGAGGGTCTAACTTCACTGACTGCACAAACCATAAACCAGGAGTGAGGGGATCCAAGGCCCAAAGCCTACAGAATCAGTGGACAGTGCTGCTCAGGGGTCTCTGCAGGGCCAGCATTTTCTTTTTTCTTTCTTTTCTTTCTTTTTTTTTTTTTTTGGAACCAGGGATTGACCTCAGGGACACTTGGCCACTGAGCCACATCTTCAGCCCTATTTTGTATTTTATTTAGAGACAGGGTCTCACTGAGTTGCTTAGGGCCTCGCTAAGTTGCTGAGGCTGGCTTTGAACTCGTGATCCTCCTGCCTCAGCCTCCCGAGTCGCATGGATTACAGGTGTGCACCACCGCGCCCAACAGGGCCAGCATTTTCAACTGCAAAATAACCAGAAAGTTTTCCCCTCCTGAAGTTTTGCTGATACTCTTACCTTCAGGTTCTGAGAGATATACCTGAATCCTTGTCAATTAACTCTCTTTCTAGGGTTTTCATTGTTGGTGGTGATTTTTTCTTCTGATCTTGGGAATTGATTTGTTTGTTTGTTTGTTTGTTTTTGAGACAGTCTTCTAAGTTGCTCAGGCTGGCCTCCATCTTGGGATCCTCCTGCCTCAGCCTTCCTGGTTGCTAGGATTACAGGCATGTGCCACCATGACCAGCATTTTTTGTTGTTGTTGTTGTTTTGGTACCACTAAGCTATATCCCCAAACCCTTTACCATTCTTTTTTTTAAGACTTAGTCTCAAATTCCTGAGGCTGAGAAATCTGCAATCCTCCTTCTTTAGCCTCCCCAGTGACTGAGATTCTAAACATGAGCCACTGCCCCAGCTGTGTTCGTTTGAAAGCCTTGAACAAACAAGATGAAAAATCATCCTTGGGTTGAATTCTCAAGTGTTCAATCAGCACATTGTATGGACTCTACCTTTAGAAGATATCTAGAATGCACCACTTTTTGCCACCCCAAGTCTCATCTTGGATTTTTTGCAAGAGCCTCTCAACTGGCTTCCCTTCTACCTTTGCTCTCCTATAGTCTATTCTCTCTACCATGTAGCCAGGTTATCCAAGACTCTTTCCCTTCCTTCCCTGCCCTTCCCTTTCTGGAGAGACTGGTCCTAAAACCACTAGGACAAAGCAAGGCAGGCATCTGCTGCTTCTGGCAGAAAGCTTCCACGGTCCAGAAGGGGGTGTTGGTGCCTTAGTGTGGTAAGGAGGATGTCATTGTAGAAAAACTGCCCAGCGTGGGGATGTTGGAGCCTCCAAAGGGTGAGGGAAGTGTTTAAGTGGGAAGACAGAACCTGGGAGGGAGAAGAATGTCCATTAGGACAAGAGGCCTGGCATTGGGTGTCAGAGCCCCAGTAGAGTGAAGAAGATACCTGTGCAGAGGAGAGGTCTGGCATGAAGGGCCATAGTCCAAGCAGACAGAGGGATGTCCCCATGTGAGTGGGCTAGTCCCACTACAGGAAGTCAGAGGTGAGGAAGATAACCTTGCAAGAGCGCAGCAGGCACAGAGTCAGAAAGTTAGAAGGGCAGCCAGGGGTAAGTATCATGATGGTAGATTGATGATCAAACAAGTAAACATATTAGGGCTGATGGGAGCCAGATTTCTCATAGAGAAGGGAATTACAATTATGAAGAGGAAAGAAATCTAAATGTAGGAATGAATTGGAATTGCAGTGTCTATCAGAACTCATGGCTTTCAAAACGTACACAGGTAGATAATAGGTACTTGAATTATAACTTTACTAGCACTGAGCACTGAGGGTCTAGGGAGAGTGACACCTCACTAGAATGAACACACCTATCACCCTATCTTGGCTTCTAAATACTGTTTTCCACTATCGAGAACTAAAGCTTCTTGGAGGAATGGCCGATTCCTATATTAGGGCATAGAAAGCCCAAAAAGACCCTGGAATATCCTATTGTGTCAGTAAGTAAGAATTTGCTAAAAATAAATAAATAATGAGGAAATATTAATACAGAAGTCATTCCAAAGAGCCTTCTTCTGGTCAAATGTGGGAGAACTTGAACATCAAAATAAATAATAATAGTAAATCTAGCTGCAGATGTAGCTCAGCGGGTAGAGTGCCTGCCTCGCAAGCACAAGGCCCTGGGTTCAATCCCCAGCACTGCAAAAAAAAAAAAAAACAAATAGTAAATCTAACCTATTGGCCTAATTAGAAAACATTGACTCCACACTAATAGAAAAAAATATTTACATAGTTTCAAAAATTCTTTCCAGGAGCTGAGGTTGTAGCTCAGTTGTAGAGTGCTTGCCTAGCATGTGTGAGGCACTGGGTTCAAACCTCAGCACCACATAAAAGTAAATAAGTAAAATAAAGATTAAAAAAAGACAAGTGTCTAAAGTTTTTTTAAAAAATGCTTTCCACAAAATAGCTATTAATTTCAAGGAGAGAAGAGTAACTTTACTCTTTCTTCTTTCTCCTTCCAAAGAAAGAATCTGGCAGACGTGACAATAATCAGGTACTTAAAGTGAACATCATCAGCAATGGGACAAATGGAAATCACATGCCACCAATGCAGTAATTACTTAGCATCGCTTTCCTGATACATGACCAGAATCTAACCATAAGGTCAAAATTGAAAGACATTCTATGGAATAATGGATCTTTAATCCTCAAAAACATCAAGGTCATGCTGGGGATGTAGCTCAGGGCACTTATCTAACATGTGGGGAGCCATGGGTACTTCCAGTACTCCCCCACCAGCCGCCCCCAAAAGCATCAAGGTCTTGCAGGCTATGGAATGGTTCCAAACTGAAGGAGACTAAAGAGATGGATGACTAAATGCGCTGTGTGATTCTGAACCGTCTCTGGCCAGCTGGGGTTCAGCTGAGTTAGGCTGGCCTCCACTGGTCTTGGCTCTCCACTGTGGGTTGAGTCCAGGTCTGCACCACCTGTCTCTCACTCTCCTTAGGTTGGCAAGTACCTGAGGCACATTGTTTTCATGGCCAAATAAACAAGGCAAGCCCAACCACACACTTGTGTTTCAGGTTTCTGCTCACCTTCCATCTGAAATGTCTAATTAGCTAATTCAAGTCACAAGGTCAAGCCCAAAGTCAAACATGGAAAGGTGCACAGCAAAGGTATGGGTATGTGACGCTGCTATAATCAGGGAGCAAAGAATCAAGACTGACAGTTCTGCCTGCCACGCTTCTCTCAGCACACCGTACAATCTGGGAATTCCCACACCAGGTGTGTGTTAGTGCCCGCCATGCAGCTGACTTCAAGAAAGGTGCTTGTCTTGACTAAGTGATTGTTGCCAACTGTTTTTCTATCCTTGCTGGAGAAGAGATTAAATAACCATGTCGATGTTACCTACTTACATAGAGTTTCAGGGAAAGGTAGCAGTCCTGCAACTCGAACCTATCAACGGAAATGTAAAATGTGCAGACTTTGAAAGTTTTCAGTTTGATTTCTCTGTCCTGGAGAAATAATCACAGACACAGCTAAACAAACAAATATGAACAAGGGTGCTTATGGTTTGTAAAGGTGACAAGGTGGGACTTCCCAAAGGTACCTCAATAAGAGGGACTGCTTATTTTGGCCTTTTTTCTTTTCTTTTTTTTTTTTTTTTTTTTTTTGGGGTTTGAAGCTCGGGGCCTCGCCCCCGGCCCCCCCCCCCCCCCCTTTTTTGTACTTTTTTTTTTTTTTTTTTTGTGGTGCTGGGGATTGAACCCAGGGTCTTGTGCTTGTGAGGCGGGCACTCTACCCACTGAGCCACATCCCCAGCCCTATTTTGTATTTTATTTAGAGACAGGGTCTCACTGAATTGCTTAGGGCCTTGTTAAATTGCTGAGGCTGGCTTTGAACTCGCGATCCTCCTGCCTCAGCCTCCCAAGTGCTGGGATTACAGGCATGGCGCCCGGCTGGGACTGCTTATTGTGAAAGGACTAAATGTAGCTCCTGTGGGACCCTGGGGCACTCTTATAAGAGGGTTGTTACTAAGGAGCCCTATTGGCTTCTCTCTGCTCTCTGGAATCCTGGCTTGGCCTATGATCTTTCCTTCTTTCGTGCACTCCTACCATGATGCTGCCTACCCTCAACAGAGATGAGCAAATGGGGCCAACCAATCTTGGATTTTCAGCCTACAAAACTGTAAACTAAGTAAATCCATTTAAAACACATTTCCCAGCCTCAGGTGTTTTGTTACAGCAACAGAAAATAGATGAGTAGGGAGCTTATAGTCTTAGTCCGTTCAAAATAACCATCGCTTCTTGACTTTTCCCTCTGCTCAGATCTGTTCCCTTATCTCCTTCTTTTCACAGGTATTGATCTCCACTAACCTTGCACCCTGAAGTCCATTTCAGCCTCTGCTTCTGGAGAACATAGCCTCTCGTAGTTAGTTCAGTCCAAGGAGCAGCTGACCAGGAGGGGTTTGGAACTTGATCGCTCAGCACAGGGCTGATAGTGAGTGGGGTGGAACACAGTAGCCCTGGACCCAAGCTGGTGACACAACTGTCACTCCCTTGGTGGTGGCTTGGGGAAATGCACTGGGAGGCATGGTGCGTGGAGCGTTGGAGAGGTGTGCAGGCCACAGCAGCCACATGGATAAAAGTGTGCCAGCTAGCTGATGCCCTCACTTGATGCCAAGGGCCAGTGACTAGCAACTGAAAGGCAGGTGTGATGCAGAGGACCTCTTTGTTGCACATGAAGAAGTTCTAATCTCTTTCAGCAGAGGACAGAAGTCCAATCCCAGGACTGAATAGTCTAAGTGACAGAACTTCAAAGGAAGAGATGTCCAACTAAACAATTTTGCTAAGTCAAGGTCAAGACCCTGGTGGGGAAATCCCAGGGGCACTGACATACCAGATGGAGGCATCTACATGGATGCCCCAGAAGTCTGTTGTCGACTGAGCATGCAGAGGTGGCCAGCCCTGCTCTCCCTGTGCTAGACAATGTAAAGACCTCTCCCCCAGAGATGACAGGTACTTCTCATTATCCGCCCCCACCATCCCTCCTGGAAACTGGGCCTAAAGCTAAGGTTAAACCACAGCATCCTCCTGCTGGGGAGGTGATGGACCTGATATAGGAGGGAAGGGACCAATGACAGAGTCTGCAAGACTGAACCACACAGCACCCACAGGGGGCCAGGGGGATGCACCTGGGCCTGGGTTTGAGGCTGTTAATCACAGCATTGGATGGGGCAGGCTGACTCTGGCATGCTCTCCTGATGCCAGACCCCGGGATATAGTACTAACTCCCCTCTAGGATGCTCCTGAAGGCATGGAGAAAATGAGGTCCATGCTGAGCAATGCTGAAAAGCCAAAGTTGCCATGGCAAATGGTGGCGGAAGGGATTGAGAGGGTCAGGGAGGTGGGCATGTGGAGTGGACATGATGTTTACCCAAAACTTCTATCTAGTGGTATGTTCCAGGGATGGGCTCAGAGGACACACCATCCACCAATGGGGTAAGGAATGGGCTGTTGGCATCACTAAGCAGTTCAGTGGTGGCTCTCCTCTGCAGACCAGGGTTTAGGGAAAGGGGATCTTTTTAGAACTTGGCTCCCTGATGGTGATGGTGATGATGAAACCTAAATAATAGAGGGAAGAGGGCAAAGATCCAACCTCCAGAGGCCAGGGGATTCCAATGATCATAATAGCTGGCAAAACTGAAGTGGTAGCCAAGGGTGCCAAAAGAAAATTGTGGAGATGGTTAATGTGCCACTGTGTCTCTAGGGTCAAATACATTCATGTGTCACCTAACAATGGGAAAATGTTGTGAGACGTGTTGTTAGGTGATGCCATAGTTTGAATATGGCTTAAGTGTGATCCCCAAAGTTTCATATGCTGGAAGTTTGGTCCTTGGTTTGGTAAAGTGGGAAGTGCTGGAACTTGAAGAAATGGAACCTAGTGGGAAATAATTAGGTCACTGGGGGCACTACGCTTGGAAAGAATGAATGTAGCTCTGTGGGACTCTGGGTAGCTCTCACAGAGGGTTGTTATTACAGAGCAACATTGGTCCCTCTCTGCTCTCTGGTTTCCTAGCTTGCCCTGTGACCTTTCCTTTTTACACACACTCCCACCATGATGCTGTCTACCATGAGGTCCTCACCAGACCAAGAAAATGGGGGCATCCAATCTTGAATTTTCAGCCTCCAAAACTATAAGCTAAGTAAATCCATTAAAAATATATCACCCAGCCTCAGGTATTTTGTTACAGAAACAGAAAATGGATGAGAAGTGTATATTTTGCTATCAGACAAATATAAAGTGTACTTAGAAACTAAGACTGCTAAATCGCTAGGAGATGGAATCTTCTGGGACCAGCATCATATATGCAGTCCATTGTTGACTGAAATGTCATTGTGCAGCAAATGACTAGATGGATAGTCAATAAGGGTACTATTCAGCTTGTAGCCCCAGAAGAAATCCAGGAACAAGAAACAGAGGATCAAGGTCCAATGGAAATATACAATCCCTGCTCAGTGAACAGAGTTTTTAGAGCTGGAAACCACTGACTGAAGAGCTGGATTGGTCTCCAGAAAGAACCCTATGAAACCATAGCACATAATAACCTCTGTTCTTGGCATGTAATATCCCTTTGTCTCCCCCTACCCACTGTACCACGGCCATTTATTCAGGTCACTGCAATGGGAAACAGGGAACACCTAGATGTTTGAGGACTGTTGGACACAGGATCTGAGTTGACCTTGATACTCAAAGACTAAAGTCATCATCACTCCCCTGTTGGGTGAAGCACAGGGGTCCAGGTAATAAGTGAAAGTCTGGCCAAGATCCAGCTTACAGTGGTCCTGGACCCAACCAATTGTCATCTCTCCTCACCCTCACCCATCTCCCTGCCCTCTTAACGGAAAAATCATATATCTTAATAAAATACAAAATAGGGCTGGGGATTGAACTAGCAGGGACACTCAACCACTGAGCCACATCCCCAGCCCTATTTTGTATTTTATTTAGAGACAGGGTCTCACTGAATTACTTAGGGCCTTGCTAAGTTGCTGAGGCTGGCTTTGAACTCGCAATCCTCCTGTCTCAGCCTCCCAAGTGCTGGGATTACAGGTGTGCGCCACTGCGCCCGGCCCCTCTTAATTTCTTAAGAGTAGGACAGTATCTTTGAATTCCTTTTAGTTCATGGCAGGCAACAAGGGTGAAGTACTTAACAAATATCAGTGGAATTGAAGCTTTTCTTGACCACTCCCAACTGACTGTGTTTTAGTCAGCTTTGCATTGCTGTGGCCAAAACACCTGACAAAAACATCTTAGAGGAGGGAAAGTTTATTTGGGTTCAAGGTTTCAGAGGTTTAAATCCACAGGTGGCTGAGTCCGTTGCTCTGAGCCCAAGGTGAGGTAGCACATCATGGCTGAAGGACAGGGAAGAGGGAAACAGCTCACTGCTTAGTGGCCAGGAAGCAGAGAGGGGGCGGGAGTGTGGGGGGTAGGGGCCACAGGGAAGAACTCTTTCAGGGCATGCACTAGTGACCCAGCTCCTCCAGCCACGCCCCAGATACCTGCAGTTACCACCTAGTCGGTCCATTCAGTCTAGGATTAGGCCACAGCTCTCATAACCTAATCATTCCCCTCTGAACATCCCTGCACTAACACGGGAGCTTTGGGGGACACCTCATTCCTTTCCTGGATGCTTACAGCTTCTAACATTTATTCCACACATTTGGAGCTGCCTATACTGCTCTTATTATTTTTTAACTTCCTATTTTAATGTAATCATATATTTACAAGAAATTGCAAAAGCTGTCCTGAGAAGTCCTGTCCATCCTTTGTACCCTTTACTGAGTTTTCCCAGTGTTGACATCTTATATAATGATAGCACAATAGCAAACCAGGAAATTGAC
This sequence comes from Glaucomys volans, assembly GCA_020662805.1. Classification (NCBI taxonomy): domain Eukaryota; kingdom Metazoa; phylum Chordata; class Mammalia; order Rodentia; family Sciuridae; genus Glaucomys; species Glaucomys volans. Next base: position 55,386 of record JAJEJO010001635.1, on the reverse strand, counting down.
ATTCACACACTTCTATGAACCAGACTTGGGTTTTTACTGGTTTTTACATGTACTGTGTGTGTGTGTGTGTGTGTGTGTGTGTGTGTGTGTAGTTCTATGGAATTTCATCACCCATATAGATTTGTATGATTAGCACTATAATCAAGACACAAAACTATTCCGCTGTCACCTAGAGAGTGCCCCTTTCTATCCCTAACCCCAGATACCCACTGGTCTTTTCTCTATCTCTGTCGTTTTGTCATTTTGAGAATGTTATAAAGTGGAATCATATAGCATGTCATCTTTTGGCATTAGCTTTTTAAACTTACACGATGCCTTAGAGATCCACCCAGATGAGGCATGTGTCCATTTTTAGCCGGGTAGTATTCTGCTGTGGGAGGCACCACTTTGCTTATCTACTCACCCACTGAAGGACATTTGGTCATTGCCATATTCTGGCTTTTACAAATAAACCTGGTTTGAAAATTCCTATACAGATTTTTGGGTGAATATGCTTCCATTTCTCTAGGATAAAACACCCAGGAGTGTGAACGTTGGGTTATATGGAAAGTGGCTTTTATTTTCTAAGAAACTGCTCAGCTGCTTCCCAGAACACCTGTGCATTTCCTACCCCCACTAGCATCAGGTAAGCGCTCCAGTTTCTCCACATCCTCTCCAGCATGTGGTCTGCTCAGTATTTGTTTTCTAGCTGTTCTGAAAGATGTGTTGTGGCATGCCATCTGGTTTTAACATGCATTTCCCTGTTGGCTAATGAATGTGAACATCTTTTCTTGTGCTTGTTTCCCATTTTTATATCCTTGATGAAATGTTGTTTGAAGTTTTATGCCCATCTTTTTTTTTTGGAGGGGTACCGAGGATTGAACTCGGAGGTGCTCTACCACTGAAATACATTCCCAGCCCTTTCTGCTTTTTATTTTTGAGACAGGATCTCACTAAGTTGCTCAGGGCCTTGCTATGTTCCTGAGGCTGGCCTCCAACCTTCGATCCTCCTGACTCAGCCTCCTGAGTCACTGGGATTTCAATTGTGCGCCAATGTACCCGTTTCCTTTTTTTTTTCTTTTTCTTTCTGAAAAGAAAGATTGATTTTGACTCATATTGCTTGGCTGCATCGCTTTGGACCTGTGGTGAGGTAGAACACTGTGGCAGGGAACACATGGTGGAACAAAGTTGCTCATCTCTTGGAGACCAGAAAGCAAAGATCTGCCCATTTTCTGATTGGATTGTTTTTCTTCCTACTGTTGAGTTCTTCTTTAGTCTGGATACAAGTCCTTTATCAGAAATACGATTTGCAAATATTTTCTCTCAGTCTGTGACTTAACAGGGTCTTTCACAGAACAAAATTTTTAAATTTTGGTGAAGTCCAGTTGTCACGTCCACAGCCCAGTCATCCAGTACAGTGGAATAGGTTGCCGAGACACATACACACAAATACACACAAACAGTGTACAAGCATAAAATTTTATCAAGAAGTGCTTACAGGGGCCTGGGTTGTGACTCAGCGGTAGAGCACTTACCTAGCATGTGTGAGGCACTGGGTTCGATTCTCAGCACCACATATAAATAAATAAAATAAAGGTCCATTGACTATGAAAAAATTTTTTTAAGAAAGTGCTTACATACGCTGGGCGCGGTGGTGCACGCCTGTAATCCCAGCACTTAGGAGGCTGAGGCAGGAGGATCGTGAGTTCAAAGCCAACCTCAGCAACTTAGTGAGGCCCTAAGCAACTCAGTGAGACCCTGTCTCTAAATAAAATACAAAATAGGGCTGGGGATGTGGCTCAGTGGTCAAGGGCCCCTGGGTTCAATCCCCAGTACCAAAAAAAAAAAAAAAAAAAGTGCTTACAGAGAAGGTCCAGTGGCGATAGGCTGAATAGATAGCACCTCTATCCCTTGCTGCTTTCTCCTCTCCATCTTGGCGTTTGTCCAGTGGCACCTGGATGGACAGGTGACATGTATCCTTTACACAGTGCGCTGTTGCCTTTGAGAGAGGGTTTTCTGTTAGGCTGCGGAAGCAGGAGCATCAGCATCGGCCTGCTTAGTTTACTTGCACAGCACCCTGCAGAGCAATGTCCTGGTGCACACGCAGGAACGTAGCTTTCTATAGATGACGCTGGCTTGCCTTAGTTCCCAGGGTGCCTAGGGAGAGCCAGAGGCCTTAAGGATAATGTGTATCTGGACATTCTGCTCCAGGCTTGCTCTCATTGTTCCCTTAACTTGGTAAGGTTTTTGGAATCAGAAAGGGCGCATCCAGGGACGTGGTATTTTACTGTCCCTCTTTTCTTTAAGGATACATCAATTTATTATTTTCTTTTATGAATGTTGATATTGGTACCAGATCTAAGAACTCAACCCAGTTTATGAAGATTTTCTCTTATGTTTTCTTCTAAAAGTCTTGTATTTTACATTTAGATCAATGATCCAGTTTGAGTCAATTTTGGTAGTAGGAGTTGTGGAATTTAGCTCAAGTTTCAAATTTTTGACCTATCAGTTCTTAAACTACTACTTGAAGACCACGTGCTAAATATTCATTTATTGATGACTTTTTCCTGAATGCCCATCTTCCCACTACCTAAATAGTAAGACTAAAAGTAAGGACCATATTTATGCCTCTTGGCATCTCCCACTGAAGTGAGCTTTCACTCATTCTACAAATTTTTTTTTTAGTTTTTTAAAATTTTGTTTTATTGTGTCATTTGTTGAGTTGTAGAAGTTATTTATACATTCTGGATATGAATCTCTTATCAGATATATGGTTTGCAAATAGTTTATCCCATTCTCCAGATTATCTTCTTCATTCAACAAATATTAATTAGATATTTGTTATGTGCTAAGAATTATGCTAGGCACTTAGAATATGTGTATTTTCATGGAGTTTAAAACTTAGTAGAGCAGATGACAATAAGCAAGCAAAAATATCTAGCTGCCATGGTGATGAAGTGCTCTGAAAGAAATGAAAACCTTCAAAAATAAAGAATAATGGGACCGGGTGCAGTGGCACAAATCTGTAATCCCAGTGGCTTGGGAGGCTGAGGTGGACGATCGCAAGTTCAAAGTCAGCCTCAGCAACTTAGTGAGGCCCTAAGCAACTCAGCAGGATACTAACTGTAAATAAAATATTGAAAAGGACTGGGGATGTGGCTTAGTGGTAAAACACTTCTGGGTTCAATCCCTGGTACAAAGAAGAAGAAGAAGAGGAGGAGGAGGAGGAGGAGGAGGAGGAGGAGGAGAGAGCTAGACATGGTGGTGCACACCTGTAATCCCAGCGACTCTGGAGGCTGAGGCAGGAGGATGGTAACTTCAAGGCCAGTCTCAACTACTTAGTGAGACCCCATCAGAAGATAAAATTTTAAAAGGCTAAGGATATAGCTCAGCAGTAAAGCACCTCTGAGTTCAATTCCCAGTTCAATATTGAAAAAAAAAGAAAGAAAAAGAATAGGAAGGACGGAAGGAAGGAAGGAAGGAAGGAAGGAAGGAAGGAAGG
>JAJEJO010001635.1:33254-50110 GCA_020662805.1 Glaucomys volans | reverse complement strand
AGGAAGGACGGAAGGAAGGAAGGAAGGAAGGAAGGAAGGAAGGAAGGAAGGAAGGAAGGAAGGAAGGAAGGAAAAGGAAAGAAAAGAAAAGGAAAGGAAAGAAAAGAAAAGAAAAGAAAAGAAAAGAAAAGAAAAGAAAAGAAAAGAAAAGAAAAAGGGAGCAATCGGGAACCCTCTGCAGTGGCACTCACCTGTAATCACAGCTACTCAGGAGGCTGAGGCAGGAGAATCACAATTCAAGGCAGCCTGGGCAACACAGAGAGACCCTATGTCAATAATAATAATAATAATAATAATAATAATAGGTGGCAGAGGAGAAGGAGAGACAGGGCCACCAAAATGGTTAGGAGGTTACTTTCAGAAGAAGACAGCACCTAAGCTGAGACCTTATGTTGTAATATTGTGAATGTGATAAACCAAGTGGGGTGGAGAGCCCTAACTCTTCACTCGTTTAACCATCTAGCCATCTCTACATCCTCCAAATCTCTAGCCGGGAAGGGCATGTGGAAATCCACAGTCATTAAACTGAATGCAGTAGAACCCTTATTTCCTGACACAAAAGCATCCACCACATAACATTCAGTGAAAAACGAGTTTCAGAAAATGATGTCACCTTTCCCCTATACCATTCATGCCACCAGAGTTCCCCAAACCCCTGATTTGTTCCCCTGAGTCAGAAGTTAGCAATGGTCAGCGAGAAGACTCCAGATACTTGAAAACGTTCCCAGCAGTCTGTCTGCACTGGATTCCGAGCTCTGCCAAGGACCACCCCTCTTCCCCGATTCCCGACTTTCAAGTCTACCTGGGAGAAGGCATGTGTTCCCAGCCCACAGAGCTGGCTGGGGACTCGGAAGTCAGAGGCGCCTGGTGGGCAGGAAACAGATGCCCACTGCAGCTCCGCGCAGGACAGTCACCCGGCTGAGCGCAGCAGGAGCCTGCCTAGGAGAAGGATGCCGGCATCCCCAGCCTCGGCTCCCTTCCTGATTGGCTGTTTACAGCCCAGTGTGGTTTTGCGGTTCCTCATGGATTTTGGATGTTCATAAAACAAGCTGCCAGCTGCCTGCCTGCCACGTGGGGAGGCTCTGTGGGGTGAGTGCCTTGCTGGGAGCTGGGTGGGCTGACACAGCTGGCCTGTGTGCCTCCTGGTCAGTGATCTGGAGCACTTCCCAGGGCTGGGGAAGGAGACCCAAGCTACCAACACAGAGCCTGCTGACCAGTGAGGAGTAGACAGGGCAGGACCTCACAGCACATTTATTCTGGGTTTTCCTAGGGCTCCCAGGGTTTCCATCCTCCACCAAGTCCCCTCTTGGCCACACCTTTCTCCAATCTGTGCCCTTCCAGCACCCAGACCTCTAGTAGCTTGGCAGTGCTTAGCACAGTACTGGCACAGAGGGGCAGCCCCCACCTTCTCTGGGCATTTGCAGCCTATGCATGTTGGGGAAACCCACAAGGGTGAGGAGTGAGCTTTTTTCCTATGGGCATTGTTGCTCAGTAAGAATTTAGGGGCAGGGACAAAGCAGGTGCTTTGTTGTTATTATTATTGTTGTTTTTGCAGTTCTGAGGATTGAACCCAGGGGTATTCTGCCATAGACCTACATCCCAACCCTTTTTTATTTTTTGATTTTGTTTAGAGACAGGATTTGCTAAGTTGCTGAGGCTGGCCCAGAATTTGCCATCCTCCGGCCTCAGCCTCCTGAGTGACTGGGATTACAGGTGTGTGCCACTGCACTCAGCTGAAGCAGGTGTTTTAATGTGCAGGGGAGATCAGATCTTTGCTGGAAGACCTGGGAGGGCCTCCATTGCAGATGGGGCAAGCAGTGGAGCCCAAGTCCTGGCACTCTGGGACTATGGCTGCTAGGACTGGTCTGGGGGGCGGTCTAGCCCAGGTGATCTCAGATAATTTTACCTTGTGGTTTCCCTGGTTACTCAGGCTGCATCTCGGTGAGCCCCTGACCCATTACCTCTCCCTGGTCCTGGCCTAACATGATCAGGTGGTTTTACCTCCTGGCATTTGTCCTACCTGCCCAGACTCACCCTCCTGGGAGTGTGTACCCCGATCTCTGTCCAACTGGGCTGGGACAGTCTTTTCTCATACTTGACACTTCTCTCAGACTTGATATTTATACCCAAACATTTGGCTCTCTTATTTGGACCTATGAGCCACCTTTCTTCTCCTTGAAAACCAGAGACACCAGGATTCCTGTGCATGGCCCAGTATTGGGTATGGCCTGAGTGTCACCAATTGAGTTTATGACACATCATCTGTCCTTTTCAGCCCCTAATGGCAGGGACTCAGATCACCAGAATTCACCCTACTGCACCTCCCAGGGGCCTAGGTAACAGCCAAGTCTTGAAGAAGCCTAAGAGATTTGGCTTTAGTGCCAGACTGCCTTACATTCAAACCCTGACACCTTTACCAGCTCTGTGATACTGGACAAGTCACATAACCTTAGTCACATGAGGCTTAGTCTCATGTCCTATAAAATGGGAACAATAACCCTACCTCCTCAAAGGACTGTCTTGGAGGTTGGATAACACGTATAAATGGTTAGCACAGGGCCTGGCACGTAGTAAGTGCTCGTTAAATGGTAGTCACTACTTTTGCTTTCCTCTATCAAATTTACCCATCTTGTTTACTTTTCCCTGAAACTTATCAGGGACAGTGACTAGTAAAAAATTAACTAACTAGCTGGCTAATGTATTAATAATAACAGCAAAACCTTACGTAGCACTTGTTTTGTGCCAGTGTTCTAAGCACTTGATATATCTTGTATTTATCTAATCCTCCTAACAACTCTAAAATAGGCACTATTATTTATACAAATATCAAATGAGAAAAATGAGGCACAGAGAGGTCAAGGCTTCAGACTCCAGGAGACTGGCTCAGAATCCACAGCCTTAACCCTCACGCATTTGCTTTGCTTTCCGCAGAAGACAGAAGGCAGTGGAAGAAGCTGACCCTGGAGTAATGGTCAGGCTGGGCTTCTGGTGCTTTTCCTAACACCACAGGTAAAAAGCCACCATCTTAGCACCTGGCCTCTCACTGTTGTCTGTGGCACCTCACTGTTGGCAAAACATTTTGCAGTTTGCAAGGAAATTTTCACACACCTGCAATTTATCTGCCAATTCCAGCCATCAGGTAGGGGAGGCCAAAGAGAGCAGTGGCATTCCTACCTTACAGAAGCAACCTGCCAAGGTCACCCAGACAGTACAACGTAATGGGTCTTCAGGCCCTGCATGCAAATTCCTTCTCTTCTTTTTGTTGATGGCAAGGGCAAGTTCCCATACCTGAGCACCATAATGCCATAATAAAACTTAAGAATTAGAAAGCCTTTAAAGCCGTGCAGTTTATGTTCGAAAGCTTGAATGCCCCTGTGACGGGGCACTCACTATGGGACAGGCTGGCCTTGGAGATGTGGAGCCACAGCTCTGAGCCTCTCTGAGGAACATAGGCAGCCAGGCCCACAGGTCTGCCTCCCAGCCCTGCCGCTGAGCTCTCTCAGTCCTTCCTCTCGAAAACCGCAGTCCCTCCCTCGGAAGGGAGCTCTCTCTGTACAGACTGGTTAAGGTTTATTAGCCCTTAAAATTCCTTCAAGATGAGTTGGTATTTATTTCCCTGCAAAGCTTATGTAACTGTAAGAGGATACTGGGGCTGCCAAGGCTGTCTGTGGTTTGGATGAGGCTCGCAGCGGTTTCTTCTGGGAGCTAAATATTATAATGAATGATCTCATACTATCATTTTCTTTGGACCTGAGTTGTGCTTGTCCCAGTGGTACCCGGAGGAGCTACCTCCCAGACCCCTGCTGTTTGGACTCAGGATGGTACCCAGAGGGTAGAGTGAGGGAACAAGGTGATCAGAATCAGTCTCTTGAGGCACCTTGGCCACCAGCTTCTCCAAGGAGGCTCAGATCTGGGTCTTCAACCAGGGCTGAGTTCTGGGTGGCCACCGCAATTAGGCTGCCGGGGAGGTTGTTGGAAAGGTCAATCTTCCATCCACTGTCCATTCCTATCTGAGTTTTGGAAGGATGCCGATTCAGGACTTAGAACTGGAATGGAACAGGTCTGGAAGGTCTGTCTGCGGGGCAACCGCAGGCCAGTCCTGGGGAATGCTCCTAGCTGGGAGGGTCTTGGAGTGGGAACCTTCCAATGATAAACAAGAGGCACCGTTCCTGGAGCATTTGTGCCCACAAGGCACAAACGGCATTCACAGGGAGGCTGTGGAAGGCATGGTCAGTGGCACCACTTACTTGCCATGCGAAACTGGGCAAAAAGGTAACCCACCTGTCCTCATCTCTAGAAACAGGGGGTGCAGCCCTCCCTATGGGGCTGTTAAGAAGATTAAATGTGATAATGCACACAAAGCTCTTGCATGCTCTCTGGCACTAGTGAAGAGCTCAAAAAGGCCAGGCGTGGTGGTGCACGCCTGTAATCCAAGCGACTTGGGAGGCTGAGTCAGGAGGATCGCGAGTTCAAAGTCAGCCTCAGCAACTTAGCGAGGCCCTAAGCAACTCAGTGAGACCCTGTCTCTAAATAAAATACAAAATAGGGCTGGGGATGTGGCTCAGTGGCTGAGTGTCCCTGAGTTCAATCCCTGGTTCCAAACAATAAAAACTAAAAAAAAGAGCTCAAAAAGTTTTAGCAATAATTATCATCATCTAATTGAATTCCCCTAATAACCCTGTGGGATGAGGACTCTTGCTCTCCATTGTGTAGGTGAAGAAGTAAGGCTCTGAGAGGTCATGTGCTCAAGGTCATCTCGTTAATGAGCCACAGGTCTGTCATTCCTATTATGCCCTTGGCCTAGAGCTGAGGGAGGTGGGTTTAAGGCACGGATTCCTTTCTCGGGGAAGTTGAAAGCTACCATATGCAGGGCTCGGAAACGGAGGAACTGGAATCTCTGGTCACAGAGAGCGACTCTGGGGGACAGATGGTTCTTGGAGAAAATTTTGGTGGAGCCCACTGGATTGTGAACTCCAAGAGGGATCAGGAACCAAGATGGTCTAGACAGCTCTGGGCACGTGCTGGCGTTCATAGTCCTTGACTGCACCCAATTATCCTTGCAATGATCCTCTGGGAACCATCGTGTTTACAGGAAAGGGTGGCTTCCTCTGTTATCAGTAACCTCTTTGATCTTGGTGGCATGGTGCAGGTGGCAGTCACAGAGGCTGATAAGTTCCCTTGGAAATCAAGTGCTGTAGAGAGGTGAGGGGAAGACAGGCTTTGGTGCTATGGATGGAAGAGAGTGGCGCTCAGAACTCTGGGGCTGCAGAGACATGAGGAAAAGGAGAGGATTGACTGGAACTTTCCAGCCCCGATCAAGTGCCTTGAATTTAGTGGACAGAGGTTTATGAAGCACCTACTAAGAGTCTGTAGTGTGCTTGGGTGCTCAGGCACAGCCGCGAACAAGGGAGTGCTCCCTGCTCTTGGGAGGGCCCAGCCTGGTGGGGCAGGGGGGGGTCGGCAAATGAGTCATCGGATGCGTAGAGGGTGATTGTGATGCCCCTGTGAATGAAGAAGGCCCTGGGCACCCAGCTGGAAGGGAATGGAGAGGCAGAATTCCTGTTTTAGAGTAGTCGAGCAAGAGGCCTCACAGGGGAGGAGACACTTAAGATCCCTGGGAAATGGGACTCTGTTTTCAATCCCGATGGTCACAGGGGAGCATTTGAGTCCCTGCGGCCCAAGCCTGGCGCCAAGGCATAAGTAAAGCCATGTTAAGGCATTTCTGAAGACAGCACGAGCTGGAATCTGAAGAGTAAAGTCCCATCCCACCCAGGAGGCTGGGAATAATTAACAGCGGAGGGTCTTAATGAGGAGCCTAATTAAAGAAAGAAGTGGAGTGTCTGTAGCCAATCAGGTTAGAGGCGCCTACATCCTGGTTCCCTGAAGGCAAAGATGAGACTTGTTTTCAGGAGTTGTTCATGTGCATCCATTTGGTTTAGGATCTTCTTAAAATTTTTAAGTGTCCCCAGGAAAAAGGCAGTCCTGGGTTTTTGCTTTATCCCTTTGCAAAACAGCCTCCAGTCAGCCTCGCCTACCCCAATGGGTCGCCACCAATTCTATCTCCAAAGTATCTCCCCAGTGAGTGGTGCCTTCCCTTCTGCTCCTCCACTCCTCACCCTAGGTCCGCCCCACCCCAGTGTCCTGTCCTCCCCAGGCCCCTCCACATGCTGCCAAGGCTGTTTCTTCTTGTTGTCCTGGGAATTCAACTCAGAGGTGCCCTTCCACTGATTACATCCCCAGCCCTTTTATTCTTTATTTTGAGACAGCATCTCACTACATTGCTGAGAGTTCATTAGCCTTGAACTTGTGATCCTCCTGCCTTAGCCTCCTGAGTTGCTGGGATCACAGGTGTGCATCACCACACCCCGCTGCCAAGCTGTTTTTCAAGATGTTGCCCTGCCAATGCATTCTTACTGTATCTTGGAACCAATCCATAAGAAGCCCTTTGCACAGCCTTGACAACCCTGTGGTCTGGTCCCTGGCCCCTCTCCATCTTCACCATGAACCCCAAACCCTGTTCACCCACTGCACTTCACCTAGCCCCAGGATTTTTATTTCATGGGATCTAGTCTGATTTCACTGTCTTTGTGTCCTGGCCGGATACGTTCAACATCAACAATGATTACACTCTCAACTTCTGGGCTTGGTGGCAGGAGGCACGTTGCTTCAGTTTCCTTATCTACCCAATGGGCACAGGAAATCCTACTTGTGACAGTAGATGTTTAAAGAATGTTAAAATCTCTTTCCTACTGAGGCTGAAACAAGAGGCTACTTTATACTTTACACTTTCCAGGGCATGTCCCATTCATTATCTTGCTTAAAGCCATTGAAACCCTGCACGTTAGGCAGGGTGGGTATTGTGATCTCCTTATCAACCAGGAAGCAGCCTCAGAGAGGTGAAAGCCTTGTTCAAGGTCACGCAGGGAATGGACAGCAAAATGAGGACGGTGATGACAGCTGCACTTGACCTTCCCAAGGCTGATGCTGCGTGGAGGGACCCTGTGGAGACAGAGGCCTAAAGCCAACTGGTGTCTAAGGGACAGCTTTCAGGTCAGCCCTGCAGGTGACCAGGAACTCTTCATGAACAGGACACCCTGCAGCCAGGTCCCTCACACCCACTTTTTCACCACTGTCACTGGTCTCCTGCTGCTAGCAACTTCTCCTGAAACTGATCTTGGCTTGCCCAGTCTTCCCTTTTCTGTGGCCCCCACCCACCAGGAATGTGCGGAGCCTGGACTGTGGGTGGGATCTGGCTATGGCTGGCATGGGGATCATGGGGCAGCTTAGCCCCTCCAAACAGCTTTTCCATGGCCTCCAGAGCCCAGGGCCAGGTAATGCACTTCTTAAGAGAAGCCCAGTTCCTTACCTAAATCCTTCCAGGTGGGGAGCAAGAGGAAGGGGGATGTCTTAGTTTTCTGCTTCTGCAATTTGCATTCTTGCCATCAGGAAGGCCCTGTCCAACTGAGAGGCATCAACACCACCAGAGGAAGTGGAAGTGGGAAGAGGAGACTTCCATGCTCTCCCAGCTGGTTGGAGGGGTACCTGCTTCTTGGGGTGGGGTGGCAGGGGTGAGAAGTGGTAGGGAGGGGGATGAGGAGGAAGTAAGGCATCTTGAAGAAAGAGCCAGCTCTGCCTGAATCCCAACTGTCATTTGCCAGTTGTTTGACTTTGTGATGTAACTTAACTGCTCTGCAACTCAGTTTTTCTCCTCTCTGTCAAAGCAGGGGAATGCTTCCTTTATTAGACAAATATCTACCCTGTGTGGTGAACAGGACAAATAGGAGACAGGATCTCTGCTTTTCTGGAACTTACATTCCAGGAGTGAGACAAACAAGAAAAACCCTAACAATAAACAAGGTGATTTGGGTAAGCGTTAGGTTCAAAGCCTAAAGGCAGTTGGAATGATGGGGCAGAGAGATCTCCTTAAGGAGGTGAGCCTTGCCCTGAGGTGTGGTGAATGATGAGATGATTCTACCCAGAAATGGGGGAAGAGTGCTCCAGGCTGAGGGAACTGCAAGTGCAAGGTCCTCAAGGTGGGAATGAGCGGGAGGTGTGAGGAACGGGCAGTGGACACAAAATCCAAAATGGAGTGAGCAGGTGGGAAAGTGGCTTGAGTAGAAGTGGGAGAAAGAGGCAGGAAGCAGACCACACAGACTTTGGAGGCCATAATCAAGAGTCCAGAAGACTTTAGAGGTTCTAAGTTAAGCAGGGGAGTGATGTGATTGGATCTGTACTTGAAAAGATCTCTCCTTGACTTTGTTGAGCCTCATTTTCCCCATCTGTTAAAAGGGCCTCAGAATGCATATCTCCCAGGCTTGTTGAGGGGATCAAAAGAATCAAAAGCAAAAGCAACAAGAGAATTGATGAACACAAGCCCAATGTGCACAACGATGTCAGGACCTGACAGGGATGTGACAAGATCTGCTTGGGGTTGGCCACTAAAGAGTTAATCAAACCTGTCTGGCTAAAAGCAATCCCGCGCTGCTAATATAATGGTACGGGATGCAATTCAGGCTGTTTATTTTTTAGAGATGCAGTACTCCTATTAAGCAATCACCCTGTTTATGTCACTGCTAATTGAAGTAAATTGCTTTCTGCAATCAAATCGGGAAGTTCCCCCTTCCGATCATGAAGGGACTTGGACTCCGGTTCCTGATTTCCAGTATTTAGTCTGACTTGAGACTTGCCCTTTAATTAATTGCATACATTCCCCTGATTTCCTTAAACGTGCAGTCGGTTCGCTGTTGAGCAGGCAATGTGATGAGTTGATTCTGAAATTGCCCTCCAGGATGGGAAATATTCCCTCTCTCCCCATCCCCCCAGCCAGAGCAGCCTTTCCAGCCACTGGAGCTTCTGGGGCTGTTGGGCAGTGGGCTTTGGAGCAGATGTGAGAGATGGAAGTGAGAGACGGGTGTGACTGCTGCCATTCCAAAATCCCCTTGGTGCCCCTGCTCGGTGGGAAGCTCTGGTGCATTGGAGTTCAAGCCCATAACTCAGGCTAGAGGTGTTCCTGGGCCATGGAACCATGGAATGTCTGCTCATCCGACATTTCTTCTACCTTCACTTTTGGGAGAGGCACTGACGTGGAGGGAGACAGACAAAGAGCAACATAACATCCCAGGCAGAGAATAAGAGCCCAAGAGCCCTGACGCACCAACACTACCATGTACCCCCCTGTGCTCTTGGGGCACAGGCCCAGCCACAGCACAAATCCCAGAACAGAGGAGGTGTGGGGAGCTCACCAGAAGACAATGAATGGGCCTGGAGGATGCGCAGGAGGCAGCGAAGGTGGATCCTAAGGAGAGAGCAGTGTGAGGCCTGAGCTCCAGCCCAGGGAGGGGTCCTCAAGTGCCTGTTCTACTTGGTGGTCAAGGGCAGGAGGTAGGGAGGAAGTGCTTGATGTTGGGCAGAGGTGTTAGCTTGGGTGCCCTTGGAAGGCCTCTCTCAACTATTTGCTAGGCCACTAAGATAAGCAGAAAGTGTCCTTGGTAGTTCACCCTTGATGTTGAAAATAAAGAACCCCAGCTTTCAGTCCAAGGTGGGCTGTGTTGGGTGACTCACCCTGAGGTGTGCAGAGTGTGACTTTACTAATCCTGGGCCCCTGTGGAGGGCAGCCTGCAAGGCCTGCTCAGTTGCTGCCCCTCCATGGAGTCCTGCTGGATGAACTCAGCAGGAATCTTCGCTGGCTTCCCATGGCAACCTGTGCCTCTGGGAGAGTGCTGGGTCCCTTCTGCCCTGTAGGCGACCTTGTATTTGAGTTTCCTCAACCCGGGATGAAACATGTGCCTTGAGTAAGGAACTCTGAAGAAAAACATTCAATGACAACAGTCCCTGTCTTCAGAGCCAACAGCATGGTGGAGGAGTGAGGCAAGCAGTCAAAAGTGAACTACAGGGCTGGGGATATAGCTCAGCTGGTAGAGTGCTTGCCTTGCAAGTACAAGGCCCTGGGTTCAATCCCCAGCACCGCAAAAAAAAAAAAAAAAAGTGAACTACAGCTGGGCGCGGTGGCGCACACCCATAATCCCAGCGGCTCGGGAGGCTGAAGCAGGAGGACCACGGGTTCAAAGCCAGCCTCAGCACGGGCAAGGCGCTAAGCAACTCAGTGAGACCCTGTCTCTAAATAAAATACAAAATAGGGCTGGGGATGTGGCTCAGTGGCCGAGTGCCTCTGAGTTCAATCCCCAGTTCCAAAAAAAAAAAAGAACTTCACCACCTAGAAGGAGCAACATTTAGTGAGCACTTGCCAGGACCCCCACAGTGTGCTAAGTGCTTCCTACCCATCAACTCCTTCTGACCCCACTACAGCCATGGGAGGTAGGGACTCAGAGTATTGAGTTCCTAGATGGGACAATTAAGCTGAGCCATGTTGGCAAGCATTGTGGCAGTTTCTTTGAGAGTTAGACATTAATTTCCCATTCAACCCAGCAGCTCCCCCTGAGGTGCACACCCAAGAGAACAGAAAACATGTTTGCACAAAAACTGACACATACATGTTTATAGCCCCAAATTGGAAACAGCTCAAATGTCTATCAACTGACAAATAGATCAATAAAATGTGGTTTATCCATACAATGGAATATTATTCAACAATTAAAAGGAACGAAGTACTGATATAGGATATAATACTGATATTATTCAACAATAAAAAGGAACGAAGTACAACATGGAGGAACCTCAAAAACATTATGCTAAGTGAAAGGAGCCAGACAGAAAAGGCCACACAGCGTATGATTCCATTTATATGAAATGTCCAGAATGTAGGGAGACAGAAAGTGGATTAGTGGTTGCCAGGGGCTAAGCGTGGGAATGAGGATTAACTGCAGATATACACCAAGGATCTTACTGGGGTAACAGAAGTGTCCCAAACTGGGTTGTGGGGATAGCTACACAACAGCAAATTTACTAACAATTATTAAATTGCACTCTTCAAAAGGGCAAGTTTTACGATATATAAATCATACCTCAATAAAGTTGTTTTCTAAACATTTGAGGCTGAGAAAGATTGAGTTACTTGTCTGAAGTGACTGGCTATTAAGTAGGGAAGCTGGAAGTCAAACCAGGCAGCCTGGGTCCAGAGACCACATTCCTGACCACTGTGCAGTATTGCTCAATGAGGCCAGGCTTCTTGGAATGTTTCTTTTTCTTTTCTGTTTCTCCTCAGTACTGGATATTGAACCCACAGGTCCTCTACTACTGAGCTCTTTTTATATTGTTATCCCAGCCCTTTTTATATTATTTTGAGACAGGGTCTTGCTAAGTTGCTGAGGCTGGCCTCTAACTTGCAATCCTCCTGCTCCAGCCTCCCAAGTAGCTGGTATTGCGGCTGTATGCCACTGCACCCGACTTTTTGGAATGTTTCTGGAAGAGGTAGCCCTTGTCTTGAAGTCTTCACAAAAGATAGATTCTGGGCATCCATCTTTGACCCTCACTTTCTTTTAAGGGTTGGATCAAGTTGCATAAACAGAAGAGCCAAAACCCTCAGGAGAGGAAGAGGAGGATGCCAACATCTTCCCGGCATGAGGAAAATCTGTGACCTGGTGACAGTTGTGGGCTCTGGAGAGCTGCTTAGCTGGAGCTGGGGACAGCTTCAGACTTAGGCTCTGGCTTTACCCATGTCCAGGGTTTGGTTCCCACAAATAGAGATGTCCTCTGCCTCCCTTCAGGCTGGCAAGAGGGACAATTTTCTTCTTTAGGTTTCTTGGGAATTCTTAGCTTTCTGGGGGCTCCTTCCAGAAGTGCATTTGAATTAGGACCAGGAAGACAAAGGGAAATAAAGCCTTTAGAAAACGTTTTTAAAACCCTTCTGACCAGGCTGGTGTTGCATGCCTGTAATCCCAGTTACTTGAGAAGCTGAGGCAGGAAGATTGCAAGTTCCAGGCTAGCCTCAGTAACTTAGCAAGGCCCCAAGCAACTTAGGGAAACCCTGTCTCAAAATAAAAAATAAAAAGGGCTGGAGTGTAAAAGAATAAAGACCTCCTTACAGAAAAAAAAAAAAAAAAAAAAAAAGGCAGAGGACTCTCTGATATAAAAAAAAATACAAAATGAGTGTAAATAGAATCTTTGAGTTGTGCTGACTGTGATAAATACAAGGACCGTACCCGAGATAAAATAATGTGGCCATGAGTTAAGGGCACTGTGACCATTTCTGTGAAGCAGCCCATCCCTTAGGAGTCCCCAGAAGCTGCTGGTTTCAGACATGGGTAGTCTGGCTCCCCCGCCTAGCTCTCCCTGCTAGCCCACCAGGTGCAGCCTGAAATAGATAAGCTGGAGCTGGCCGCTTGCATTCTCCTTGAAAAGAGGAAAAAAAAGTAAAATGGCCCCTATTGTAAGCCTGCCAGGATTTTTTCATGGTTTTCACCTTAAAAACCAGCTTGCAAGTCACTCACTACCACTGCTTCCCTTACTTAGAGTAGTGATCCTGACGCATCAGTCTGTTTTCTTTCTTTTTCCTCTCTTTCCCCAAAATAAATTTATTTTTCTACTCTAGTGTCTGGTGGTCTCGCCATGTGTTGATAACTGGACTCCACAACAGGGTTGTGTGTCAGTGGTTAAGTATCCCTGGGTTCAGTCCCTGGCACCCCCCACCCCACCAACCACCACCACCAGAGGAAGAGAAAGAATGAAAGAAAGAAGAAAGAAAGAAAGAAAAAAAGAAAGAAGAAAGCAAGCAAGCTAGGTCCTCCGGTTCAGTGCTCTCTGACTCAGTCAGTGGTGCACAGAGGCAGGTGCTGGGAGCGGTCCTCCCAGTGCTGGCCGTAGGGAGTGCATTGTCCACAGAGAATGGGAAGTCAAGAAGAAAACCAGCATCAAGGATGGTCTGACAAACACCAGCAATTCCAGACAATGTCAGTGATATTGTATTCCTTCCCACGGGGGACTGCTCCTATGCCCTGCCCTTGCTATGCTACTGTTTGGGCAAAAAAGGTTTAATGACAAGTTAATGGAGACCCAGGACAAATTGGCTTAAGCCAGAAACATAATGGGTTCCTGGGAACTGGGGTCCCTCAGGGAAAAGCCTCTGGGCAGTACCCTCCTCCTTCCCCAGGACTCAGCATACACCTACTCCTCTGGGTCTGCACACTGCCTTTCTTAGCTTTGCCAGAGTGACACATCTTCCATCTAACAGCCAGCAGAGTCTGGCCTGCATCTCTTATTTCCCATTCCAAAGTCTTGGGAGGCAGGGTCTAACTGGTCCAGTGTAGGTAATGACCGAAGGAGGGCATCCTGAAAACTGGGCCTGTGGGAGCTGGTTGCTGGTTGGACACTGCAAAGCGTCACTGCTGTATTATTTGCAACTGGGTCCAGTGTGAAGAGGGGCTAAAGCGTTCTTGTTCAGGACCCCTGTGATCTGTTTCTTCATATTCCCACTTCCCCAAGACATGTCCTTTTTCATTTAAGTTATCTGGAGTGGATTTGTATTTCTTCCAATGGGACAATCCTTGATTAAACAAATAGAACATAAGTTGGAAGGAGAGAGGGACCACTCAAGAGAGGAGAATGAGCTTGGTTGCAGGGTGGGAGAGGAGTGGGGGTGCTCTTACCTTCAAAGGAGCTTGCTTCATGGTGGGCTGTTTTCCTTTTCCTTGGAGTTGTTGGAAATGGAGATAGGTGCTTTCCACCCATTGACTCATTCAGACCCCATGGGAGGTAGGGACTGGGAATATTGAGTGTGCAGATGGTCAAACCAAGCTGAGCCACTTTGGGAAGCAGTTTCTTGGAGAGATAAACATCACCTTACCATTTGACCCAGCAGCAATCCCTGAGGTGTCCACCCAAGGGAACAGAAACATGCATTTACTCAACTGAGTCAAGGCTGGTGGCTCCCTGGAAGGCAGTGGCATTTCTCCTTGTCCCCTCTTGTCCTGTTCTTTTCCATGGATTTCCTTTCCCTCATTCAGATTACTTTCAGTAAGGAATTTCCAGTTCGAATTGCCTTAAGACAGATTTTCCTAATGGTGGCCAGTTTGTCTTTGTCCTTCCTCCTCTCTTCACCCTTGACTGAAGAACTGACCCCCAACTGGCAGGTGAGAACATATTCTCTGAGGCCCCGTGGCCTCAAAGGCCTCCTGAGGAGATGCTGTTGGAGGGACCAGGGTCACCCACAAAGCATCCTGGCCAGAACTGTTTCATCTGAGTTCTAGCTTACGGAGATGAGGAGCAGAGGAGCCGGCTGGATGGCGCCATGAAGAGGTAGATGAACCGAGAAGGTTCTACGAGGCAGCAAGCCTGGCTGTCCCCAAAGAGTTGGGGAATAGTCATAAATTAAAAGAGGCTAAAAATGCATAACAGCCACACGCACTGAACACACTTTATCTGTAGTGCAAATAAATAAATAAATAATATTTAGGAGATGTAGAGAAATTTGTCCCTAAACTGGATTGACTGATGTTAGGAAATTAATGTTAATGCTCTTAGGTGTGAGTCTAGTATTAATTAGGAAAATGTCATTATTTTGGAAGATGCCTGACAAAAATACTTGCAACTTATTTTACATTTTTCCAAATAAAAGAATCAATGCATTAAATTGAATAATAGCAATGTATTTCTTTTAACAAAGAAGCAAACAGTACTATTCAAAAAGGAGTTGAATAGACATTTCTCCAAGGAATATATTATACAAATAGCCAATAAACCATGAAAAGATTCTCAAGAAAACTAATTCTTCTGAAGGTTGAACCTAGGGCCATCTGCTACTGAGCTCTAGCCCCAGCCCTTTTTATTTTTTGAGACAGGTTCTCATTAAGTTACTCAGGCTGGCCTGGACTTTGCTATTCTCTTGTCTCAGCCTGTAGAGTAACTGGGATTGTAGGTGTGCACCAGTATACCTGGCCAACATCACTAATTGTTAAAGAAATGCAATCAAAACTATATTGAGCTGGGTGCAGTGGCGCACACCTGTAATTCCAGCGGCTGGGGAGGCTGAGGCAGGAGGATCCTGAGTTCAAATCCAGCCTCAGCAAGAGCTAGGCGCTACGCAACTCAGTGAGACCCTGCCTCTAAATAGAATACAAAAATAGGGCTGGGGATGTGGCTCAGTGGTGGAGTGCCCCTGGGTTCAATCCCCAGTACAAAAAAACAAAACAAAACAAAAAAACACTATATTGAGGTACCCCTCCATTAGGATGGCTTCCATTTAAAAAAAAAAAGGAACAAGTTTTGATGAAAGTGCAGAGAAATTAGGAACTTTCTACACTGTTGGGAATATAAAATGCTACAGCTGCTGTGGAAAAGAATATGGTGTAAAAAAGAATGAAATGATGACATTTGCCAGCAAATAGAGGGAAGTGGAGAACCTCATGCTGGTGAAATAAGCCAGACTCAGAAAATCAAGTAATGTTTTTTCACATGTGGAAGCTGCAGCAAAATAAAGGAAGAGGTGGGGGAGGTTGGAATGGATATCATAAATATACCAGGAAGATCAATGGAGCAGGAGGAGATGGAATGGGAGAGAGGAGGGATGGGAAAGGGGAGGAGATGGGGAATGAATGTCACAAAATCACTATCGTGTATATGAATATGCCACAAGGAATTTTACCTTTGTGTATCTGTAAAAAGTACCAATCAAAAATAAACATAAGTGAAAGGAAGATTAGTAGAGTAGAGGCAGGAGAATAGGGGTACCCAAGAGGACAAGAGGGAATGGGAATTATAATCAAATTCCATATGTGTGTGACCTTGTCAAAATGAACCCAAAATAGCTATAATGCTCTAATGAAAAAAAAAAAAAAACAAAGAAACAGTATGGCGAGTCCCTCCTCCACACACAAATTAATAATATAATTATCATATGACCCAGCAATTCCACTTCTGTACTTCTATATACAAGAAAGATTTGTACCCCCATGTTCTTAGCAAGCAGAATTATTCTCGACTGCTAAAATGTGGAAGCAACCCAAGTGTCCACTGACAGAAGAATGGACAAGCACAATGTGGTTTCTACCTTCAGTGGAATACCATCCGGCCTCAGAAAGGAGCATTCTGATATGCCACCACACGGTTGACCTTGAGAACGTTACACTGAATGAAATAAGACAGTCACAAAAAGACAAATACTGTAATGATTCTACTTGCAAGTAATTACAGTAGTCAAAATCCTAGACTCAGACAGGAAAATGGGTTGCCAGGGAGTGGGGGAAGGGAGGGATGGAGAGTCACTGTTGGGTGGGTCTAGAGTTTCAGTTTTACCAGATGAAAGGAATTAGAGAGATGATGATGATGGTTGCACATTATGAATGGACAATACCACAGAATTATATGTACCTTTAAAAATGGTTAAGATGGTAACATTTATTATATATATGCATATATATTATTATTATTATTATTATTTTAAATTTAGAGGCCCTGTCTCTAAATAAAATATAAAAAGGGTTGGGGATATGGCTCAGTGATTGAGTGCCTCTGAGTTCAATCCCTGTATCACCCCCACCATAAATATATATGTATGTATTTGTTCAATCTAAATGTTTGGTATAGGCATGTTCATTATTTTATTCTTTCAATTTTTCTGTTTAAAATTTTTCATAATGAAGAGTTGGGAAATAAAGGAACGAGATTAGATTTGAATCCCTATTCCTCTATTAATAGGTGTGGGCCTTGAGCCAATTATATAACCTTTGAGACTCAGTTTTTCATCTATAAATGAGTGCTCACCTCATACCGATGCTATGGAGAGTTAGGAAGATCATTCACGTCCTGCGACAGTACTTGATGCGTAAGTGCTGAGTAAGTGGATATTATTCACAAACAGCTCTAAGACAGAAAAGCAGCACGTGGCTCCTTTCTCTATCTGCTTCACCTCTGATCAGAAGTCAGCTTCTCAGTCAACCAGCAAATCATCATTGAGGGTGGGGCTG
>JAJEJO010001635.1:0-33244 GCA_020662805.1 Glaucomys volans | reverse complement strand
ACTTCCTTTCTCTCTGGCTTCTAGATGGGATCAGTGGGAAGGACCAGCAGGAAACTGGAGGGAGGTGGAGTGTTAGTCCCTTCCTGTTGGGCGGCCTTGAGTGGGGACCCATTCTGTCTTCCTGCCCCTTCAAGTCTGGGAATATCAAGTCTCTCCCACTGTTGTCACCCTGGGACCTTGTACCATCCCTGTTGCTTCCCTTAAAGCTTCTGAATAGAACTGTTATTGAACTGCTTACTGGGCTTCCTATTTCCTACCAGAACTCTGACCAACACAGGGCCCACTATGCACTGCCATTTTGCCAAGCCCTGAGGGGAATCACAATTTGCAAAAGAGGACACAGTCCCTTCTGGAGCTTATTGTATCATCTTCAGCTCCACCTGTCCCCTGAGGGAGCTACTTCAGTGGACCAGCATATATGGAAGAGCAAGCCAGCACCCCTTCCCCAGCTCCACCCCCAGCACACACATGGAGAGGTCTGACCTAAATCCTGGGCTAGCCAGGATTCATTTGCAGATCTCCAGATATACAAAGAAAAATTGGCCTCACCCCCCATTCTCCATACTCTGTGTTTAGGAGCCTAAGAGCTCCATGGAACCTTTTAAAATGTCTGAGGCACATTGACAACAAACAAATATGGTAACACTTAGAAGGATGCTGCGTGCAGGGTGAGACTTCATTAAGTCAGGTTCGTGGTGAAAAGAGCCCAGAAAACACATTTGTCTAAGACAATAGGATTAGATCATGTTTTCTTCAGATGTTTCCGTCTGTCTTTCTGTCTTTCAATGTTTGAATAAATGACTTCCAAATGAGACTAGGGTCTTCAGGGAAGTTGGGGTTTGTGAACTCGGGATCTCATTTTATGTTGACTCTGGAAATGGTTTTCTCACTCCAGCTGCAAAATGAAGAGCTGGACATCAATTCTGGGCATTTATTTGCAACTGTGAACAACAGTCCCTGCCTGGTCCTGCCCGTACTCTGCAACACTAATTGGAACATCCTTGTGTTCTCCCTAAGGGGAAGGTGCCCATGATGGGACCTGTTCTTTTGTCCCAACAACAAAGAAACAGGATGAGGCTTAGTCATCTTCTGGTTTGGTAGTTCACAATGGGTCCTCTCAGAGGGCGCTGTTTTCTCTTACACAGCCCAATGGCATAATTAAAAGCCTTCCTGGGTTGTGCTTCTCAGGGACCCCAGAAATGGGAACCATATGTAGCGTTTGTTTGCACTTGGGTCCCATCCCTGGCTCCATGCTTTGGCTGCAAGGTTGCGATTACAGTTCCTAAGTATAAGTCTCATCCAGAGGCTCGTCTGCATTTGTGGTGAGCATATGGACAAATGGAAAATAAACAGCCAGAGAAGTTTCTGACTTGGGAGTTGGCTCACAATAGGATGTTGCAGAAAAGGGAGCAGCTGGGGCAAGAGGAACTTCTGTAGGTACACAGTAAACCGAGCAAGAAGTCCCTTCTACAGACAGCTTCCCCACGAGGAATGATCCCATGATAGCTAATTTTTCTGAGCACTTATTATTATATACTGGCCCTGGGCCCAACCCTTGAGATGCATCTTCTCACTGAACTCTTCCAAAAATTCATTACCCTGAGCAATAGAGTTTATTTCAGTAATAAGACCCCATTTTGCAGATGAGGAAACCGAGACATAGAAGGGTAAGAAAAAAATTTCCAAAGATTCCACAGTCTGCAAATGAAACCTAGGTCTAGTTAGCTTCAAAAACTCTACTCCTGACATACTCCTGGCCACACAGCCAAGGGACATTTTATTGGCACCCTAGACCTGTCACATGGGTGAGAACAGAGAAACCAGGAAAGATCTGCTCACCAAATAAAACTTCATAAAAACAGGGATCTTGGTTTAGTTCATGCTGTATCCCCAGTACTGAGAACGATGCCTGATACATAGTTGTTAAAAGAATGAAAGGATGAATTATTAGTGGCCATTTGTCACCTGACCTCAGCCATGCATGATGGAAAAAGTCAGTTTTGATCAGCGAACTACGCTGTGGGTTGTGGCTCTGGGAATTATGGTGTGGGGTCTGCATGTCTGGGGACGTGTTCAGATTTTGCCTCTGGGGATTATGGCTATAGATGTGCAAGAAGGAACTCCACAGAGCCCCACCAAGCAACTGGGGCTGGCAGCAGGTGACAGGCATCAGGTTTGGGCCCTGAGACCCTGAGCTTCCTTCCCACTGAAAACTTCACACTGGCTGAGGGGCAGTGGGGGGGCAGGGAGGCCAAAGAAGGAGTATGGGAATCCAGGGGAGGGAGAAAACAAGAGCCCAGTAGGGAGGTAGGAAGGCCCCTTGTTGCTGCCCCAGCTGGTCAGACACTGGAGGCGCCTCCTTCCTCCTGTCCTCCTGTGGTGGCGCAGTCTGAGAGAACAATGGCAGTGGAATCCCTCTTTCCCTCCCGCCTGGCAGGGCTGGGCTGGCTTCCTCCTCCCCACCAAGAGGAATGCTTTCTTGTTCTGGCCATGTGGTACCCGCAGGGAAGAATGGCACTCGGGACTCCCCAGGGACGGAAGGCTTTGTGGCTGGAGCTGATGACAATGGGTTGGAGCGGAGAGGGGGTGGGTATGTCGGATCTTTTCAAAATTTCTCTTGGGTTTCTAATGAGTATTTCTGTTCTTTTCTCCCGGCTCATTATGGGGTCCCTGTCATGAGGCACTAAGTTATGCTAAGTCACTTGGGCCTCTTCTGACTTGTAGAGCAGACCACTCAGGCGGGCCCAGAGAAATGCTCTGAGCCAGGTTAGCTACACCCAGAGCCTCCCTTGCTGGGCAGGGTTGTAGATCCGATGGGCTGAACTCTTGTCCCTGGCCCCCCAGTAGCCCAGAAGCTGCTACATTTTACATGGAAACTGCAGCTGTGGGCATTCTGGTTTTTATTTCAGGTTTGGAATACACCAAAGTTGGTTTTCTCTCTCTCCCATGTCTCAAAGCAAGTCATTCAAATCCCACTATCTCTGGGGAGAAGGCACCCATTCCCAGACAACCTAGTTGTGTGATCAGAGAGCCTCTCAAGAATGGCCTGCAAGGACCCAGACTGTGCCATCTGATGACATCTCTTATTCCAGGAAACTCTTAAGATCTCCAGATTTTTGAAAGTGCTCTCTAAGGCTGGAAGATAAAGAAGGGGTCCATTTGGGGTCCAAGAGCAGCCTGGGTCTGTGAGACTGAGGGCTGAGCTTAGCAAGGGTGAGAAGGGTGCCAGGACCCTTGCCATGTCTGAGGAGATTGAGTTAATTATTTCAACCAACATATTGTTGGCATTGGGGACTGTGGAATGAAGGTGGGAGGCAGGAGCACAGGGGAATGACTGCCTTGGATGAGGGAGCCAGTGGGAAAACGTGAAAGAGCTTGGCGTGGAAGGCCTGGTGGGGTGGTGTCTGGGTTGCTGACCATAATAAGGGAAGCTCCGCTGGGAGCCAAGCACTGTACCTGGCTTATCCTACACATCCTACATGCTGTCTCTCTTAATCCTTGCAAATCTATGAGGGACTCACTACCTTAATGCTAGACACAGTAAAAGTGAGTCACAGTGAAGGAAACCCATTTTCACACAGCAAGTAGGAGCTTGATGACCCAAGATGACAATTTTCCTAAAAGGTGCATGTGAAATAATGGGCTGCCTCTTAGTGGAAGGACCAAGGTCTGCTATTGATATGGTTAGGCCTTTCCTCCAGGTCTAGCTGATTTCCTCTGATACAGACTCTTCAGTCTCCCACCTGGAAGGTCTGCTCCTGCCTGCTGGTCTTCAGGGTCCTGATGGGGACAGAGGGCTGTGGGTTTTCTGCAAGTGCGAAAGGACAAGAAGCAGACCCCAACAGATTCAGAGAAGCCTTTATTCATTCGTGGACTTGGGTGCCATCAGGGCACATTTTCCATATATGAAAATGGCTGTCAGTTACAGAGGGGATTTTGGTTTTATAGGGTACAATGAGGATGATGTAATCATTGGAAGCTGTGCACATGCAGTTTTGACCATCAGGGGCTAGTTGTACAGGTTAAAACTAGACCCTGAGGAATGAGTACTCAAATTGTGCCCATTGTTATTCACTGTGCTTCCATTTAGGACTATTTTGCCGTGGGGGAAGGTCAAGCTCAGTATTCACCCCTTTCCTTTAGGGTCCAATGTTATCAGGAAAAAATTTGCTAGGAGGTTGATCCTTGGCTACTTTCTCCTCCCTCCTCCGGAGCTGCACCTTTCTCCATTTTTGGGGAATCTTGCAGGAATATTATTTTCCATAACCGTTCAGTCTTAGCTACAAAATGTAAACACTCACTCAGTCCCACTGGTGTCAACTGCATTGCTGCCCCCCTGGGAACAAGACCCTATGCAGTTCTCTTCTAAGAATAAACCCCTTATTGCTGCCCACCTGGGGAGTGCGTGGAGGTGGGGAGGGGACAGAGTGTGGCTGCCCCTTCAGCAGCCTTGCAGTCCATGTTCCACCATCATCTCTGCTTCCAGAAGTCCTTGATGTGGTGATGCCGGCCCTCCATAGGGCCCTGCGGTGCAAGCCCTGTGGCAGCTCAGTGGTCAGCATGTTGGGCCTGATAAGTGGTGACAACTGCCCACCTGCATTCTGGCTTTCCTTGTCTTGTGACTATGTTGCCTTGTGTTGTTTTGTTGATATTTTGGCTATTGTCCCTTTTCCTTCTGGGTTTATGTCTTTTTTTAAAAAAAAAAAAATCCCTTTATCTTATGTTAGTGAACTTTGGAATGCTCAATGCATGTTTTCAATCTCCTATAATGGAATTGCTCTTTTAAAAAAAAGGCCAGTGGACCAAACCCAGGACTCCTTCCATACTTGGCAAGCTCTGTACCACTGAGCCACACCCCCAGCTCACTGTTTTCTAATTTATTGATCATCTAAAGTTTTCAGGAGCCCGGCGTGGTGGCACACGCCTGTAATCCTAGCGGCTCTGGAGGCTGAGGCAGGAGGATCACGGGTTCAAAGTCAGCCTTAGCACCAGCAAGGCGCTAAGCAACTCAGTGAGACCCTGTCTCTAAATAAAATACAAAATAGGACTGGGGATGTGGCTCAGTGGCCGAGTGCCCCTGAGTTCAATCCCCAGTTAAAATAAATAAATAAATAAATAAATAAATAAATAAATAAATAAATAAAGTTTTCAGGCTTTATTTTTTTTTAATATTTTTTAGATGTTAATGGACCTTTATTCATTTATATATGGTGCTGAGAATTGAACCCAGTGCCTCACACATGCTAGGTAAGCACTTTAGCACTGAGTCACAACCCCAGCCCAATTTTCAGGCTTTGAGCAAAAAAAAAAAAAGTTTTATGTCAGAGCCCTTAAACTCATTTCTGGATTTATGAATTAATTTTGCAAATAAGTCAGTGTAGGTTTTCTCTCTTCACTCCACTTCCATTGCCTTTCCTACAAATCTGTTAGCTCTCTATGGAACCCAGAGCTTTGATCGGCAGTCCTCCTTCACAGCATGGTACATGCATGTGGGGTAACTGACTGACTGATGAACTATCGAGCCCACATCTTATGGAATCTTTTATCTGAGACACTCAGTACCATTTCAAGGTTAATTTCCACACCCTATGCTTTCTTTGTTAATTAATTTTCATTACAACTATATCAATGATGTTAAAAAGTATAGAAAATGAGCCAGGTGCAGGGGCACATGCCTATAATCCCAGTGACTCAGGAGGCTGAGGCAAGAGAACTGCAAGTTTGAGGCTAGCCTCCACAACATAGTGAGATCCTGTCTCAAAAAGGGGAGTTGGGGGTATAACTCAGTGGTAAAGCACCCCTGGGTTCAATCCCCAGTACCAAAAAAAAAAAAACCACCAAAAATTCCCAAAGAAACAATATAAAAAATGCAATATAGAGAGTGTAAAGAGGAACATGAGGGAACTACCATTGCAGCATGCCTTAAATATGCCGGCCTGACCAGCCTGGAGTGCCTCTTCCTGACCACATGCCCCTCCCACCCAGAGGTGTTGCATATTGGCACTCGCTTTTCTTTACCTTTTTACCACCTGTCCAGGTAAACAATTCATTGTGTACTTTTACCTAGCTTTACCATTTACATCAATGTATTCATAGTTCATTTTTTTCACCCAACCTTGTTTTTGAGGTTTGTCCAACTTGGTGTGTGTAGCTGCAGTCCATTGGGTCTGCTATGGGATACCATTTTAAGACAGCACAATTTGTCCATGTGTTCTCCTGTTGGTAGACACTAGGATCACTTCATTTTTCTTACTATTCTGAGCAACAGGATTGGGACCAGGATGAGGCAAGGGAGGAGTGTCCCTCAGCTCATGGCTTATGGCTATATGGCTCCAATGCTGCCTCCATTTTCCTGTGACGGTCCCCTCTTTCCCTGTGTCTCTCTTCTGTGTCTTTCTTATAGAGACCTGTCATTGAATTGAGGACTTGGTAATTGGGTCAGATAATCCAGAATGACCTCATCTCCAGATCTTTAACTAAATTACATCTTCAAAGACTCTTTTCCTAAAAAAAGGTCATATTCACCGGTTTCATTGACATCTTTTTGTGGGATACCATTCAACCCACAATGGATGCTGAAGATGCAATGTTAGAGACCACAACCTGGGCCAATCCTGTGAGTCAGTATCACCTTAAGTTTGGTGCCCAAGAGCCTCTCATCCACCCCTGATCCCTACCCTACTAAACAATCCTGCTATGAACATCTGTGCATGTCCCCTGGTATCCTTGGGCAGGGCACATAGCATACATGGAATTGCTGGTGGTAGGACATGTGCTTATTAATTTTTGTTAGGTAAGGCCAAGCTGTTTTCCAAAGTGGGTTTACCAATCTGTTCTTCTACCAGCAGTGGATGGCAGTTCTACTGCTGCTCATTCTATTCTTTTGGTCTGATTTTCTGATTGTGGTCAGTTCTGGGGGTATGAAAAAATATCTCATCCAGCTTTTAACTTGCATTTTTCTTATTAGAAATGAGATTAAGCATATTTGCACACATTGACAGTCATTTGTGTCTATTTGTGTCTCCTTTTGTGTGAAAATCCTTTCTCAATGATTTGGTCTGTTCATCATTTATTTTGCTTTTTCTTTTTGATGTACAGGAGTACTTTATATATTCTCTATACTAATCCTTTGTTACTTGAATATGCTTCAAATAGTTTCTCTTAGTAAGTTGGTTTTTTAGTCTCTTCTTTTATCTTGGTTGTTTTTAGTTTGTTCATTTGCAATGCTGGGGATTAAGCCCTTTACCACTAAGCAACACCCACCCACAGCCCTCCATATGTTTTTTTTTTTTTTTTTTTTTGCAGTGCTGGGGATTGAACCCAGGGCCTTGTGCTTGCAAGGCAAGCACTCTACCATATATCCCCAGACCCCCATATGTATTATTTATTTATTTATTTTTTGGAACCAGGGATTGAACTCAGGGACATTCGGCCACTGAGCCACATCCCCAGCCCTATTTTTGTATTTTATTTAGAGACAGGGTCTCACTGAGTTGCTAAGGGCCTCACTAAGTTGCTGAGGCTGGCTTTGAACTCTTGATCCTCCTGACTCAGCCTTCCAAGTGCTGGGATTACAGGCGTGCGCCACTGCGCCCGGCTCATTACTTATATCTTTAAAAATACCATTTGATTCTTTTTCCACAAAACATTTACATATCTTTTATGGATATGTTCCCAGATACTTTAAATTTTTTGTGATTATTAGAAATGGTTATGTTTATAAGAAAAATTACATTTTCTAACTGATTATTGCTGATACATAGAAATTCTATAGCAATGCAAATGATTTTTTGTATTAAGAAGTTTTACAGACCTCTCCTATTAATTCAAATGATGTATCTGCATATTATTTGGGGATTTCCTTATAGCTGAACACTCATCTGCAAATAAGGACAATTTTATTCTACCTATCCTTTCTTGAAGAGCTGGAATTTTATGTGACATTGTTAATCCTGCTAGTCCATAAGAAAACATTAAGGATCACTTGCCAAGTACAAAATTCTCACTTTCCTCTTCCTCCTCCTTCTTCTTCCTCTTTGCCTCTCTTTCTCTCTCTGTTTCCCTCTCTGACTTTTGTCTGTCATGAAGTGAACAGCTTTGCTCACCATACCCTTCCACCATGATGTTCTGCCTCACCACAGGCTCAGAAATAATAAAGTCAGCAAGCCATGAATTGAATCCTCTGAAACCATGTGACAAAAGAAATCTTTCCTCCATTTTTTTTTTTTTTTTTTTTTTTTGCGGTGCTGGGAATTGAACCCAGGGCCTTATGCTTGCGAGGCAGGCACTCTACCAAATGAGCTATATTCCCAGCCCTCTTTCCTCCATTAAGTTGATTTTTCCAGGTATTATGTTTCAGTGACAAAAAGCTAGCACAACAATTTAGTCCATAATTCTTCCCATTTTCCACACAAAGAAATTAAGGCTCAAAGGGTAAATAATTCTTCCCAGCACACTTTGGAAATTAGGGGCTAAGCCTAAACCAAAAAGCCTATGTGCTTCTGAGCTACTTTGGTGACCTAATAGCCGAGTGAGGTTCAGGACACAATTCTCTTAGCCTCTGTTCAGAGTTCAGCATTCCATAAGTTCCCTGAGAATGTGCCGGAAGCTCCAGGAGCATCTGTGGGAATCACCACTGGCATGGACATTAGTATGGACATAGGGCACTTTTCCAAGGGACCTCATGGGCTAGAGCAGATGAACTGTGGTCTGTGTGCACACAGGAGTAGGACATCAAGGTCTGCTGTTGAAGGCTGGTGGTTGACTGCAGTAGCTCATGTTTACCAAGTTCTAGGATGTGCCAGCCACTGTCCTAAGGGCGTTAAAAACCTCCATCACTGGGCCTCAGGACCACTCTCACAGGAGCTTTTATTGTCAGAGAGCTCAGGTAACCTCCCAAACTGACACAGCTAGGAAGTGGTGGAGCCCAGCCATGGGCTTGGGTCTGTTTGACTCTAAGTTCACGCCTAATGCTGCCCTCCACCTCCCGAGTCCTCCCTAGTCCCTGCCTTGAAGTTCCTTTCCTCTCCAGGGCTGGAGAACCGCCTCTGGGTGATGCTGCTGGGCGGGCTGGGCCGCTTCCCACACTTGGTCAGACTTGGATGCTTCTCAACTCCTGGAGGAAACATAGGGAAGGGAAACGTATGTTGCTCTCCAAGGCCCGTCCAGGAGCCAAACAGATCAAACGGGGTGCGGGTTGGGGGCTGGAATGTCCCAGGCTGTCTTTTCCCAAATTGAGGAGCGGAAGCCATGACAGCTAAGGGGATTTGTGGAAATTCCTCCGTGCATTGTTACCAGGCAAAGGAAGTGGTTTAGAGTTGAGCTCTCAATTTCTGCCCTGGGGAGCCACGGCCAGTTTCCGCTTCTCAAACTTTTTTGTGTGGGAAATTGAAGGGGCTGTTTCAGGTCCTAAGTGAAGAGGGGGGCTCCAGATAACCCCCTTCCCTCCCTTCCAGAGGCAAAGGGGCATAAGGGTCCCACGAGCCAGACAAAACAGCCCAGAATCTGTTCCTCTTCTTTTCCTTCCCCTTTGGGGAGGGTGGCTCAGAGCCGAGGCAAATGAACAGAAACATTTTTTCCAGGCCTGCTGGTATTTGTTTCTGGCACAATCAGCACAAGCAGATTAGAGAAATAAGTTGCATTTTTAAGTCTGTGTTTGCTCTCTGGATTGGACCTCCTCATGCTTGGTCTGTGGTTCTACCCTGGCCTCTAGTCTACTCTGGAGAGGTGGTGGGGCCTGGTGTCCCTGGCATGGCTGTCCACACTCTGCCAGCTGGTGAGTCATCTCCCAGTCCCTTGGAAGGTCGTGATTAACTCACTAGGGAAGATGCAGAGGCCTCGACACACATGTCTACATATGGAGACACACACTCTTGAACGTACATGTGTATGTATTTACATGCATCAACGGGTGACTGGTTCTCTTTCCGGTGCCATCCTGGGGTTCCTCTGGCTCCTCTCTCATGCAGGAGTGCTCCATGGGAGTCCTTGACCGGATGCTGGAGAAAGGGGAGGCTGGCTTTTCTGATGCCAGCACGGGTCCCCCATGGAAACTCTTGCTGCGAGCCAGACACTGAAGGCTGTACCAGGCTGCTCCACCCAGGCCCTGCCAGGAAACCCGTTCCCAGAAAATCACCTTTGAGGTGTGACAGAAATCTGGCAGGGGAGGGAGAGCCCTGTAGGCCCCCACATTCTCTCTGATTAGGAAGTCAGGGCAGATCAGCTTGTGAGAAAACTTACACAAGATGAGCTAACTGGGCAGGAGGGGCTTGTCCCAGCCTCCCTCCACCCTTCCCTGCTTCCGTGCTTCTTGCCTTTCTCTCTCCTTCCCCTGCCTTCCATCTTTCTCTTTATTCCACCCAGTAAAGAAGAATTCCAAGCGCCCTCGTCTCTGTTAGTCTCTCGATTTTATCTGGCTCAATCGAAGCACCAAGTTTGGCAGATTTGACACGCTGAGGCCCAAGGAGGACAGTGTCGTTCCCTTCACCAACATCTCCTCTGGGTGGGACCTCAGGATGGCCAGAGCAGAAGGCCTCCTGTTTCCACCCCAAGGTCCTTCCTTCTCCAAGAGTGGAGCCCAAGCAGCGGCGACAACTGCGAATGCCTAAGAGAAATGGGACTTGGGGTCATGTGTCGAGCAGTGTGTTCGGTTTGGAAGAATTATGTCAGAGTCAACAAAGAAGGATTTTTTTTCTTTTCTGGGGGGGTGCCGGGTGGGAGAGGTTTCGTTTTGTTTCAAAGTGGTTTACATCGTTAGGATTTCTGGGAAAGAAATAGATTCCCAGTGTGTAAAATATGAATTTTTCAAAGTCAACATTTCTAATGCCCAAATACACTTTAGGACTATGAAAACTTCATGTACAATGATATGTTGTTATGAAGTAAATCGTACTGAACAGTTGGTTGTAAGAGGGCATTTTATGTTTTATTTTTATTTCCATGCGTGGTTTATTTTTGCTCTGACATTTTATTATAATTTCTTCCTACAGTAGGTAAAGTGCTTGGGAAGTTAATTTAAACCAGCCTGACTCTCTGTGTGTTTTTTAATATTTGTTTAAGCTTTTATTGAGCTTGTCAGGCAGTCAGTGTGCAAAAATGCAGCCGAAAACCCCTTTTTCCCTCTGTGGTGCCTGCCCATTAATACTAGGTGGTGACAACAAGATTCGCGCACACTTCAAATGGGGGATTATTCTGGGTTTTCAAGGAAATTTGAGCCACCTGTTTCAGAAACCTCTTAGTGACTTAGCAGGATGATGAAGGGTGTCTCCCGCTCAGCTGTCACTCAGAGTTCCAGCTCCTTGGGCTCCTTCCGACCTGGCTGGGCCCTGCAGGGGCAATTTGCAGCACTGGTTGGAGGCCTGAGCTCTGAGTTGTCCCCCCAGCTTGTGGCTTGGCCTCAGCCTGAGCCAGAGGAGCAGCTGCCATCTATCTGCCTGCGGGGAACTTTCCAGATCCACAGCAGGCTGGCTTCCCCTGGGTTTGGGCTGCCCAGTCTGGAGCTGTTTATCATGGACAGCAGAACGACATGGGATCACCTTTGAGGAAGTGAGTTGTGAGAGCCAATTGTGTGGCCTACGTGTCCGGGAGCCACGCTGCCCACAAAATTTGGCCAAGGGGAGAAATAGAAAGTCAACATTTTCCAGCAGGCTGAAAAGGCGGCTGGGTATTTCTGGAGCCCAGGACTCTGGTAACATGTTTTTTTGTAGTGGTGAAAGGAGGAAAGGTGGCCATGATGGGGGCACAGTATGGTCTCTAGCAGGCTCAGGAAAGGCCTGCTAACCAGGCAGGAGGTTTCCCTGGCCCACAGTCCACGTTCTCCACACTGACCAGCAATCTCATCAAACCTAACACAGGCAGAGACTGGACTCGGCCCATTATGATTGGAGGGGTCTTGGTGGTGATCTAGACCAGGGGCTAGACCAGTGTGGTCCCAGAACTGCAGCATCAGCATCTCCTGAGAACTTGCTAGAAATGCAAATTCTCAGGCTTCAACCCAGAGAGAGAAATTGGTGGACCCAGAAGTATGTGCTCTAACATGCTGTCTGTGAGGTCTGGCTGCAGTAGCCAGTTTGAGACCAATGGTCTAATTCAGTCCAATTTGATCAATGGGGAGATTGAGGCATAGGGTGGCACAGGAGGAAGGAAAATAACGTGTTTGTCATCAGTTGCTTGTAGTAGAAACAGGACAAGTTCTGCCAGGTTGGTTCTCTTCCTGCCCCTTCTGCTAGTTCAGAGAAGGCAAGGCCATAATTCTATATCCCACCAAATGCCACAGTTGAGCTGGCTCTTCTCTCCTTGTGCTGACCTTATGCCCATCTGCAAGCTCCAGGTGGGTGCTGGGCCCCTTCTCACAGGGGGCACACTGATAATTCAGACATTGCCTTTTCAGTCATGATGTAAATAGGAATTCTCTTAGGCTTTAAAAAAAGACCAGGTCCCTCATGGTGGAGGTAGCTAGGTTCTGGAGCCCGCCCTGCATTCCCTTTTAAATGTGGCCTATGTGTCTACTGCCCCTGCTGAGTGGCAACACTTACCCCCTGTTCCTGATATTGATCCAGGGTAGGGGCCTGATCTAGGGGAGGGGAACAGCCACAGTCTGGCCCAGGGATCTCCAAGACCCACAGGCTTGCAAAGATGATCAGGGCCCATCAGATTCCTCCCATGAGTTTGGAATTGGCGAACTCAGAGGCTGGAGTTCAATGGAAACCAAAACTGAGAGGCTGTGTGGGATGGCATGATGTAGAAAAGGACTGGGCAGTCCTGAGGAGCTGTTGCAAGCTGGGGGAAGGCAAAGTAAGGTGAAGAAATTGGGTAGTGGAAAAAGAACAGGGGAGAAACAGAGAAAAGCAGAAAGCCCACAAGAAAGATGGTACAGTTACAGTTTTAGCTCCCCTGAGGCCGGATTTCTCCAAGGCTCAGGTGCTTGGCATCTAGCACATTCCCTGTTATGTCCTGACCGCAGACATACTTTGCTTGAGCTAGCCTGTGTGGGTGTCTGTTCCTTGTAACCCAAGGTGCTAGACCAGGACTTGGCAAGCGTTTCTATAAAGGGCAGATAATAAATATTTTAGGCTTGCCAGTCGTGTGGTTGCTGATGAAACTACTCAGTGCTGACCTTTTAGGTCAAAAGCAACCATAAGCAACATATAAGTCAATGTCTATAGCTTTGTTCCAAAAGAACTTTATTCTCAAAAATTGGTGACCACTGGGCACGGTGGTGCACCCCTGTAATTCCAGCACTTGGGAGGCTGAGGCAGGAGGATTGTGAGTTCAAAGCCAGCCTCAGCAACTTAACGATGCCCTAAGAAACTCAGTGAGACCCTGTCTCTAAATAAAATATAAAATAGGACTGAGGATGTGGCTCAGTGGCTGAGTACCCCTGAGTTCAATCCCTGGTTTCAAAAAAAAAAAAAAAAAAAAGAAGGCCGGGCGTAGTGGCGCACGTCTGTAATCCCAGCACTTGGGAGGTTGAGTCAGGAGGATTGCGAATTCAAAGCCAGCCTCGCATCTTAGCGAGGCCCTAAGCAACTCAGTGAGACCCTGTCTCTAAATAAAATACAAAATAGGGCTGGGGATGTGGCTCAGTGGCCGAGTGCCCCTGGTTCAATCCCCAGTACTAAAAAAAAAAAACAAAAAAACAACAACCGGTGACCTTCTTATCGGTCAAGATTTGCCAACTCCTGTGCTAGATTAAAACTTTAGTGTGATATAGATATGGGATGGAAGATCCTAATTCTTTAGGGATTCTGAAGATTACATCCCCACTATACTACCTCTTCCTTGGGAGCTGGCTCTAGGTCTTATTTGGCTGTGGGTATTAATCTTAAGAGTGGGTAGAATTTAGGCCAGGTATTCCTTCTGAACCCTCTTTTGCCATAATGCCCTGCTACTTTCTTGGCAGACCTGTTATTCCATAAGTCCTAGTAGGGACCCCAAAAGTTTTTCGGTGTCAGGATTATCCAATCAGCAGATGAATGTATACACAAGGTAGCTGCAAAGCAAGGACATTCTCTAAGCTCAGCATTGATGCAGTATGCAACGTTTCACAGCAAGAACAGCAAGAAGGAAAGTTTGTAATTTAAGCACCTGTTAGGGGTTGTAATATTCTGAAAATCAAATAGAATATTTAAGTTAAATTTACATACGGAGGAACACAAGACAGTTAAGCGATAAGGAAAAGTCTAACCTGTGAGATCCTCCCAAGGATCTGAGTTCTAGTTCATTGTTCCCTTTGAGGATGCAATCCATCTGATATTGAATTTTCCAATTCTGGGATATCTGAATTTTTTAAAATGTAAAATCTCCTGATATTTTAATGTTAGCAATTAATTTAAAAATTGGAAAAAAAATTTCTTTTAAAAAATGTCCACAGTTATAGTCAACCAATGGGACTCTCAGGGCCAATTCGCCTTTCCACCTAAGACAACATCAGACTGAGCTTCTTCATTAGTCAGCCCTGCATCTCTGTGACAAAATATCTGAGATAACTAAAAGGAAGAAAGGTTTGTTTTGTTTCACAGTTTCAGAGGTTTCAGTCCATGGTTGCTTGGCCTGGTTACTTCTGGGCCTAGGGTGAGGCAGTCCAGTACTGCAGAAGTACATGTAGGGGAAAGCTGCTCACCTCCTGGAGGTCAGAAGGCAGAGAGAGACAGAGAAGAACAGGCTGGGGATAAAGTGTACCTCCAAGGACTCACCTGCAGTGACCTACTTCCCCCACCTACACCCCATCTCCGAAAGTTTCCACCACCTTCCAGGAGCCCATTAAGTAATGCACCCTAAATGAATCAATCCATTCATAAGGTCAGCGTCTTCATGATCCAGGTACCCCTCAAAGGTCCAAGCTCTGAACACTGTTGCACTGGGGTCCAAGTCTTCAACACATGAGTTTTTAGGGACGTTAAAGAGCCAAACCATAACTGCTCCCTTTGGCATATTTGGTTTACTCCTTGGAGAAGGACAGCCAGCCCTGTGTTGATCTCTGAGCTCTTGAGAAGGAAACTGAGTCCAAAGCCTCGGGTTGCTTGCTTAGTACTCACTAAATCAGTACCAGAGCCGAGCTGCAACTGTTCGGGCTCCAGGTTTCCACTTGAAGCCTGGCCCATGCCAAGCTTCAGCTGGCTTTCCAGCTCTGCTCTCCACTCACTCATGCTCCCACATTTGGGCTATGCTCACAGTGTATCCGCCTGTGGTTGCTGCAGTTGGCAGGAGGGTCTCTGAGAAACCAAAAGAGCTGGGTATGTTTAATAAACTAGAATAGGCACTGGGATCTCATCCTGCGACGTGACAGCTCTCAGCCTGCCCTTCCAGCATGTATTGAGGAATGAACCTTTCCCTGGTCCTCGAGCAGAGTCACCCCAGGGTGAATCATATGTTGTTTTTTTAAATTAAGGAATATGTTTTCCTCTTTAGGATGTAACAGGAAGAAATGTGCTATTTGCAAAACAGGAGTTGTAAGTGAGACTGCAGGAAGAAAAGAGACTAAAAACCAGGGATGTGGCTTCTAGAAGCGATCATGCGTGTGTGTTTTTTCTAGAGAATCTTAGAAATGCATTAGCTCAGGGAAGTTTGGAGAGCAGGGGTTGGATCTTCTGAGGATTCCTTCCAGAGGATGTCAGCTTTGGGTAAAGATCAGGGCCAAGTCCAGATGGTTTGAGTGTAGCTGTTCCTCTGAGAGGATGTCTCTGGCTATATTACTGAGCCAAATGAAAATGGTTTTTGGATTATCCAGTGTTTTGTTTTAATTCAGACCTCATCTTCCTTCCATTAGTTCAAGCCAACTCATCACTACTAACATTGGTTCTGTAATTATGAGTTGTCGTTCTAGTTCTCTGTGGACGGTAGAGGAAGAGGTGGTGCTTGGATTCAGATAGTTTGGATTTTCATCCTAACTCCATGACTATTAGCCACAACACTCTGGCAATTAATCTCTTTGTGTCTTAGTTTCTCCACCTGCAGAATGGGAACACCCATGTTGTTTACCTCAGCAGATTCTTGTGAGATGAAAATGAGAAATGAATTCATTTATTCCTCAATTCTTATTGAGCACCTGTTTCTAGAGTACAGAACTAGATGGGCAATGCTCCTATTTTATAGATGTTAACATTCTTAAGAGTGTTCAGTAAATATTAGGTGACATTATTCTTCTTGTTTTGTTGGTGCTGTTTGCTACAATTGCAGAGGAAATGTTGATGTTCTTACCACCCAACTCACAGGGAGGGAGAGAGGATGATCCTAATCTGTGGCTTATTGGTTCTCCTGAATAAGCAAGTTCTCAAAGATCCACCTTTTACTGTATAATATCCATTTTCAGAGTCTACTTGGTGTCAGAGAGAAGCTTCCAGAGTACTGGACATAAAAACATGCCCACAAATTATCTGATGCTCTTCCCTTCAAGAAGCTGAGTTTAATTCCTTCCCTCTGAGTGTGGGCTGGACTTAGCAACTCACTCTAACAATTAGAATGTGGCCAAAGTGATGAGATGTGTGGCATCCAAGGGCAGGTCACAAAAGACTTGGTAGCCTCCTCCTTGCTCTTGCTCTAGGATCACTCTGAGGAAAGCCAGATGCCACGTTGTGAGAACAGTCAACCAGCTCTGTGGAGAGACTTGCTGGCAAGAACTTAGGCTGCCTTCCAACAGCCAGCAAGGAACTGAGCTTTCTCCATCACAACCATGTGCGTGGCCATTTGGGAAGAGCAGCTGCCATCCTCAGTGGACGACTGTGACTCCAGCCAGTATCTTCACCACAACTTCACAAGAGACTGAGTCAGAACCACACAGTGTGAGTTCTGACACACAGAAACTGTGAGAGAACAAATGTTTGATTGAAGACCCTGTTTGGAGATCATTTGTTACAAGGCAATAGATACCTATTACAGGGCCTTTGCCTAGGAAAGCAAAAAGGAAGCATCTTTCTAAAGATTGAGGTGATAGACTGTAGAGTATATTTACAAATCAAAATTTCAGAGGATTCTACCTTAATATGAGAAGAAAACAATAAGGTGGGGGGAGGGAAGCTAGAAGATCTCTAGTGTAGCTATAGGTCTCACATCTTCACTGGTGTAGAAATAACCCATTTAGACTGAAATCAGAATGCTGAACCCTTCCTGTGGCTCAAAAGGTTGATCAGTTATATATTCCTGAGTGGTCCTGCACAAGCTGGAGTTGCAGAGGAAAGGTTTATAAGAATCCATTTCAATGGCAGAAGATGGTGCCCAGTGCCACCCAGCTTTGGGCTGATTTATTGGCTGGGTAATAATGTCACAGCTGATAGATGTCTTCCTAAAGGGAGCAGTCTGTCTCAGTAGCTGGCAGGGAAATCCTTTTCCAGGGATGGGGGAAGAGACAAGCTGGCTTTGCCACGGTCCCACCCCTCCACCTCTGCCATTCTGTCCTGAATTGGGCTACTCAAATATATATCTCTTCCCTGAACATGAAATTCTTCGATCCCTCTTTTCTTCCCTCACTCTTCGTCTGTGCTGGTTAATTTTATGTGTCAACGTTGATTTGAGCCACAGGGTACCCAGCTCATTGGCTGAAACTTATTCAGGGTGTGTCTGCGAGGGTGTTTCTGGGTGGCATGAGCATCTGAATCTACAGATGAGTAAGGCAGACAGTTCTCCCCAGCGCAGTGGGCCTCTCAGTCAAAGGCCTGGATAACAAAAAGTCTAAGAGGGAAGGTCTGACTGCTGAGCAGGAACATTGCTCTATTCTGGTCTTCAGACTTGGGCGGAAACATTGACTCTTCCTGGGTCTCGAACCTGCTGGTCTTCAAACTAAAACTTACACCACTGGCTGTCCTGGTTCTCAGACCTTCAGACTCATAGTGGAACTACAGCTCGGCAACAGCAGATCTGGAGGCTTCTCAGTTTCCATTATGAAGTGAGCCAATTCCTTATACTGCACATACACAAACACGCATGCGTGCATGCACACGCACACACCCCCCTACATACGTGCGTGTTCTATTTCTCTGGAGAACCCTGACACATTATCCATCCGACCCACCCACTTTTCTCCACCTCTGCCATCATCTCTCTATTCTAATCCACCTCAGTCCCTCATCTGTGTGACTGTGTTAATCTTCTCACTGGTCTCTCTCTGTAGTGGGTTGAATTGTGCCCTCCACAAAAGATATGCCAAACTCCTAAGTACCCCTAATAACTACATGTCACCTTACTTAGAAAATGTGTCTTCATAGATAACATTAAGGTAGGGATCTCAAATGAGATCAAGCTGTGTTCACTTCATGGGTCCTAAAACCAAACACAAGTGTCTTTATGAGAAGAGGAGACACCGAGCCACACAGTGTTATACCCAAAGAAAATAAAATCATCCAAGCCGATCACATAAAGCCAAAAGAAGCCTTTATTTTAGCTGGCCAGCGACAATTGCCCTTACTCCTAAAAGTGGGGTGCCAAGAAATTGTGCATTAATTGTATTGTTGCCAACTTTTATAGGGCTCAGGAAGGGATTAGGGCGGGGCTATAGGGAGGGGGAATTAGGGTGGGGCTGACTCTCTCCTGATGGCACTGGAGAATCTTTTTGGGATGTATAACAACAGGAGGGAAGACCCAGAGAGATGGCCACGTGAAGACAGAGGCAGAGATTGGACAGAGGCAGCCACAAGCCACGGAAGACCTGGGGCCACCAGGAGTTGGAAAGAGGATTCTCCCCTAGAGCCTCCAGAGTGAGTGTGGCCCTGCTGTGACACCAGAAGGTCAGACTTCAGCCCTCCAGAACTGGGGAGAATGAAGCTTTCTGTTTGAAGCTCCCACGATTGTGGTCATGGCAGGCCTAAAGGTCTGGTCCACTGCCCTCCTAGTTGTGACCCACTGTGATGTCCTGTCCTCCCACGGGTCACAGTAGTCTTAGAGAAAGGCTAATCTGGTTTTGACTTCTGCTACCGTTACTACAAAGACTTTCCTCCCATGTTTAGAATAAACTGCAAACCTTTTATGGATGTCTACAAAGTCCAGCTAACCCAGCTTGGGTACCGCCCACCCCCTCACTGGCACACTCCTGTCACCAGCCCCTGCAGTCCCCGGAACACCCCAAGTCTCTCCCACCTCAGGATCTTTGCAATTGCTGTTCCCGATGCCTAGGATACTCTTCCTCCAGATCTTTCAGAGCTAGCCGGCCCTTTGTCAACCTCCAGGTCTCAGTTTAAATGTTACCATGACTGGCCCTACTCTGCCCTATCCAAAATGCTCCTCCGCCACACCCCTGTGCTAACAATGCTGTCACCATGTTTATGCCCTTCATTTCCCTTGTCACACTGGTTTGTTTAATCCATTCTGCACCCCACCATGACAGTAGGGACTGTTTCACTTCCCATGTATCCTTGACATCTAAAACAATGCTCAGAGCAGCTTTGGATAAGTGATTGTAAATGCATGTGTTCATGAATTGCTTCTTTCCATTCACTCAATATTTGAATTTTTTTTTTTTTTTGGTACTGGAGATTGAACCCAGGGTGCTTAATCACTGAGCCACATCCCCCAGCCCTTTTTTATGTTTATTTAGAGACAGGGTCTCACTGAGTTGCTGAGGGCCTCACTAAGTTGCTAAGGCTGGCTTTGAACTTGTGAACCTCCCAAGTTGCTGGGATTACAGGAATGCACCACTGAGCCCGGCTCCTTTTTATTTTATTCTCCCAGTGCTAGGGTCTCAAACATGCTAGACAAGTGCTCTGTCACTGAGAGACGCCCCCAGCCCTTTTAAAAATTTTATTTTGAGACAGAGTCTCAAGTTTTCAAGGCTGGCTTCAAACTTGCCATTCTCTTGCCTTAGCTTCTTGAGTAGCTGGGATTATAGGCATGTGCCACTGCACTCAGCTACCTTTTAAAAAATTTTTAAAAATATATTTTTAGTTGTAGATGGATCAAATACCTTTATTTGAGCTATTTATTTTATGTGGTGCTGAGGATCAAAACCAGTGCCTCACACATGCTAGGCAAGTGCTCTACCCGGAGCTACAACCCCAGCCCCTACCTTTCGAATTTTATTACATTGAAATCATTACTCAGTTTTCAAAATACATAAAATTTAAGTAAAGGAAAGTGGGTACAACGATGCATACCTGTAACTCCAGCTATCCGGGAAGCTAAGGCAGGAGGGTTGAAAGTTCAAGGCAAGACCTTAAATTAGGATTCGAATTTGTGGTGCTGGGACCTGAACACAGGGACTTTACCCATGCTAGGCAAGTGCTCTGCCACTAAGCATCTTCAGCCTCTTTTATTTTTTATGTTGAAATGGGGTCTTGCTAATTTGCCCAGGCTGGTCTGAAATTTGCCATCCTAATTAGGATTCAAGTTCTGTCTCATGAGAGCCTTAAAACATATCCACCACTGGGCATGCCTGTGATCCCAGCAACTTGGGAAGACAAGGCAGGAGTGGGAGTTCAAGGCCAGCCTGAGCAATTTAGCAAGATTCTGTCTCAAAATAAAAAAATAAAAGGGACTGGGAAAGTAGCTTTGTTCCCTCAGGCTTAATCCCTTTAAATTAGCAATACTCTGTCTCAAAATAAAAAATAAAACGATGTAGCTCAGTGGTAGAGCATCCCTGGG
The DNA here is from genome assembly GCA_020662805.1 of Glaucomys volans. NCBI lineage: Eukaryota > Metazoa > Chordata > Mammalia > Rodentia > Sciuridae > Glaucomys > Glaucomys volans. The sequence goes on along the minus strand of JAJEJO010001635.1, from coordinate 12,679 downwards.
TTCAATCCTCAGTACTACACTGCAAAAATAAATAGTTAATAAGACCCTACATTAAAGTACTTAATACAGCGTGTGGCCTATTTGCTCCCTAAATCTTGACTCTCGTAATTAACATTACCACTATACTATACCTTCCTTATTCACTCACTCTGTGTCTATTTTTCCCTCTTAGCACATGTAGGCAGTGGTGGGCTGGTAAATGTTCAACAGTCAGCTTTCCTAAATTTTACAAAAGCCCTAATTTGTAGTTTTTTCTTATTTCCATGACCAACTGTGAGCTGTCAACTTGATGGTGACTGGTTTGGCCTTTTCTTTTTTTTTCTTTCCCTTCCTCCTCTCCTCTCCCTCCTCCCTGCCCGCCCCCTATTCTTTTCATGGTATGGAGATTGAACCCATGGGCTTTACCCATTCAAGCTAGGCAAGTGCTCTGCCCCTGAGCTGCAGCCCCAGCCCTTTTTATTTTTTTAATGTTGAAATGGGGTCTTGCTAATTTGCCCAAGCTGGCCTTGAATTTGCAATCCTGACTCAACCTCCAGAATAGCTGAGATTACCTGGGTGCAGCACCATACCCAATGAATGGCTCTTGAGGTTGGTATGAGCAGCTCTATTACACAGAGGTCTTAGTTAGAGGTGAGATTCAAGTTCTGTCTCATGAGAGCCTTAAAACATATCCACCACTGGGCATGCCTGTGATCCCAGCAACTTGGTAGGATGAGGCAGCTGGGCAATTTAGCAAGACTCTGTCTCAAAATAAAAAATAAAAGGAACTGAGAATGTAGCTCAGTGGCTGAGTGCTCCCAGGTTTAATCCCCAGTACTACAAAACTAAAAGGTTAAAATTTAAAACCACATCCACCTTAACACTGCTTAGCTCAGGAAAATGCATCTGAACCCTTGAAGTTCTCCCTAACTTTTACTCAAGCAGTCATGTATTTATTGAGTTCCTGGTATTGGCTCTCTGGAAACACTAATTCAAAAATGAAAATGTGCAGGCTGCCTGCTGCATCTGCTCAGTGTTCCCGTTCCTGTCCAGGGAGCCTCCTCAGCCCTCCTCCCTCTCCTACCAGTAACTGTAAGGGAGACCACGCTTCCGTCCTCATGGACTCTGCTTCAAACTCTCACCCCCATGAAGCTGCCCCTCCCAGCTTCCTGTGCTCTCAGTGCCCTAAGCGGGGTCCAGGTGACACCCTCATGTTTCTCTGAGTAGATATTTGTTTACCAGACCACTGCTGTCCCCCCTTCTCCACAACCACTGTGCCCCGCCTAGGGCCCCATATCACCTCCCAGACATTTGAGTGTCCTACAGAACTGAGCAAAGACCTTAGGGAAGCCTGGTGTGTTGGGGGTTTATGGTGATCTCGTGGTGTCAGATGACCTTGAGCTCAGAACTCAACTGTTATTGACCAACTCTGAACTTGGGGCAGGCTGGTTAAGGACAGTCATGCAATTCATGGATGATGGCAGTTGATAGCCTGGTGACGGAACCAAAAAACTCCTTCTGCCAAGTGTTTTGCCTTTTCTACGTTTAGAGATGTTTAGACACACAAATACTTCCCACTCTTCACAGCTGCCTACCGTACTCAGTACAGTAACGCCCTGCCCAGGTGCAGCCCAGGAACTCCAGGTTCGCCCCAGAGCTGAGGTGTGTGTTGGGCCTCACCACCTAGGTTGGTGCAAGAGCACGCGATGCTGTTCTCACAGTGATGAAATCACCCAGCCATGCATTTCCACAGCATCTCCCCATCGTTAAATGATGCATGACTGTGCGTGTGGTGTGTGTGTGTGTATTTGGTACCGGGTATTGATCCCAAGGATGCTTAACCACTGAGCCACATCCCCAGCCCTTATATTATTATTATTTTTTTCCTTATATTATTTTTTATTTTGAGACAGGGTCTCACTGGGTTGCTTTGGGTTTCGCCAAGTGGCAGAGGCTGGCTTCGAAACTGCAATCCTCCTGCCTCAGTCTCTGGAGCCACTGCAATTATAGGCGTGCGTCACTGGGCTCAGTTGCATGACTATATTTTAAAACTTCATTTTCTTCCTTCCTCTTGCCTTTTCTTTTTCATTCTTTCTTCTCTTTCCTTAAAACTTGGTGGCTGTATCTTTACGTTTTAGGTTTTGTATTGTTTTTACTCAAAATACCACATGCACACAAAGTCAAATACTTCTGTGAAACTTATTTTAAAACTGCAGGTCCTTCCTGCAGCTCCACCTCCCCAACCCCATTTTTCTCCTCCCCAGAGGCAACTACTTTGAAGTTTTTTAGTTCTTTCTTTAGGTAATTATCTCTGTACATCTAAATAACATGACCATATTGCTGCTTCCTCAATTTTTTTTTTTCCGGCTTTTTAAAGGATGATCTTTGACTTCCCTCTGTGGAACATGATCAAGTATACCATTATAAAAATTATATGTATTTTTCTAATAGACGATGTGTTTTCTTTTTCTTTCTTTCTTTTTTTCTTCTCCCCAGTGCTGGGGCTTGAGCAGGTGCTCTACCACTGAGCTATACCTCTGGTCCTAGGTAATACTTTCACATGGAATAAAATCAAAAGGTAAAAATTGCTGTCTAAGGATTCTAGATTGGAACTTAGGGCTTCTCCTCTGGCATCTCCATCCCTTCTCACCTACATATTCCTTATCCCCTTCCTGCCTCCCAATACAGTTATAATTCATATTTATTCAAAGGTCACTATGCAGCATTTGTATTATTATGACTCACTGATTGTGAGTCTCATATATTTTTTTTTCTAATTTAAATTTTTTTTCTTTTGGTGGTACTGGGGATTGAACCCTGGGGCACTTTACCACTAAGCTATACCCCCAGCGCTTTTTATTTTTTGAGATGGGGTGTTGCCAGATTAATTGCCCAGGTTATCCTCAAATTTGTAATCCTCCTACTTCAGCCTCCCAAGTAGTTGAGATGACAGGCACTCTCAACTGTGCGTGGCTGTGGGTCTTATCTTAAAATACTGAAATCAGAGCCTTCAGCATCACCCTGGCAATCCCTGCAGAGCCTGACCAGGCTATGTGTCTGTCCTGGCTCAGGCACAGCTGCTCCAGGCTCCAGAGCTGCCTCCCAGGGATTACCTCACCTCCCTCTGCTGAGGGACCCACCATTGCCAGAATATCCTGCCTCTTGGTGGAAAACACCAGTCAGGTGCTTCTTAGAACTCTGTGGAAATGAATGAGAACGCTAGCCCTACAAAAGAGGGAGAACTTGGTGAGGAATTCTGGGTCAGAAATCATTTTTCCTCAAACTTTTGAAGAGCCAACTTTTCTGTTTTCTTCTAACATTCCGAATTGCTGCTGAAAATCTGATGACATTATGATTCTTTGTGTGAAATTCGTTTTTTCTCTCTGGAGATTTGTCTCCAGTTTCCTGAAATTTCTCAATGATATGCTTTGATGTGAGCCTATTTTCATTCATTATTCAGAGCACTTTGTGAATAATTTTAATTAAAACTGTCTTTCCATCCTGATACATGTTATTGAATTATTTCTCAGGGTGGCTTTGTACTATGTCATCTTAGCTATGTTAGAATGACACCTCCTGGAAGTCCCTTCTCAGAATGGTGTCAGTCACAAACCATATTGTGTGTCAGATCTAGAAGGTGGAAATGAAGCCACGGCCATATTTATATGCCCTGAAGTTTGGTGTCTAGAGGCAGTGAGGTCTCTGTGGGCTCTCCTGATTGTTTGGGACAGCATTGGACCCATGTTGCATGAGGTCCACCTCAACTGCTCCTTCAGCCTCTCCAAGTTCTTGGGCCAGTGTGTGGAGGCTCTGTGGTGGGGGAAGTGCCGGATTCACCTGTCCCTCACCATGGCATTCAGGTTGGAGTACTGAAAGACTGGATTTCAGTTTGTCCTTCTGGGGTCCACTCTGTCCCGTCTTGTCCATAACCAGCTTTCCCCCCCCACTGCCAGTCTGCAGAGACCCTGGGCTCACTCTAGCTGTAGAGCCAATGGTCAGCATGGACAGCCACACCAGCTCCACAAGGGGGCAAGGCCCAGTCAGTAACAAACCCCTTATCCTGGACACTGGACCTGGCTCCGTTCAAGTTCCAACAGATTCGCTCCTTTAATGACATCCTGTCCTTCGTCTTTCTATTCTTTTCTTCTGGAGACTCCATTAGTTGAAGAGTGGCCACCTGAATAAGTTCTCCACTTTTCTAACTATGTCTTTCTCTCTCTCTCTCTCTCTCTCTCTTTCTTTCTTTCTTTTTTTTTTTTAGCTCTCTGTTGTTTTGCTCTGCTTTCTAGGAGAGTTCTTCAGTTTGACCTTCCAACAATTCTACTTTTTATACTTTATTCTGTTTGTAATTTCCAGGTTTGGCTACAGTTTGTCCGCTAAGGATTCATGTGTGGAAAGCTTGGTTCCCTGTGTGGTGGTGTTAAGATGTGGTGGGACCTTGAAGAGGTGAGACCTCATGGAAGGTCCTTAGGTCATTGGCAACACTTGAAGCTATAAGGTATTCTCATGGGAACCCTGAGTTTGTTTTCATAGAAGAGTTGTTATAAAAGAATAAAAGAACAATTTAGCCTCCTTTGCCTCTTATTATTATTATTATTTTTTTTTGGCAGTACGTGCACTGAACCCAGGAGCTATGTCTCCAGTCCTTTTTTATTTATTTATTAGTTGCAGAAGGACACAATACCTTTAGTTTATTTATTTATTTTTATGTGGTGCTGAGGATTGAACCCAGTGCCTCACCAATGTGAGGCAAGTACTCCACCACTGAGCTACAACCCTATCCCCTCCAGTCCTTTTTATATTTAATTTTGTCATAGGTTGCTTTTGAACTTGCAATCCTCCTGCCTCAGCCTCCCATGTTACTGGAATTACAGGTGTGCACCACTGTGCCTGGCTCCCTAACCTTTTTGACTTTCCGTCTGGAGATGTGCTCTCTTCCTCTCACTCCCACCCCTGCTATTACTATGCCATCTGGCCTGGGGTTTTCACCATAGCTGAGGCAGGCATCATGCCTTTCAATCTCCAGAACAAGTTAAATAATCCTCTTTTCTTGATAATGTTGTCTAGTCTCAGGTATTTTGTTGTAGTATGGAAAATAGGCCAATATAACAGACCTTTTTTGTTCTCTAAATATTCCACTTTTTTAAACAGCTTACTGTTCTTTTTTTCCATGAATGCAAAAATCTCTTAACACTCTGGAAATAATAATAATAAAAGAGATTTCTTCTTTGTAATTTGTTTCTATTTCTTCCAACATGCTTCTCTTCTCTTTCCTTTTTTGGTACTAGAGCTGAATCTACGGGTGCCTTTCCACTGATCTACATCCCCACCCCTTTATATTTTTTATTTTGAGATTGGGTCTTGCAAAGTTGGTTAGGGTCTCACTAAGTTGCTGAAGCTGACCCTAAACTTGTGATCCTCCTGCCTTAGCCTTTTGAATCACTGGGATTACATGGGTGCACCATGGTACTTGGCTACCACCCTGCTTTTTTTTGTTTGTTTTGTTCTCTATTTCATATTACTTTCTTCAAATGTCTAGTGAGACTTGTTTATAATATTTAAAAATGAGATACTTCCTGGATGTTCTGAGCATGTGGGACTTATTGACCGTGATTTCTGCTGCATGCTGATCTGGCTAGCTCCTTCACTGGGAAACTGTTGGCTTTAGTATTTTGGATCCTTCCTCTTGGGTTATTCAGGTTCCCAGAGAAGTGACTTCTAGTCTCCTGCTAAGATAGTACTACACTGGTTCGACTTTGTAGGAACCAAGGGAAGAAAAGGGCTCTGGAGGGGGAGGCTAAGTATCAGCACTCACCGCGTCACTTGCTTACTCCTGCTCCGTTTTCTCATGCAGCTTCACCTTCAGTAGTAGGGCCGTCTCCATCCAGCCTTCCAGTACACCTTCTCTTTCTCTCCTAAAGAGAAACTTCAGTTCTCTGCTGTGCAGGAAAGTTGAGTCACACAGAAGAATTGTGTTGGGGAAAGGATCTGGGATCTAGTGGTTTTTAAAGCTATCTCTTAACCGATGCCCTGTTTTGGGATCTGTTCTTTCCCTTTTAAGAGGTACCTAGTACTCCCTATTCCTGAGCCTTTGGGGAAAGTCCGCAGTACAATCTGGTTGCCCCTTGGCTTTCTCTATGGCTGATTTAAGAGTCAGCTTTCTTGGGTCTGCAATGTCAGTTAATATTCATTCCAGCTTCCAAATTTTTGCCAGTCTGATCTCAACATCTACTTTATTTACCTTGTAGGTTTGTTGATTTTTCATTAATTACTAGTTTGTAACAAATATTGAAAAATCAATTTACATTTTTAATGGGGTTTTCAATGGAATAAAAACTCACTTGTGTATATTCAATCCTCCACCTTCACCTGGAAGTCAAAATCCTTTTTTGATTAATCAATTAAAGAAGGGTAATAATATTTACCAATGGAATTGGGAGCAGATTAATTGAGGTAATATATGTGAAATACCTGGTACAGTGCCTAGCATATTAGTACCAATAAATTAAAATCATGATGGTTATTATTTTAGTCTTTAGTAGGCTAAGGTACACCCAGTCTGGATGGTTAATAATTACATAAACATTTTGCTTTATTGAGGACAGTATGTTCAAATGGATTATGCACATTGTGTATTATGTTGCCAATTTAAAATTTTTGACTGACCTCTCCCATCAGAGCACTAGAAGTGTGCCCAGAAGATATGGTCTCCACTTAAGGAGAGCCCACTCAAAATTTGGATAATGATTTTGCTACGGGGAGGAAATCCTACAAAATCGTGCAAACCAGACAGACATCACTTTGAACTTTTCACTACTGGTCCCTTCCCTGAACATGCTGCTTAGTATCTGCTCACCAAGTGAGACTCCACAGAGCTGTGCTTACAATCGTTTTCATATCAACCCTCACCCTAACCGCGCTGTTCCATCACTCTGAAAACCGAGACACCCTGAGTGATGCCCTTTGTCTACTGACCTGTAGCCAACAAGCAATTTAGGATTAGAACAGAGGATTGTGTCTTTTTTCTCTCCCTCCCCAATCTACTAAATGAAAAGAATGTAAACGTCCTGAACTTCCACTGTGTAATCTAAGAAATAAATGATATTTGTGAGCAGGGAATTCAGGAAGGTCTGGGCTGGGTGGAACACACTGGTGACTTCTTATGCAACCATAGCCACTGATCAGGTAGCGCTGTAGTCATTGGAAAGCTTGACTGAGGTCCGAGGTTCCAACACGGCCAACTCACACCTGGTAGTCACGTGCCAGCTGATGGGTGAGGGCTAACTATGGCTCCAGCATCAGTTACCTAATGCTGTGTAACAAACTACCCCTTAGTTTGCAGCCTTTAAAAACAATTATTTTTAAATTTTTTTTTCTTTTTTTTTGGAACAGGGGATTGAACCCAGGGACACTTGGCCACTGAGCCACATCCCCAGCCCTATTTTATATTTTATTTAGAGACAGGGTCTCACTGAGTTGCTTAGCGCCTCGCTAAGTTGCTGAGGCTGGCTTTGAACTCGAAATCCTCCTGCCTCAGCCTCCCAAGTCGCTTGGATTACAGGCGTGCGCCACCGCGCCCGGCTTTATTTTTCAATTTAAAAAAAAAAAAAAAAAAAGGACGAGAGCATGAAAACAAAACAAAAAAACCTCTCTAGGAAACAGTTTAGATAGCTCTGAGGATACCAACAATACCAAGTGTGACAAGGATATAGAGCACAGGAACTCTTGTTTATTGCTCACAGGAGTGCAAGATGGTAGAGCCCCTCAGGAAGACAATTGGGCAGTTTCTGACAAAGCTGAATATAGTATGGGACTCAGCAATTGTGCTCCCTTGTATTATCTAGAGGAGCTGAAAACTTATGTCTGCACAAAAATGAATATTGGTAGCTACCGTTAGCTTTCTATTGCGGAAACAAAATCAAGTTAAAAAGAGGTCTGGTTTCAGAGGTTTCAGTCCACAGCTGGTCGGTGCCATCATGTTTGGGTGTGTGGAGTGGCAGAAGGTCATGGTAGGGAGTGTGGAGTGGAGTGAAGTTGCTCACCCCGGGCAGCCAGGAAGTGAAAAAGACAGAAAGGGAAGGGGTTGTGATCTCAGTATCGTCTTCAAGGGCACACCCCCAATCACCTGACTTCCACAAGGCCCCACATCGTGAAGGTTCCATCACCTCCCAAGAATGCCACAGGCTGGCCACCAACCTTTGCCATAGGGGCCCTTAGGGGATATTTAAGATCCAAACCATGGCAGCAGTTTTATTCCTGATCATCAGAAGTTGGACACAGCTAAGAGGTCTTTCCACAGGACAACCCACCTTGGGGTGTCCAGACGATGGAATACTACTCAGTGAGAGAAAGAAATGGGTGATCAAGCCATGAAAACACAAGGGGACACTTAAATGTATATTGGTAAGTAAGAGAAGTCAATAGGAAAAGGCTCCATACTGCATGATTCCAACTGTATCCCATTCTGGAAAAGTCAAAACTCCAGGGACAGGACGAGATCAGTCAGTGGTTGCCAGGGTTTCTTGGGAAAGAGGGAACAGACAATACAGGGAACACAGGGAATTTTCAGGACAACAGAACTATTCTTTTTTTTGAGGGGTGTACCAGGGATTGAACTCAGGGGCACTCAATCACTGAGCCACATCCCCAGCCCTATTTTATATTTTATTTAGAGACAGGATCTCACTGAGTTGCTTAGCACCTTGCTTTTGCTGAGGCTGGCTTTGAACTCAAGATCCTCCTGAACTGCTGGGATTACAGCCGTGTACCACCATACCCTGCTGAAACTATTCTTTATGATATTGTAATGGTGGATCCATGTCAGTATACACTTGTTGAAACCCAGAGAATGCATATCATAAAAAGTGAGCCCTAAATTGGGCACAGTGGTGCATGCCTATAATCCCAGTGACTTGGGAGGCTGAGTCAGGGGCCTCAGACGTGGGACTTTGTGGATGGAAGTCAGGTCATTGCGGGTGTGCCCTTGAAGGAGATATTGCTGAGGCAGGTAAGTTTAAGGCCAGCCTCTGCAATCTAGCAAGACCCTGTCCCTATCTTGAAAAAATATATATATATAAGAGCTGGGGATATAGATCAATGGTAGAGCACCATTGTTTCAATCTCTGGTAACACACTAAAAAATTTTTTTTGTAAATTGTGGTCTTTGGTTAATGCTAATGTATCAGTGTTGGCTTATCAATTGTAACAAATATACCACACTAATGCAAGATGTCAATAATAGGGGTAGCTGAGAAAGAGAGGGTAGATGAGCACTCTCTGCTTAACTTTTTTGTAAATCTAACTGCTCTAAAAAAATTAAGTGTATTAAGAGCTGGGTGTGATGGTGCACACCTGTAATCCCAGAAGCTCAGGAGGCTGAGGCAGGAGGATTGTGAGTTCAGTCCCAGCCTCAGCAACTTAGCAAAGCCCTAAGCAACTCAGTGAGACCCTGTCTCTAAAAAAATACAAAAAAAGGGCTGGGGATGTGGCTTGGCCGTTAAGCATCCCTGGGTTCAATCCGTGGTACCAAAAAAAAAAAAAAAAAAAAAAAAAATTAAGCATAGCAACTAAAAAAACCCAACAAAATCAGGCTGAAGTCTGAGGTAGGTTGATTACAAGATAAAACCTTTCTAGGAGACAATTCCAGTGTCCCTGAGGACTTTGCGCCACTTATCCTCCCAACAGTCTTGAGATAAAGATACTTAAGGATAATAATGTATCAGGGATAATATTCCCACCTTCCTGAAATAACAGTCCAGTTTGGATGACTCCAGATTGCTTAGAGATCTACATTTTTAATACATTTTAAGCCAGAGGATGGTAGGGAAGTCATTCATGTTCATAAATTTTCTCTCCCCTTCCATTTTTAACTGTCATTATTATATTTTTCTATGGAGCCCGTGCCACAAAGCCCCAGAAATCCAAAGGAGACCAGACGCCTATTTTAAAAAGACAGTGAGTCACGCTTAATGAATGGGAATTTTTGACAGAGGAGCATTGTTCAACAAAGCCAATATTGATCCCAGGTCCCACACCCACCTTGGTGATTCACTTCATCAACTTTGGATTGGAGGTGCAGCCGAGGGCACCTAGACCACAGGGATTCCTGGGAAAGCGGATGATGCTTCAAATAACAATTGGCCACTGACAGTTGGCACCGTCCCACGTAAACCTCAGGGAGGAACTGCATCTGGCAGCAACAGCAGGATCAGTGACTGGGGCAGATCTAAAGACCTCTCCCCAGACATGTCGCTCAGAAGGTTGTGAGTCTTATATAGGATGCACCTGTCTTAAAATTTTGTTGACTTACTGAAACCTTTCTCATTCATCAGACAGCCATTTATCAGGTACAGGTGCCAACGTATCAGGTATTATGCTAGATGCTAGGATGCAAAGACTAATAAGATGCAGTCATTGTCACCAATGCCTTCCTGCTATGCCTGAAGATAAATGGAGTCCTAGAAATGACATGGAACTCCGGGCCAGTGTGGTGGACATTTTCTGGTTGTCTGCAGCCTCCACTTCAGTAACTGTCCTCTAGTAGACCTTTGGGCCAGTTATCCTTCCCCCATACTGGGTCCTGATTTGCTGGAATCAGTCAATCATTCCATCCAAGACTGTGGTCACTGGTTTGAAGAAAGGCACATGGCCCCAATGCAAATGCAAAGCATGGAGGAAATTTTAGTCTATGTAAGAACCACTAGAAAAACCTTTTGTTTCTCTTAGGCTGAGAAGTGTGAATGTGTATAATTTGAAACTGTAGTGGCTGTTTGGCTACTGTGAAGATGAAACTTACACTGAAAGGAAGAGCAGAGAGACAGAAAGAAGTTAAGTCCTTCATCTTGTCACTTGGAGTGCTGGATCAAACCTCACCTGAAGGCACATAACTCATGACTTTTTCAGTTACATCAGCCCATAAAATCTCTATCGTTTGAACTGAGGTGTTTTGTTCACTATTTGTCACTGAATATATCCTATCCTAACTTATGGTGAAGAAATATAGGAAACAGGTTTTAAAAATGAGTAGTATTCCATATATCTGCAAGGAGGTCAAAGAGCACAAAAAGTTGATTTGAGCATTAAGTAGCTAAAGGGTTAGAGAAAACTAGTGCATGAGAGTGAAGAGCTCCCTGACGTTACTTGGCATCTGAACTCCCCATCTACGCTGACCTGCACTATAAGAATCATAATGCAAGGAGCCATCTCCCACTAAAGAAATCCACCCCAGCCCTGGAGGTTAGGGTCACTGATGCTCAGCTAGCCACCTGCTTCCCCTGGAACTCAGGACCAGGCCAGGGATGCAGGGAAACAGAAGAGATAATCCAGCCCAGTGGCAGCATGTCCAGTTTCCAACAGAAGCAAAACTGGTACCAGCATCTAGTGATGGAGTGACAGCATTGGTGGCCTTACTAGGTGGACATCAGGGCCTGCTCTGCCTTGATTCCTGCTTGTTTTCCAAGCTTAATTCTTTACCTTTCTATCAATTCTATGACCTACCTAGCAACCTCTAAATAAACCCCTTTCAGAATTGCTTTCTGGTGTTTGCCAAAGAGGAGCCCCACTAAGGGGGCAAGGTAGTGGCCAGTCCTGCTGAGAGGACTAGCCAGGACAGGTCAGGAGGGAAGGCAGTGAGGTTTTCTGGAGAGAAGCAGCCTGCATGCCAAGTTTGAAGGATTTGGGAACAGACGTCCCTGGTTTGAATCCCAGCTGTGCCATTTGCTGCCTGAGTGACCTTGGGCAAGTGATATAACCTCTGAGCCTCTGGGTCTCATATGTAAGAGGGGGTGACAGTAGGACCTATCCCTCTTACATCCTGAGCACTGTTAGAATAATTTAGATGATGTAATTAAGATGATGTGAGTGCTTGTTTAGATTGGAGCCCAGAGTTGGTCTTCAGGGCTGGTAACTATCTTAATTACCCTTAGCTGCAGAGGTGAGCTTGCTTTCAGGGGCTCCTCTGCACCCCTTCTTGACGCTACTCATTCTCCCTCTTTATTCTTCATTCACAGTAGAAAAAGAGAAAATACCTCTGATGTGCAGAGGGAGAAATTTAAGTTGGCCCCAGGCAAAATTTGCTGGCAAGTGTTTAATGACCAGCACTTCAGACAACCAAGCATCGTCCGCAGCATCTGCTGATTTCCACAATGCAAACACTCCCACCATGGCTGATTTCAAGCACCAACACTGCTGCTGAACACGGAGTTAGAGGAGGGGTGTACAATCCACTCCTAGGAGTCAGTGCCAACAGACACTGGACCCCGGGAAGGGCAGCTTTAAATTACTAAGGACCGGGAGGAAACGGGTGTCTCCTGAGCTCTGGGCTACACTGTGAAGCACACTACCTAAGGACCGTTGATGGGATGGCAGACGGACCCGTATTATGCTTTGATTTAAAACCCCAGAGTTCTCTCTAAATGATAACCCTTTAAACCCCCTTTCAGTCCCTACGTATAACCTGTCAGTTCACTGGCTCTGTCTATGCCTTCCTTAAAATACCAGCTACAGCCCTGCGGAGTGCAAGTCTGTAATCTCAGAGGCTCAGGAGGCTGAGGCAGGAGGATTGAGAGTTCAAAGCTAACCTCAGCAAGATGCTAAGCAACTCAGTGAGACCCTGTCTCTAAATAAATACAAAATAGGGCTGGGGATGTGGCTCCGTGGTCGAGTGCCCCTGGGTTCAATCCCCAGTACCAAAAAAAAAAAA
>JAJEJO010001634.1:228465-267976 GCA_020662805.1 Glaucomys volans | reverse complement strand
ACACACACACACACACACGAATTAGGATGAATGGCTAAAATTCCTCTGTCTTAGGTTACACAGTATGTTTTATGGCTTTTTCTCCTTTAAATCTTTTTTTTGTTTGTTTTTTGACAGTACTGGGGTTGAACCCAGGGGCTTTACCCCTGAGCCACATCCCAACCCTTTTTATTTTTTTATTTTGAGACAAGGTCTTCCTGGCTTGCCAAGGCTAGACTTGAATTTGTGATCCTCCTTCCTTAGCCTGAGTAGCTGGGGATTACAGGTGTGTGCCACTACCCCTGACCCCTTTAAATCACTTTTTTTTTTTTTTTTTTTGGTATTGGGGACTGAACCCAGGGGCACTCCACCACTGAGCCACATCCCCAGCCCTATTTTGTATTTTATTTAGAGACAGGGTCTCACTGAGTTGCTTAGGGCCTCGCTAAGTTGCTGAGGCTGGCTTTGAACTCTCGATCCTCCTGCCTCAGCCTCCCAAGTGCTGGGATTACAGGCGTGCACCACCGCGCCCAGCTTTAAATCACTTTTGATGTTTATTGTAAACTTCTTTTACTTACATAAACATATTGAGGGAGGACTTCCCAAATCCAATTTCTCCTCTCCTATGACTGCCCTGGCTGTCACTGCAACTCACCGGAAATATGATCTTAGCTTACTACACCTAATTTTTAGCATTTCCCCCATTGAAATTCTAAAGTACCTCACAGCCTTGCTTCATGAACAAATTTTAGCTATTCATATGAATTCGAATGTGTGTGTGTGTGTGGATGTGTGTATGTAGAAAGGATGTGTTTATTAAAAAAAACAAGTGTGAAAGTCTATGAACCAAAATATTAAGACAGTTATCTCTGGACATGGTTAATGTGTGATTTTATAATATGTGGGTGCCTTCCTGTATTTTCCAAATCTTCTATAGTGAGTATGTCACCTGTGTAACTGGAAGAAAAGCATGCTAAATATAAAAAAGAAACAACCACAATAATAGGCGTGAATCAACATGCTGGCACAACCTCGTGCATAGCAAGTGCTGAAAAGCCCCAGCTGAGGCTGTGGCACCTCTGGGTTGACCTGCGACTCAGCTTGTGACTCAGCCACTTTGTCTGTGTCCAGGGTAGTCTGCTCCAATGCAGTCGAGACATCAGGTGGGAAACGGGTGGTCCTCACCCGCATCATAAAAGGCAGGCTTGACGCCCACTGGGGGGAGTCATGGGGCGAGCTGTCCCTGCAGGGGGCCAGCATCCCACACAGTCCAGAACCTTCTCCCTCCTTCTACCCCAACATGGTGCATCAAACACAAACGTCCAGACCAAGTTCCCCTGGAGGCAGCCTGGTCAGCCAATTAGTCTATTTTTATCTCATCTTGTTCCAAAAGGGCTAAAGTGTCTCACTCTCAGGTCTCCTTTCACTGCACTCCAATGAATAAGAAGTAGGATGCTTCCTGTTACAGTTTCTTACTAATGAAAGCTAACTAACTTGAGGGCTGAGGATGTAGCTCAGCAGTAGAGCACTTGCCCAGCATATACTTGGTTCAATGCCCAGCAGAAACAAACAAACACAAAATCAAATTAATTTGCTACCTAGCTGACAAACACCTACCAGATGGCTGTGTCTAGGGATAGACACAAGGCCAACAAGATTCTATCTTCCCTCAGTAGGGTTTGCAGTCTAATAGGACAACCAGGTACACAAATACAGAACAACAAACAAGATGACTGGAAACCACAGGAAAGCAAATCATCAGCCACATGGATAGAGAGAGACTTTAGAGATCATGCAACTTGAAAAAGGTGCCAAGTCAGATGTATGTTGTCACTGGAAGGACAGCATACAGCAGAAGGACTTTGCTATCCCCACTTTGGATCCAAATGGAGTCAATGTATTCTAAAATCTGGACAAATAGAAAGTTTTAAGGCTGGCTTCCCCCATTCTCTTAACAGATAACTTAGAAGTAAAACATCAGTGGGTAGGTACTTTCCAAGTGCTGTACTTTTTATTTCTTGTGAGAATTTTTTATAATTTGTTCTAATTAGTTACACATGACAGCAGAATGCGTTTTGACACATCATACATCGATAGAGTATAACTTCTCATTCTTCTGGTTGTACAAGATGCAGAATTACACAGGTTGTGTAATCATATATGCACATAGGGTAATAATGTCTGATTCATTCCACTGTCTGCCACTCTTTTTAATAATGTTGTGGTGGCTACTTCAGCTTAATATACTTACGTCTGCACCAGACCCCACTCTAGTGATGTACCTACCCACTCACACCTTGCTGTGGGCACATGGGTGGCTTCCAGTTTGTTGCCATAATACCCAATGTTTCAAAGAACATTCTTGAAAATATGATCTTACACTTGTTCAGTTATCTCCTAAGGGAAAATTCCTGGAAGTGAATTTCTGGGTCAAAGACAATGTATATTTTAAACTTTGATATATACCTCCAAACTGCCCTCATCTCACCAACAGCGCATGAAAGGGCTGGTTTTCCACACTCTCACCAATACTGATATGTAATTCTCTTTGGTCTTTGCAGATAGGATAGACCAAATGATAATTTTTTAGCTTGCATTTTTCTTGCTGGTGATACTGAATGTGTTTTCATAGTTTTACTGCGATTATTAGAACAGCAGATAAAACATGCCTTTTTTTTGTGTGTGTGTGTGTGTGTGTGTGTGGTGCTGGGGATTGAACCCAGGGTCTTGTGCTTGCGAGGCAGGCGCTCTACCAACTGAGCTATATCCCCAGCCCCCAAAACATGCCATTTTGATAATACCATAAATCTATATTCCTAGTCTTATCTATTGTGTATGAACATAAAGAGATGGAGGGGAGGTGTTCGTCAACTGTTAACAGTTACCTCGGGCTAGCAGTGTAGCTCAGTGTAGAGCATTTGCCTAGCGTGAATAAAGCCCATGCTTCCATCCCCAGAACTGTACAAAAACAAAATGAGTAAACACACAAAAAACAAACAAACAAAAAACTATGTCTGAGTGGTGGGCTTTGGGTGCTTTTTTTCTTTTCTAAAAAAAGTTGTGGGTTTTTAAAAAGTTTCTTTTTATAGGTAGCAAAAAACAGTTATTTTCACTTTTTAAAAAAATTATTTAATTTCCAGGATGTGTTTTATGCTTAGGACAAATTTTGCACAAGCATTCACATCCATAACAATACTGAAGTAAAATCCTCAGATATTGTTAATGAAAATCAGCAGGATAGAAAGAAATATTAGTAGGTGTTCGTTCATTTTAAGTCCAAACTTGAAAAGCACCACTGCATCACAGTCTGGCTTCACCTGTCCTGAACGATCTTCCATGATCGTGTCTGTCTGCCACACCTCCACAGAGATGAGCGTTCCAACCTGCCCTTGCCCTCCAGGTGCTAGTCTAGCAGGATCTCCCCAGCAGAGATCCTAGGTCCTGAGGACAGCAGGCAGAAGTGGGGCTCAGAGTAATAATGGATGCATTTGAAGACCCATCACATGCTGGGTACCCTTCAAAGTCCTCGTGAGCACCCTCTGATGGGGTCCCTCTTTATCCCAATTCTGAAGAAGATACTGAGACACTGAGAACTTCAGTCATTTGCCCAAGATTAAACTGCTAATGAATGGAGGGGCCCCGTTCAAAAACACTTGCTAATGGTTCTACCCCATTTTGGTTTTATCTTTGTAGCAGTCCCCAAATGAGGAATGCTTGTTCCTGGAAAGGCTGGAGGAAAACCATTACAACACCTACACATCCAAGAAGCACGCAGAGAAGAATTGGTTTGTTGGCCTCAAGAAGAACGGAAGCTGCAAACGCGGTCCCCGGACTCACTACGGCCAGAAAGCGATCTTGTTTCTCCCACTGCCCGTCTCCTCCGATTAGAGAAATCTGTTCTGGGTGCCGACCACTCCAGAAGAGCCTTGAGGGGTCCTCACCTGGTTGACCCCCAAATGCCCCTTGATCATTGGCTGCGCTAACCCCCAGCCCACGGAGTCTGAGTTTGTAAGCAATGCGCTTCTAAATGCCAGTTCACTTTTTTCAGAGCCCTTTACCCCAGCTCAGCTTGGAACAGAGGGACCACATTGCTTCTAGGGACCTTTGGCTGGCCAGTCTGAGTTCAGGTTTGGATGTCCAGCTGCCTCAGGCACCTGCTGTAGGCTGAGCCTCTAGTGAAGTGTGTTACGGGGTCTGCCAAGTGGTTGTAGGTAACTGCATAGCATCTCCTGCTACTGAGTAAACCCCAGCTGCTGGTCCCCCAAACATCTGACCCGACTGACTCTTTTCCTTTCAGTAGCCCACGAATATTAGCAGAGAAACTGATAATGAGGTTTAGAGACAGGAACAGAGAAGTCTCCCCATGAGCACAGAAAGGATTTAAATTGGAAAGAGGGGGTGCACTTGGGTGGACCACAGAGAAGGATAGGATCTCAATGGAGGATAAATGAAGGAGGGGAGGCTCAGCTACAGGAAGAGGAACGAATCTATAGCCTTAGGAATCAATACCACGCAGTGACCTGCCCAAGAAGCCTCTGAGGTCCCGGGGAGTACTGGAAGAGGCTTCTTGATAAAAGCAAGGACATCAGGGTTGGGAAGTTCATGTGGGTCTGGGCAGTGTGTGAGGGAGTGACCAGAGAGGAAGGTTGCCATTGGCTGAGGAGATACTGCACTCTCAGAAGGATGATTTTAGAAGAGAGGGACACCATGTCTTGTGCTTGGCCACCAGTAAGCAGGGGCTTCGGGGTCCTCGTGCAGGGCTTCCTCACTCTGACCTGTGGAAGGATCATCTGGGATCTGCTTTGAAGTAGTTTCTGTTTGGGTGGGGCTGGGGGAGCTTCTGCATTTCCAATGGGCTCCCAGGTTCTAGAGATGCTGCTGCCTTTCCCCAGCACACTTGAAGGAGCAGATCAAAAAAAAAAAAAAAAAAAAAAAGTCATCCAAAGGAAGGTGGCTCGAAGCCCTGACCCTCTCCCACCTCTGCCTCACTCCGAAACACACACCCCCTACCCTTCCCTGAACACTCAGGCAGCAGTGACGGTAGTTAGGCCTGTATCAAGGCCCAATGCCCATAAAATGCCTATTTAGAAGAAATACAAAAGCATACAAAAAAATGTTAAACCCTCACAAACAGTTTTCCCCACGAGACCATTTCTGTTACCTTTACTTGTATAATTACGTTTCCTGCTTAAAGTGAACTTGACCCAAGTGGCTAGCATATTAGAAACACCATTCATCTCTGACACATGATACCGATGCTGAGGCCTTTAATAAGCCTTTAAATTTACTGTGAGACTGTATGTTTTAATCACATTTTGAAATATATAGCTTGAAGGCAGTTAAACTGATTAGCATGCAGCCTCTGAGAATGATAATAATAGGATACGAGGTATAAGGTACTCAGTTAACACTTCACCACATTTACTTGTGAGATTTTTCTTCTGTCTTCCGCTGTGCTGTTACAAATTTTCTTTTGAATATGGGGGACTCTTAAGCAATGATATGATCATTTTGTATAAAAGTGGAGGAGAGTGTTAGCTCATGTTTTACAAGGAATTGAAGTAATTACTAATTGAAACATAATTCCTTAGTCATTGAACTGTTATACTTAGGATGAAAGAAGAACAACAAATTGAAAGTTCAATGAGATAGTTCTCCTGAGGAACTAAGTTGGCATTACTGTCAATAATAATGGTCTACTTTTGTACAGAAAAATTATTTCATAACTTTTTGTTTTTATAACTTGGATGAGATGATTCTATTTTATTTTAGTCAATCTTTGCAAGCAAGTTGAGAATAATGCAATGTAGCTTAACATCTCTTTTGTATGAAGATTTAGCCCCTAGAAGGTACCCAGAGAGATATTTATAATGGTCCATAATTTTTATTGTATGAATCAAATTCAAGTATAACACTGGCCAAGAAAAATGAAATAACCATTGCTAACAGATGAGATGGAAGTTGGTGATTTCAGAGACTCAAAGCATTGAAATAGATTGTGACCTTTATGATCTCAGCCCAGTCATCATTTGCATATTTGCTCAATGAAGACCATGTGCCTGTGTGCCAGGCACTGTACTAGGTACTAGGGTCCCTGGGGACTTTGTCTGTCTGGTTTGCTGCTGTATCCTCTCCCAGGGCATTATATTTATGATGAAAGATGCTGTGGATTCATTTCCTTCAATCAAGTAAAAAACAGACTTGACAGGTTACTGCTGAGTAAATAGCAAGGTCCCAGAAACCCAGGATTTGGAAGAATTGGCTACTCCCAACATAAGACAAATCCCTAGCAGTGGCGGAAGACATAGCAAAGGAAACCTAACATTTTCAACTTTAGACCTGAGTTTGCTTCAGGAGGACTGCTTGCAAATTGGGAAGAGTCCATGAGGTCTTGTCAGAAGGGAGTGGAGGGCAGTTCCCTGTGTGGTTTTGAGCGGTAAACATTCTGGTTGCGCCCTCTTCCTTCAGTGTTTCTTGCCGCCATGGCCCTTCCTGGGCCTCTCATGTGCATCCATTTTCAGAATGACTGTCACAAGGTGTCTGACACTCTGTACTGTCAGGAGCAGAGAGGCTTCTGCATGCGTCAGTGAGGTGCAGGTGGAGGTAGCTATCATCTCCAGTGGCCAACAGTGTGGACATACAAAAACCAGATGGGTGCATCAGCTGCCACTGCAGACAAGGCCCTGGCTTTGTGCTGGAGGCAACAGAGCCCAAATCCTCAGCCTGGCAGAGGGTACTGCATGAACCAGCCAGGCCCACCGCTGCAGAGCAGGCCAATGAGGACACCACCTGTCATTTCACGTCACTCTCTCTCTCTTTTTTTTTTTTTTTTTTTTTTTTGGTATTACAGTCTATGCCTTACAAGTGATAATAAATGTTCCATTAATCAGTGATAATGTCTCTGAGTGTCTGAACATCATGGTGCCTTTTCTCTCTATCTAAAGACTTATCTTGGTGTTCTTGGAGCGTGCATGCATAGTTTTGTACACTTATCTTGCTACCAGATATGGGACTTTAAAGGCTGACAAGAAAAGCTAATGCAGAAACATTTTTTGCTTTGTTTTGTTTTGTTTGGAATCATAAGGCAATATTGGTGATTTTCTAGGCTTTTGCTAGTGAAATATATTCAGGAAATGTGTCCCCTCAGGAGCCAGGCACCACTAATAATTTAGCTGAAACTTTTTCTTTGTAATATGAACCATGGAAATTGTACGATTGCTGAGTTAACAGACATCTACTTAGGCAAAAATATGGTGAACTGAAAAAAAACAAAAAGAAGAACTTATTTACAACTTCAGGTCAATGTCAAAAAGCTGCATGTGTGCATCTTAAGAGCCCGTCAGATTTTCTAAATCATATAGAATGATGTTTCCTTATGTGAACCTCTGAATCTCACGATTTCTTGTTCTTAGGAGATACAACATGGTCTGGCACAACATGGTAGAATTAGATCCCACACACATTCACAAACGCACACATGTGCACACCTATACAAAAAATACCTGGGCTGCATGTGCCCAACTACACTAATTACATATCTTCCCTTTTATTTTAAAGTTGCCTTGAGCACTATTTTTTCTACTTTTTGTAGCTTGCTCATAAAAATAATTACATGCTCCGTTCTAACCCAGCACATGCATATCCTTATACATACACAACTGAAACAAGAAAAATCCACAAAACTGTATATGAGATACACTGTGATCTTTCTATTAATATATTCCACTAAAAATATGGATCAAATAGTTAAACCAGGTCCCAACATTAATGGATCACAACCACAGTTTGAAAAATACTGGCTTTTAAGCAATTGTCCTCCTTCCCAAAGATGGAGGGACCCAATAAGGATCCTGCATTATGACTTTAGTGTTTTCACCACCCCCATCCCAGGACCAGAATGGAACCCAGCACTAGCTGGGCAAGTGCTTTACCACTGAGCTACACCGCGAGTCTGACTTTCGTGTTTCCAATGACATGATTCGTTCCTGAATAAATAAGACAAGGGTCATCCTGTTACCCAGCCATCGTCTGTTCTGAAGCTCGGCGGCTGTCTGAGCCTGGCTTGCCACTAATCAGACAAAATGAATGTGACCATGATTCCACAGCAGCCACCCACAGCCGCCAGCGCTAGCCCAGTGGAGTTCTGCTCTCGAAGCCCTAGAGATTTTGGCCCACTCCCTCTTCCTTCGGAATGAATTCTCACCACTTTGGGTATTGAGGTCATCCCCTCCCTAACTCCCACAGTCTTCACTCATCTCTGCTGCCCCCCAAATTCCTGCTTTCTAACCATTTCTAAGAAAGGCGTAAAAAGACTGAGCCAGGAAAAGGCTATAAACCTCGGACCTCTGAACCTCTCCCCATCCTCCATCACTTTCTGGAAATTACCCTCTGGCCTCTTACCTACCTTTAAAAAAATGGTTTACCTTCATGACTAAGTCCTAAGATAAACGTCGCTGCCGTTGGAATGCAGTTTACACGAGGACTTTAAAATTCCTCTTTTTGCTGAACCAACTTTAAAAATGCATTTCTGTTCCCTAAATGTTCGAGGAGTTAGGGTGGCTGAGAAGGGGCCTCATGTGGACAAACTTGACTGCAAAGAGAAAACTATGAATGAAGTTATCCCTTTTCATATTTATTGAGTTGAGGTCCTGCTTGTCATGGGGCAGGCAGGGAGGGGAATCTCAAGTCCTAAGCCCTAGTGGGTAATTGTTACATTCCTAGTAAGGTAATAGCAGCACATCAAGCAAAGATGTGCCTTCAACTGTAGTTTCACAAATTACCAAAAAATTATTTTTTTAGGAGTAATAGTGTTACTGTAGGAATATTAAACCCAACTGAGCAGTGGGACCTATATGTTCCCCATTTCAAAAGTACTAGGGATGATGTGTCTGACAACTGTTAAAATGAAATGATGGCTTTAGAAGCCACATCCTACCTTCCTCGTCCATTCCCAAAACTCCCTCCACTCCCAGAAAGTAACTCCTTTTGCCCCTGCACGAAAAATTTACTCCAAAACCCAGTCAGAGAATGAGGGGATGGGGATTTGACTTCAGGTACTCCAGACCCCAACATTGTCTCCAGTGTCAGGGGAAAAGTACTAAATGACTCCTGGAATCTTTCCGCAACATTGGACTTCCTTTGCAGTTGACATATTGACCATGACATACTACACCGCTAGCTTTCCATTCTTGTTATAAAATTAAAAGGAGAAACGAGGTCACAGCTTGAAGCCAGAGGCTGGATATGCTGTATAAAATACACATATTGTAGGGCCCAGTTTTGGGGTCTTCTGATGGGTCTGAGGGTATTTGTGATGTGGGGAGGAGGTATCTCCCAAATTGCTTCCTTCCCTCTTAGCTCCCCACTGTCACACAGGCTAAATTTACACATTTGGCAGCTAAACATTGGTGTCTGTTTTATTACGTAAACAAGCAAAACCTCACCCTGTCCTTGATGTGCTTTTCTGTGGCCTTAATGAAGGGTTGGGCACTCTTGTTTGGAAATGCGTTCAATTTAAGGATTTGGTTCACTTGGCCAAAGTGTTTAGATGTAGATGTAGACGGGCAATTTGTGCAAATCATCACAGAAAAATACTTCATTGTGAGTTTCACATTTCATGTTTTCCTGTCGTAGGAAAAAAATTTTTTTTTTATCTGACCCGGAGGTACGTAAGAGTAAGATGTTAGATTATCTTGCTGATATACCTTGGCCAGAAGTCTTTATCCTCCAAAACAGGTCACAGGAATGTTACTGTATACTAACCTCTTTTGTGTGGGCTGGAAAAAAAGGACCGTTTAGAGCCTGGGAATATCAACTATGTTGAGTTCAGTAATTTCCTGTGGAAATGAACGGAAAAATCTATGGCATTCTCAAAATAGAACACCTGCATTAGCCACAGTGCTGCTGACCCCAGGACACAGTGCAGACTTTAGGGCTGGCCAGGTTATTTCTGATAGTACAGGACAAAACTGCAATCCTGATGGGTGTGCCAAGGTGGCAAATGAGAGGGACATTTGGTCCTATCTCTTTAGTGCTACTACAAAGTGCTGTGGTATTTAATGGAGGTGAAGAAGAGAGATCTGCTTGAAGATAGCTTGAAAATATGCAACTCTCAAATATCTTAAACATCTGGGAAGAGTTTGATTAGGCAGAGGCCACCTGATCCTGTCCTCAAGAAACAAAGAGCAGCAATAAATTGAAAAATGAAGCCTTTTCTTCAATTCCTAACTCACTCATTCATTCATTCATCATTCATTGTCTACCACTATATTAGTCAGAGTTCATGCAGGAGATAGTAACCACACCAATGATTTGAACAGGGAAATTTTAATGGCTAGTAAAGAGAATTTACTACTGAGAGGGATAAGGAGATCTCCAAAGAATAGTGGAATAGCGGATGCCGGGAGCAGCTACCATCTGCAAGGCTGAGGAGAGAACTCAAGGAAGGAACAAACTTGAAAGAGGGTGCGATGCAAATTTACTAAAGCTGTGGCTGTGCCCCTCCCCACCCCATGGTGAATTTCCCTGAGGCGCTTCAGGGAGCTTCCCACCAGAGTGATGGCAAAAGTCTCAAGGTGCGACTTGCTGGGGTGCCAGCAAGATGGACAGAGGTGTGCTCCAGTAGGTCTCTCACAGAGAGCTATCCACTGGGCGCTGTGCCATAGGAACAGGAGGGAAGTACAAGAACCCAAAAGAAAAGCCCCTTCCTCTTACAGCGTCCCACCAGCGCCCTCTATTGACAAATCTTGCATTGCATCTGCTGGTATAGAAGAAATGTTTACAGGGTCCAGTTTCAGTGTCTCAAAAGAAGACAAAGAAGAGTGGATGAGGAGAGAAAGACGATAAACTGACAACTGGATAACCATAATCTACATACTTCACTACACACAGTATTTAACAATGAGAAGGTGTGAGCCTTTCTCTTGGCTTTTACTTGTCTGTTTTTTGGTACTGGGAATTAAACCCAGCTGTGGTCCTTTCTCTTAAAAATCTTATCATAAACCAGGTATGATAGCTTACATCTGTAATTCAACTAGTCAGTAGGCTGAGGAGGAGTATCACAAGTTCAAGTCCAGCCTAAGCAACTTACCAAGACCCTTTCTAAAAATAAAAAATAAAAAGGGCAGGGGGTGTAGTTCAGTGGTACAGCCCTTGCCTAGCATATGTGAGGTCCTGGGTTCAACACCTACCCCCTCCCACCCAAAAAAAAAAGGCTTATTATATTAGTGGAGAAAATCCCTAAATGAAAGTGTTAGGGTTTTTGTTTTGTTTTTGTTTGCTTGTTGGGATGTTTTGGGCTTTGTTCCCTTTAAAGAATGTAGCTGTCTAAGCCCTCTGAGCCACTCAGATAAGTACCTTGTGTGTACCTTTACATATGGTTATTCATCCATTAATTTGAATCAACCTAAACGGACATAACATACATATACAGAAGAAGGCAGTTTTGAAGCCAGACGGATGAGTGGAAATCCCAGCTCCTCCACTTACAGACGTCAGAGCTTTGGGCAAGTTACTTACTCTCTCTGTGCCTCCATCTCCTCCTGGGTAAATGCAAACAGTATGGCCCTCACAGTGTCATGAGGACAATCTAATCAGAAGGAGGCATGCAAGAACTCTGCAACATAGCCTCTGGCATATGAGGAGGATTCAGTAAACATTTGATATTGTCTTTATAATAAGTGTAATCATACATCTTATAAAATCAGATAAGGCTACAAATGATCTTTTTAGACTCTCCATTGAGGGAAGAACAATTTCACAAGTCTGCATTTGAAGAAATCTTGCCTCAAACAATCCACATGAACACGATGTAAGAATCTGAGTTGACCCCAAGCTTAATAAGATCCTGATGACAGCAATTTTTCTCCAGTACTTTGAGCTGGTCAGTCTGCATCTAGGCCATTGTATCTCATTCCAGGTGCTGCATGTTAAGTGAAGTTTTATGAATTAAAAAAAAAAAAAAAGTTAAGTAGAGGATAACAGACAAACAGCAAAGAGAAAAAAAAAAAGCCAAAGAAACTAGGTTTGTTTAGTTAAGAGATAAAGATAGTTCAAGTACCTTTTTGCTTTTCTTGCTCTGGTACAGTATTGTATTTGGGACTTAACAAGAAAGTGGTTTGGGTTTAATATAAGAGAAAAAATTAAAATAGTAAGCCATTGCTGTCACAGAATGTACATCCACAGCCAGTGACTGACACCTGCTACTCCTGGAGATTTTCACTGTCTGGAGAGACCCCTGTGGCAAACATGTCCCTCCTGTCTCCCTTTCGACATGCCCTACCTGCAGGCAGACCCTAGCCTTTAGCACCTGCAGGGATGGCCCTGATGAAGAGAGCTACTGTCCCCGAGGTTGTCCCTTCTTGAGGTGGTCTGCAAGGGTGTATAATTCTTCGGGCAGCTCTAAGGTCATTCCAAGTTCAGAACTTCTCATGGGATCTGTGAGAGGCCCCCACTGAGACGGCCTTAATCTCTCCTTCTGCTCTACCCTGCTTCCTTCCCTTCCACGGGTGTTCCAAGAGCACTCTCTACAAACTCCCTGCCTCTGATCTTCCTCTCGGAGTCTGCTTCTCAGGGACTCTAGTCTGTGACAATACCTGTCTAGGATGCTATTGATACTATTCTGAGGAAGGTAATGGTAAAGGTCCCTATAACCCTGTGACTCTACCAAGTCTCTGGGCATCTGAAGGTGACGGTTTTGGGTCTACAAGGTTACAACCTGTCTTCTCTATGCACCCAAAGGTCACCTCGTGGGTACAGTGGTACACAAAAACAAACAAGCACATGAACGAAGACCACCTCTGGAGCCTACAGGCTCGTAAGGGAAACACACTGACGAAGACATTCAAAGCTCAGTCATTTTCATACTGCTTCCAAAATGCTTGCCACATGTCTGTTTCCGGACCGGTGCTTCTGATTCACATGGTTTGCGTAAGGTGAATTCGTAGTTTTATCTGCTTTAGACCCACCATAAGGTGGCCTAAAATGTTCACAAAAGCGTGTTAATTACTACCAGTACTATGTAGACTTTTTAAAAAATGTGCATTAAACACATAACTCAAAATAAAATGAATACCCACATATGGATAAGCTGTCACACAGTTCAGGAAGCAATTTGTACAAAAGATCACACAGAGAAATGTAAAGTTGCAACTGTAACAGGTGCTCACAAAGGAGAAGTATCCGGTGTCCTGGACCACGTGACAGGTGTTTCACTTGCTCAAGAGCTCCCTGAGGAAGTAACCTGACACCTGAAGAAAGAGTAAGCTGACTAGGTGAAGAGGTATGGGTGAGGCCTCTGAAGAACATTCCAGATAGAAGTACCAGCATGTGCCAAATGCCTGTGGCAGGAGAAAGCATATGCCAGGGAGGCTCAAGTGTAGAAAGCAAGCGGGTGGGAATCGAGTAGGAACTGAGGCCTACCAGAGAGGCAGAGGCTGGTAACAGAAAAGTTGGGTGGACTGCATTTTCCAACATCTGTAGATAACCAAGTGGAAGTTACATATACATGATCATTCTCTCTCCACACACAGCTGAATTATAACACTTCTCTAGTTCCTCTGCCAAAGAACACAAATAATCAGTATCAGCATGCATGTGTCTGGCCTGGGTTCAGATCTGAGAGCCTGTGAAATGTATTCCAGACTTGAAACTCTGGGGGCTGAGGTTACATTTGCTAAGTATTTAGGTCTTTCACTGAGGCTTTTATTCATTCCATCCAGCAGGTGGAGTACAGGAAAATGCTTTTTTGTTCCCCAGCGAATTCCCTCATACCCAGAAGGAAAAGCAAGGTTTGCCAGCATAGTCAAGGGTCAGAGTTAGAACAAGGGAAGATGAGTGATTATGTACTGGCATCTTATTCATTTGAAAACATGAAGGAATTAGCTTCTTACTGCTGTTTCCGGAGATTCTGAATTTGGTGTTTGTGCCCAAGTTTGGATAGCTACATTATTAATCAGTCCAAAAACAAATGAATTGGCTTAAAAAGAATCACACACCCAAAACTCATATTCTTCACAAGAGAGAAAAAGGCAACTGGGAAACTCTTTAGAGATGGTGCCAGTTTCAGAGTTCAGGAAGGAACTGAATGTCTGGAGATGTCTTAATCTGGGTATGAAAATAAAAAACATTAAGAAGCTTGTTTACACAGATCTAAAGAGAAAAACTCAACAGCCCACAGTACCCTTCAGGAATTAGCTTCCTAAAGTCCTAAGGTAAAATTGTAACCTTACAGAAAGAACAAAGAAACCAAAGAGACAGAAAGTGAATAGAGATAGTTGGGTACTCCAGATTCTGTAAGAAATGACTGATTCTTTATAATAACCACTCTGAATTGATCTCATTCATTTTTCTAAAAGGATAGAGATCTGCCTTCCTGACAACCAAACAAAAAAGTCCCTAAATCCCTGGTGGAGGAGGGATTGTAAGAGACACCAGAGAATTATGAAAAAAAAAAAAAAAAAAAGGATGCTACTGAGGGGCTTCAAAACTGAGCCAGAGAATGTGATATATAAACAAATCATTTTAAAGCAGCCTAGAAAAGCAGGAAAGGAAATATGTACAGGATGCTCTGGGAACACAGGTAGGAGGAAAAAAATTCTTCCCAGGGGTTTTAGGAAAACTTTCCAAAGAAGCAACATTTGAGCTATGTCAAAAAAGATGAGCAGATGTTATGATCTGAATTTCTGTGTGTCCCCAAAACACATATGTTGAAACCCAGTCACCAATGTGATGGGGTTGGGAGGTGACTGGGTCAAGGGGGCTCTGTCTTCATGAAGGGGATCAGTGCCCTTACTGAAAAAAAAAATTGACCTGCCTCATCTCTTCCACCATGTGAGGACACATGACAGGTTCAAAGAGCTATGCTGTGGTCAGTGAAGGGATGGGTCAGGAAACTAGTCTATTTATTGGCCTAGAGATATGGCTGCCATCGACCCTGGATCCTGAGGAACAGAGGTCACTCTCCAAGTATTTATAATCATCGTCTCTTCTCAAGAAGATCTGGGCTACAAATTTATACTACCTGTCTGGTTGAGAAACCCCAGCCTGAGAAATAAACCTAAGAAATGGTCCGGGGTATTCCTGGGACACCAAGTGAAAGCAAACAAAAGCCTCTCTGCAGATTAAACTTCCCAAATCAGGACACATGGCTTTTCCATGTTTATTGAATCTCTAAACCCTAGTTCATAATCCAAAAATTACTTGCACAAAGTTGAATGAGACAGTCGGCAGACACACGGAACAGCACCGCTGAACCTCTAAGAACTTCAGAGAGTGGAAGGATCAGTGCTGATGGGGCGTACTTACCATAAAACAAGTATCTGTAAAACGATCAAATACATTTTTCAAAAGGGATCTAAAATGTGGAGAAATATAGAGGTTCTCACAAATCCAAGGCAAATTTAATTCAGAAAGGAACCAAATAGTACTTCAAATGAAAAAGACACTGGAATTTAAAACCAAAAGTGTGGAACTCCCAGCAAAAGCAACAGCAGAGTTTGAAAGTGGTCATGAAATCCTCCCACAGATAACAGTGATAAAAAAACAGGATAAAAAAACATTAAAAAAAAAGAGCAACTACTGCAAGACAGAAACAGAAGAATTTAATCTCAAAAACTGCCACAGGAAGGGGTAAGGATTTTGAATTTCTGTCTTCCTGGCCCAAGGGTGATGCCCAACCCTCACAGCTACAACTGTGAAAAATAGCAGTGGAAAACCGCAGTCTTACCAGCTGAAGGTGCCAGAGATCAGAGTTCAAGGCTGAAAAAGTAGCTAGAAATCTACAGGAAAAGTACTGGCAGCAGAAAAACCACAGAAGGAGTATAAAACTATGAGTATAAACTCTGCCCAAACCCTTGGCCAGAAACTGAACTACGCAGATGTGGTAGGAGACCCTGAGGGATATGGTGAAGAAGTGGACAGAAACCAGAAAGAAATCTGCTCCTGAAGAGAGCTATGTGCAGTCCTGCCTTTTTTAAAAAACTGAGTGAATTTCTCAACTGTGCACAGATCAGGTGGTGGAAAAAATGGAATCTTACAGGCCTGAAATGTTAGAGAGAGTGCTCAAAATCTGCAGATAGCTAGAAAACAGGGAGAGGGAACCCCTAGAAGCAAGAAAATCAAAAAGAGCAATTCCATCTCTGTGGAAATCCTTGGCTAACCCCCAAATGACAGAAACAGGGAAAACCCCAAAGGGCCAGAAGAGAACAGCAATGGGAACAGAGGAATCAGCCACTGTGCATCACAAGGTGACGAAGCTTGCAGGGCAGTCCAGACAAGTTAACTGCCTGCCAGGTCCAAACCCAGCAATGCTCAGAAGAATGCAACAGAATCTAGAGTTGCCAGACCGGGTTATCTATAAGGCCCAACGTTCCACCGGAAATTCCTAGACGTGCACAGAAACACGAAAGTGTGTGCTCTATTCTCCCAGGAAAAGGCAGCCAATGGAAACTGACTCGGAATGACTCCAGATGTTGGACTTAAAATCTTTTGTTGGCAAAATCTTTTAAGCAATTATTATACAAATATTCAAAAAATTAAAGGAAATTATCATATCATATTCAATGAACAGCTAGGAACTCTCAGTGGGGAAATGAAACCGAACAATAAAACCACCACCAAAAACAAATAAACAAAATCAGGAAGATCTAGGTCTGAAAAATATGAAAACTGAAATTTTAAAATTCATCACATGGGTTCAACCAAATATTGGGATGGCAAAAGAAAGAATCAGTGAATATGAAGACAGCATAAGAGAGATGCCAGAACCATATAACTGAAAGAATAAGAACTGAAGAAAAAGGAAGAGGACCTCAGGATATAGGGGATAGATATCCAGATGTTCCAGATGTTCAGTATACATGTAATTGGAATTCCAGAGGAAGAAGAGAGAGAAGAGGAAGAAAAGGTAACCGAAAAACTATTTATTGAAAACTTCCCAAAGAGACACAAGGAAACTTTTAGGGATGTTAGAAATGCTGTGTATTATACTGAGGGAGAGTGAGCAGAGGCAAGAGAAGAATGAAGGAACATTGGATGGCATAGAGCAAAATGGGGTGGGAGAGGGTGGGGGAAGGAAAGATAGTAGACTGAGTCAGACATCACTACCCTATGTGCATGTATGATTTCACGAATGGTGTGAATCTACATCGTGTACAACCATAGAAATGAAAAGTTGTACCCCATTTGTGTACAATGAATCAAAATGCAGTCTGTAAAAATAAAAATTAAAACAAACAAAAAAGAAATACTGTGTATTTTGAGCACAGAGAGGTTTTATGGGTGGACACATTCATCGAGACTCACCTAATTGTATAATATAAACAGTGTGTGTAAATCAGTATCTAATACTTTGTTTTAAAAAGCAACAAAATATGCTCCTCTCCTCCACTAAAAAAGTCCTAATGTAGCTGGGCGCGGTGGCGCACGCCTGTAATCCAAGCGACTCGGGAGGCTGAGTCAGGAGGATCGTGAGTTCAAAGCCAGCCTCAGCAACTTAGCGAGGCCCTAAGCAACTCAGTGAGACCCTGTCTCTAAATAAAATACAAAATAGGGCTGGGGATGTGGCTCAGTGGCCCCGTGTCCCTGAATTCAAGCCCTGGTTCCAAAAAAAAAAAAAAAAAAAGTCCTAATGTATGGTTTAAATATTCTATTGGTAAATACTGAAGAGAATACAAATAAACAGAAGAAGAGACCTGAAGAAATCAACTGAATGTCACAGGGTCAAAAACATGAGCGGAGCAGAGGCCTGGGGAAAAGAATGGGAGGAGGAGGTGCAGTGTGGGGAAAGAGGGGCCCTGAGAGACGGCACATGGAGAACGATGACTGCAGACGTTCCTGCTCTGATGAAAGGCAGAATCCTAAAGTTCGGGAAGCACGTGGAGTCCTAGGCAGGATCTACGTCCACATTCAGAGGGACAATCACCAGGAGGGAGAATGTCATGGACCGTATCTTAAAAAGAGCTGGAGGAAAGAGGGAAAGCTGTAAAGTGGCATTTACAGCAGCAGCAACACAACAATAGCCACCAGGAGAGAGGAGAGAGGAGAATCTGTCTTCAAAGGGCTGAGAGAAGATCATCACCAGCCTGCTGGCTCCTTGTGACCAGCTTCAAGTCATTTCTGAACTTCTGTTTTGAGCTTTCTCATTACCTCTTCACTCCCAGTCCATCAAATATGTCCAGTCTCTTAGGCTATGAAGGGATTTTATTTAAAGTAAACAGTGTTAATATGCTCAGGGTGTTAATGACATAATACTGTGGCCTGCCAGTGTTGACCTAAGTCATTTTTATTATATTACTAAAATATGCACAAATATATAAAACTAGGTCTAAACCTCATGTGTTTATAATTCTTACACAATTATTAGGTCTAAAATGTATAAATAAATACATAGGATTTATTTGTAGATTAAAAACAAAATTACAGTGTCAATGAAATCCAAAATATTGACATAAACATGACAGACTGTGCTATCCATTCATCTTTGATGGACACTTGGGTTGTTGCCACAGAATAACTGCTAAATTCCTAAAGACCAGAATTGTATCATGTAGTTGGACATTTTCTTTTTCACTGTGAGAGGCTAAGCATAATAGCTCAGAATGATGAGCCTGGAGTCCGAGGCTTTGTCAGTTATTGCAGTCCTGGTTGTAATGTGTTCTCTTTAAGATAAGCCCTTTTTAATTTCTGTTTCTGTTTCTTTCTTTTGTTTTGTTTTGCAAAGCTGAGATGAAACCCAGGACCTGCTAGGCAAATGCTTTACTACTGAGCTGCATTCCCAGCCCAGTTTCATGATTTTAAAAGGCGAATTAATTTAATGAGGCACCAAAATACAATACCAAAAAGGTTCCATTCAAGGGAACGTGCTGATGAACCCAGGACCACAAAGCGGGCTCAGTGCTGCCCTCCACCTACAATAGGAATAGCAGCGGCTGCCAGGCTCAGTCCATTAATGCTGGTTAGCATGAGTCTGGACCCCTTGGCCCTCACACCTGGGGTCTCCTCAGTTCACCCTGCAGTGGGACATCACCTGCTGTTCCCTGGTCCCCATATGAGCACAAACCCAGGAATTGACGGAGTGTAGTCAGACTGACACAGAAATTCAGAATCAGTTTACAGTCCTTTGAAAGCTACACACACACACACATACACACACACACACACACACACACACACCTGCTCTCTTATTTAACAGCTTCATTTTTATTCTGAAAATGAAGGATTTTAAGGCAACAGAATCACTTGGGGTAAGAATCTCAAGTTTGGTGGAAGGCGCTGGCAAGGTGTTGCTAAAAGGAAAGATGTGTTTCACTTTAGGGCAAAAGAATGATCATAAACACTCAAGCCAGGAATGGTGCACATCTGTAATCCCAGCTACTCAGCAGGCTAAGGCAAGAGGATCACAAGTTTGAGGCCAGCCTGGGCAATGTAGCAGGACCTATCTCAAATATTGATGCTGATGATAATTATATCTATCTATATATATACATGTGTATGTATATATATATATATATATTTTAAATTTTTTAAAGAGCTGAGGATGTAGCTCACAGGATGTAGTACTGTGGCATGGTACTTGGCTAGCATGCATAGGGCCCTAGGTGCAATTCCTAGTACCACCAAAAAAGAAAAGAAAAATTGTGAGATATTTACCAAAGACCTCCAGGTCCAAGCAAACCATTATACTAAGAGCACACAAAGAAGCTGACAGTCTTCAGCCCTTTACCATGAGCCTACTTTCCCCATAATCAACTGACTGACTGCCTCCTTCAAGATATTAAGGTGGGGCCCAGGGTTGTGGCTCAGTGGTAGAACACTTGCCTGGCATGTGTGAGGTACTGGGTTCGATTCTCAGCACTGCATATAAATAAATGAATAAAATAAAGGTCCATCAACAACTAATAATATTTTTTTTTTAAATGGCTGGGTGTGGTGGCACATGCCTGTAATCCCAGGGGCTCTGGAGGCTGAGACAGGAGGATCATGAGTTCAAAGCCAGTCTCAGCAATGTAGCAAGACACGAAGCAACTGTCTCTAAATAAAATACAAAATAGGGCTGGGGATGTGGCTCAGTGGCCGAGTGGCCCCGAGTTCAATCCCTGGTTCAAAAAGAAAAAAAAGAAAAGAAAAAAAAATATACTAAGGTAGCTAGGGAACAAAAAAACGATGGAATTCCTGAAATCCTCTAAGAACACAAAGAACAATGAATCAATTCAGACAAAATACTGAATTCTTAGAAACTAGACTCTTCCTTCCCTGCCAGTTCAAACTAAAAAGTAGAGGTGGCAAAAGAGTTGGAAGCAGGAACCCAAGCAAAAATTCATGTCCATGTACCTAGCAGCACTATTCACAATGACCACAGGTGAAAACAACCATACAGTGTCCATCGACAGATGAATAGATAAACAAAATTTGGTGTAGAGTGGAATATTATTCAGCCCTACAAAGGAAAGAAGTGCTGACACACATTACAACCCTGGGTGAACTTCAAAAACACTGTGTTAAGTGAAATGAGCCAGACACAAAAGATCAAATATTCTAAGAATCAATTTATAAGAGATGTCTTGAATGGGTAAATTCACAGAGACAGAAAATAGATTAGAGATTGCCAGGGGCTAAAGGGAAGGGGTAGTTATTGCTTAATGGTTATACAGTTTCTGTTTGGGGTGGTGAAAAAGTTTGGAAACAGAAAATAGCAATGGTTGTACAACAATGCAAATGAAATTAATACCTAGAATTGTACACTTAAAAATAGTTAAAGGGGCAAATTTGATGATATATATTATATATATTATTATTATATTATATACTCATTATATATCATATATACATGATATATAATATGTGATATATAATATGTATTACATAATACAATATATAATACATTATGATATATCACATAATATAAACTGCATATATTATGTAACTAAATATATAATATATAATGATATATAATATATATTTATATATAATCATATTATAATAGATTATATATTATATAATATATATCATCAAATTTGCCCCTTAACCATTTTATTTATATATATATATATATATATAAAACATATCACCACAATTATGTAAGGGACTCAACTGGAAACAGCCCAAGCGTTCTTCAATAGATGAATGAATACATAAACTGTGGTACATCCATATGTTAGAATAAAATGGAACTATTGACTCACACAAATACCTGGATTAATCCCAAGGGCATTATGCTGAGTGAAAGAAGCCAGTCTCAAAAAGACACCTACCGTGTGACTGTGTTTCCCACCTCCTCATAATGGAACAGCAGCCCGAGTCGGGGTGGGGAACAGTATACTTAAAGTGGCAGCAAAAAGCCAAAGGCTGAATGTTTTCCCTGGTAAGTGGATGATGATATATAATCAGGTTGGGGGGTGGGGGGTGAGAGAAGAATGGAGGAACTTTAGATTACCAAGAGGGAAATGAGAGGGGGAGGGGCGGGGGTGTGAAAGACGGAGGAAGGAGACAGGCAGCTTTATCCCACGTACATGCATGATTGCATGAATGGTGTGAATGTACATCTATGGTGTGGTTTCTTGCACAACCACAGAAACGAAAAGTTTTACCCCATTTGAGTACAAGGAATGAAAATGCAGTCTGCAAAAATAAAAAATAAATAAATAAGAAAGTGGCAGCACAAGGGAGTGTTGGGGGCAGGAGGTGGAACTGTTCTGAACCCTGATCGTGATGGCTATGTGAATTCATGTAGATGCTAAAAGTCATAGAACCATTCATCAAAGTTTTACAAGTCAAGCCGTTAAAAAATTTTAAAAAAGGACGTGTAGGAGAAAGGTGAACAATCGCTATCACCACTCCTATAACCACTGACAACTGCTTCCTCTCTCAAGCCCCTGATTTCCCAAGGATTTCTCTATCTCTCTGGAAAACATTTCTTATATAATTATAACAAAGGGTCCACACTGCTATTCCTGGAAAGGGTCTTTTCCTTGCACCTCGTCCATCCATCTAGAGTCACACTGTTTGCCTTTCTACACTTGATGCTTTTCCCGGACAAAACTTTTTTCACTTGGGAAAAAGAAATGTGGCCGGGTCGCAGTGATAACGTCCACAGAGCCCTGGGAAACACCAGAACACACATCCGTTATGACCCGACAAGGGAGCACTCAGAGTCCTCTCGTGGTGCAACTTGGAATGTGCACAGACTCACCGCACGAGCCTCCTGGGTTGTTAAATGATGACAGCCCCTGGAAAGCTTCAGGTGTGTGACTCTGAGTGCCTGGAAGAAGCAGGTCCCACAAGAGCCCAACACTCTATGGAACAAACACACGCAAAGCTGTGAGAGACTCTGGATCTAAACCAATGGCCTGCAGGAGAAAAATAGTAAGGGAAGGCTCCCAGCAAGCTCCTGTTTCTGCAGTAATTTGTGCCGCACTGGCAGCTCTGGCTTCTGGAAGCCTCTGGAAGCCCCTGGGACATTATTCATGGCAGCTACAGGCAGCTACAGGCCCTGGATGTGAGCTGGACAAGCTTGGGAGAAAGCGGAGGCTGAGTGCCCTGCTCTATCTCACCATGTACTTCCTCACCTCTTGGTGCTGGGCGGGGGTGTCACCAGTGAAAGAGTATTTTACAAGCAAGCCATTCATCAGGACTCCTAATTAAAAAGTTGGAAGACGTAACCCTGGAGCTGGTTTTGCCATCTTCCGACACCTCATTAACCTCATCACTGGTCTTCTGTTGAGGGTGGGAGGCTCAGGGACTACTTAGTGGGATCCATCCTTTTGCTGGAGCAGAAAAAGAAACAGCACCACTCTGCCTAAAAAACGACCCCCCATGTGACCAGGAGAGTTGCGCCAGGTCACGCACCACACAGGAAGGACATGACAAGGGGAGAAGATCTACTTAGACTTTCCTAAATTTAGGCATATCCGCCTGTACCCAAAGGAGAATGGGGAGGAAATAATAAGTAACCCATTTTTCAGAGGCCTTTCGAGTAAGGGGGAAGATGATTTCCCCACTTCTCTCTGCAGAAGACAGCTAAGAATAAATAGCTAGGGATTTGAACTAGACTGCAACCCAAAAGCTGCACACTTTGTGAATTTTGAACTCAGCCCAAGTATTCCTCTTTTTACTCAGCTGCAAAACTAAACTTATGTTTTAAATACATAAATAAACCTTAGGGATACAGATCACACTGAAACCAGGTTCATTTATTTTCCATGACTGGCGAACTGAAACATAAAAAAATATTCACCCGACTAAACTTACATTTCTAAATTTTTTTTTTTTTTTTTTTTGAGTCTGTCTCTAGTATCATGGAAACAAGAGGAAGAAATTAGGCTCTACAGAGCAATGGATCCAACTTCATCTTGTTCCTGGTGAAAATGTGGTGAGATTTGGAAAAGTGACCTTATGAAGCCCAGGGGCTAGATCCCAAACTGGGTTTTATCTGAATCTGTGACATTTTATTTGCCCACAAGAACCAGAACCCCTTCCTTTGTTGATCTCCTACAAGAAGGAAAAAAAAATTTTTTTTGTACCAGGGATTGAACTCAGGGGTGCTCAACCACTGAGCCACATCCCCAGTCCTATTTCGTATTTTATTTAGAGACAGGGTCTCACTGAGTTGCTTAGTGACTTGCCATTACTGAGGCTGGTTTTGAACTCACAATCCTCCTGCCTCAGTCTCCCAAGTCGCTGGGATTACAGGCATGCACCACTACACCCAGTATACAATAAGGAAATTAAAAAACCATTTTTAAAATAACAAAATAAGAAACCAACAAGCCGAAAGGTAGGTTCTATCTCTTACTGATTTTGTTTGGCCTAGAACAAGTAGAAGGGCTACGACCTGCTGCCCAGGCACTAGGATCTCTCCAGAAGGTCTGACAGGCCCCTGTGTAGTCTGAAAGGCATGGAAGGGATGCCGAACATGGCAGACACACAGAGCCAGATATTTTAACTCTCCTAGTTAGGAACTGACAGTGTGTTTGGTCAGATAGCTCAAATGCATCTGGAAACACTGATGTCCTAGACAACAAAGGGCTGAAAACCAGTGGTTTGTGGAGCAGAGAGAAGACATGTGCATGGACCAGAGGGTCTCCTCCGACAGCAGGGGGGCGACCCAGGCCCCGCCCACAGTCCTCACCCTCTTTTACAATCCCTTTTCCTTGTCTTTTCCCTCTTCTTTTGCATAGGGTTTGTGCTTGGCTGCTTCCATTCTCTTTGGGTAGCTACAGCTGATTTCATGTCTTCAAGGAGACTCTCAGGCTGTCTCCAAACCTGTGTCTGCAACTTCTTTGGGGAGCTGTGGGTCAGTATGTCCCACTTCCCTCTGGAGGTTGACATGTCGATGATCTGCAAACACCGTGGAAGATGTCCACTGTCCCTTCAAGTCCGTATCTGTTCCTATTCCGGCATCGCTCCAAAGTAAAAAATACTCCCAAAGGATTCCTGATGCTTCCTCAGTCTCGTAATGAACGGATCTCCAGCCAGGAGGCCAGGGGTAACCATGTTATATGAAAGTGCCTGCTCACTCCTGGGGCTAGGTGGACAGGTGTGGGGGTGGGGTGATGGGAACATTTTCCAGAAGACAGGAAAGGGCTCTTTGAAAGGTGGAACTTCGATGAACTCTAAGAGCTTTCAGTATTTACGTTCACTGTCACTGTTTATAAGGACTATCTTATTATTTACAAGATTTGGGGCATTACGAAACATACATGCAGTTTGCTTAAGAATTCAGGGTATTGCCAGGTGCAGCAACACATGCTTGTAATCCTTGAGGCTTAGGAGGCTGAGGCAGGAGGATCAAGAGTTCAAAATCAGTCTCAGCAACTTAGTGAGGGCCTAAGCAGCTCAGCAAAACCCTGCCTCTAAATAAAATACAAAAATGGACTGAGGATATGGCTCAATGGTTAAGTGCCCCTGGGTTTAATTCCCAGTTAAAAAAAAAGAAAAAAGAAAAATTCAGGATATAAAAATCATTATGTAATGAAATAACTCAGAATCTTCTAGAGCATGAGAGAACAATCTTCTGGAAGAACTGGATGTCCAGCCACCTCTGAGTCTTGCCCTGACTTTCTGCTCCCTTCTTGGAGGGTCTTCAGCTGTGTCTAACTACGACTCCAGTTGAAGCATAGACAAGGATCCCCTTCTCTATTCTCATTTATAATGTCTCAGACGGACTGGACATTTTACAGAGAACATTATAAAACCAGCAAACAAAAATAAAGAACTGCTTTTTCCTCACATTCAGCTTTAGGACTTGAAATCTAGACATAATTTAATTATTAGCTTCCTTAAACTTTTCTCTTATAGATGATGAAACCCTCTTATAGTTTGGGGGTGGGGCGGCAGGCTGGAGAGTCAGAGAGAGTAGGTGAAGGGCCTGAGGTCACAAAACAATTTTGTGTTGGAGGCCAAACCCCAAATATGGTGACCTCAGTGCCTGTGTCATGTCTTTTTTGTTTTCTTCAGTTACAACTCCTGAAAGCAAGGCTTTGGGTTGGGGTGAAGCTCGGAGGTGGAGCATTGGTGCAGCATGCAGCAGGGCCTGGGACTGCAAATAGCAATAGCCACCAAAATCCCCAGGTCTTAATGGCTTCCCTCCACCCTGAGGTTTGCTCCTCCATGGCTCTGTTTTTTTGGCTTCCCAGCATCATCTTGGCTCCCTGGCCCTGGGAAGTGGTCTATCTGAATATCTTGCTGTGTCCAACTCCCCGAAGACCTCCTTATTGCTGTCCCCTGCATGCAGTCTGGTTTCCTACCTCAGCAATATGCCTGGTTCATGATGAAGTTAGCTGGTGATGAGCATTGACATCCTTGGCTCTCCATGAATGGCTACAGCTCAGGTAACTCGTTTCCATCCCTTTGGAGGTCTACAGGCGAGACTTCCAGGCTGCACACAGAAGCAAGCTCTCAAAATGTTGCTCATTATATTCTCAATATGTTAATGTCTTAATCATATTGCTGTTATGACTGTACATGCACATATGTGTATGCACAAAGAATTAGAACATATCTATTAATAACGATATTTCTTAATGTTTGGTATTTAGCTCAAAAAGGACACCTGAGGAGCATGGGAGCTTACATAGCATCAAGCGATAGCCTCAGTCCTAGGCTGGAAGTCATCATAATGTGTTCTTTGTCCTGATTTTGCCAGAACTCTGAGAGCCTCATTTGCATGCCAACTCAGGATAGCTGGGGATCAGCCTCAATCAGCAGGAATTTTATTTGCCTGAGGTCCCCCCAAATCTCATAAAATGGTGGTTTTCAAGCATTTTGGCTATCTCTGAGGGATGGATGGGGCTGAGGGACAGTCTCCACATGTGTAAAAGAAAACTGCTTGTGGGGGGGGGGATATTATATGATTTGTGAGATTCCTTTTCTAGAAGTTTATGTATGAATCTAAATTTTCCTTGGTTTGCCTTATAGAGTGTTTTCAAGAGGGAAACTAATTTCTTTTTTGATTTTTTGCTTCTGGATACTTACCAGGGGACATTAAAGTGGTTCCTTTCCCCATTCCACTCTCAGGGAAGGCCTGAATTTGTTTTTTGAAGGTCTGAGTACTCTGCCTCTCTCACTCCTGACTGTCCCTGCCCCTCTGCTCCCCAACTTAGAAGCAAAATGCATTTTTGGTTGAGGAGGATTATACTAGATCATGGGGGGTCGGGGGAGAAGGATGAAGGTCATTGCTTGGTGCTGAAGTAGAAGCAGCCAGACTCAAGAGCGTGGATGAAATTCTTTGCAAGGTCAAGGTTTAGGAGTTTCTGTGTAGAGTGTTTAAACATCTGCGCCCTATTGGCATGCCATGTACTGAACAGGAACGGAGAATAGCTGCTAAGCCACAAAACCCTGAGAGCAGTGCCAGGGACTTCTGCACCCTCCCTAGGCCCGTAAAAAAAGCTCTTTGAAGGACGTCTCTGGACCTTTGGGGGCAGTAGTGCCCAACAGATGGCCAAGAAAAACCACCTGCAAATAGCAATAAATACCCCAAATACTTCCCAACTCAATTTATGTGGCCAGTATTACTCTGATACCCAAACCAGGCAAAGACATTGCAAGAAAACTACAAACCTAATATCCTTCATGAACACAGATGCAAAATTCTTAACTAAATCTTAGCAAATTTATTCTAGCAATACAGAAAAGAGATAACTGGGGTATATTCACATAATTAAAAAAAGACTCAGCAATTAAGGGGAACAAACTACTGGAACTCAAAACAAGATGGATGAAATTCTAAAAAATTATACTAAAAGACACCAAAGTATGTGTGTGTGTGTGTAAAAGTAGATACAGGTGTGCGTGATTCCATTTATATGACACTCTTGAAAAGACAAAATGTACAGAGACAGAAAGGGGTTCAGTGGTTACTTGGGATAGAGCAGAGAAGGGATGAGGGGTGAGGGTGACTGGGATGGGGTCCAAGGAGACTTTTTAGGGTGATGGAAATGTATATCTTGATTGTGGTAGTGGTTACACAGAAGTGTTGCTTTTTAAATACTTGTCCAAATGAACTTAAAAATGAGTAAATTTTATTTCATGCAAACTATGGCTAAATAAAATTGCTTTTATTTTTCATCTGAAATCAGACTTGTTCAATGGGGACCCTAATCTTCACAAACCTTACAACATTTGTTGGGAGAGTAGGCCCAAGGACTCAGATTACCCAGGTGAAAACTCACTTCTAACACCAAGGATTCTCTCATATGGTCACAGAGGAGTCTTGGGAAAGATGGGAACAGCATAAAATAATTAACCCAAAGCAGGAGAACCCTCAAATACCCATTAACTAACCAGAAGAGACATCAAATTTAAAAATCCATGAGACTGATAGGCCTTGAGGGTCCCTCAGAGTTCAGTCTTCAAGGCTCACAAGGGTTAAATTCACTTTTTCAAGCCCTGACTTTTTCTTTTTTTGGCAAGGCTTTCTCAGGAGAAGCCTCTAAGAGCTGAGCACAGCTCCCAGATGACAGCCAGCAAGGAAATGGGACCTCAGTCCTGCAACCACAAGGAACTGGATTCTGCCAAAAACCTGAATGAGCTGGGAAGTGGATTCTTCCCCTGAGCCTTCAGAAAAGAGCGAAGCCCGCCAACCCCTTGATTTGGGTCTGGGAAGGCAGAACAGAGGAGCCAGCTGAAGGTCAGGTTTCTGACCTCCACCATGCTCAGTTTCTACCAAGAAAACACCACATTTGTTAATATGGAGAAAAAGATTGATATAGGTTATTTTGTGTTATTGGAGTTTTTTTCACTTTCAAACTCATTGGTGCAGACTTATCATCTGAAGCAACACAAGAGCATCTTTCTGAGGTTGGCTCAATAGGTTAGATTTTTAAATAATATTTTTGAGTTGTTGCAATTGAGTTCGGTGTTTAGATTTGCAAGCCAGTGACTCCAAAGAGTTAATGTGCCTCTTAAAGGTCAAGCTTCTCAGACAGTGCCTTAGGCACTGAGGAGGAAGGAGTGTAGAGTACTAGAAAAATTAAGCTATGAGGCTGAGCGCGGTGGCACATGCCTGTAATCCCAGCTGCTCCGGAGGCTGAGGCAGGAGGATCACGAGTTCAAAGCCAGCTTCAGCAACTTAGCAAGGCCCTAAGCAACTCAGTGAGACCCTGTCTCTAAATAAAATACAAAATAGGGCTGGGGATGTGGCTCAGTGGTGGCGTTGGGTTGGGTTCTCTGTCCCGTACCAAAAAAAAAAAAAAAAAAAAGAAAGAAAAAATTAAGTGTGAATTATCATTACATGAAACCATTTCTTAGGCCTCTCAGGCTCAGTTTGTTCTAATGTGCTACACCCTGAGAGGAGACAGACCAGGCACCATGATTTTACAAAGAGACTGCCCATCAAAACAGTGCAAAGTAGACAAGTTTTCATTTATTTTCTTTGGAACATTCCTGTTGGCAGTTGTACTCAATTGGTTAATGGAATATTCTAGACTCATTAAACAGGCTCATTTAGGGAAAGGAGCCACCAAGAGTGGGGTAGGATATGGAGCCAGCCTTGTTCCCCACTGGCACAGTCTCCAAAAAACGGTACCTTTTCAACAGCTCCCATAGATACTATGTTGACATGATGGGTGTTGGAATCATGATGAAAGACATCAGAGAAAGCAGCATGAAAGAAAGACTGCCAGTCTCTGCAGGAAGGAAGTCAAAGGACGGGGCCTCTTTTAGATGCCTCCCTGGCACCCTGGGGTGAGAGACGTGGGCGGTGAGGGGTCAGTGGGCATCAGGCTCCTCCTCCAGGCTGACCGCTTTGCACTAGGACCTGGTATTAGTTCTGCACACCTTGTCTGCTCTGAGACTATTAGAAGAGCAATCACTGCTCATCCCCCAGAACCCCTGGCTGTAGGACTTCAGGACAAACCTCTCTCACCTCTGTGTCTCTCACCTCTAAAATGTGAACTAGGCCATCTTCACATTATTCCCAAGAATAACTTAAAGCAGGAATTCGAATCTTTGATAGATGTGTGGATTTTAATAAAGCTGTTAGAAACTTTTAGTTCCAGGAAAACCAAATTCTATTACAGTGAATATAATGGCGACAAAAAAAAAAAAAAACAACAACAAAACTAAAAGCAACAACAACAAC
This sequence comes from Glaucomys volans, assembly GCA_020662805.1. Classification (NCBI taxonomy): domain Eukaryota; kingdom Metazoa; phylum Chordata; class Mammalia; order Rodentia; family Sciuridae; genus Glaucomys; species Glaucomys volans. The sequence goes on along the minus strand of JAJEJO010001634.1, from coordinate 238,422 downwards.
AACTCAAAGTCCTACCAGGACCCACTTATTTCTAGCAATATTTAATATCATTAACTCCAGTACAACCAAAGTCCAATAAACTCTTGGAAATTTTTTATATTGAAGTTGATGTATTAATACACTGGAAAAAAAATCTTGTCAGGTGTGGTGGCACACACCTGTAATCCTAGCTACTGGGGAGGCTAAGGCAGGAGGATCACTAGTTTGAGGCCAGTCTGGGCAATTTAGCAAGACCATGTTCAAAATAAAAGGTCTGGGATGTAGCTTAGTGATACAGCACCCCTAGCTTCAATCTCCAGTACCAAAAATAAAGCAAATCAAAACAAAACCAAAACCAAATTCTATAATCATAATTTGTTATAATTTTTCCACTTCTCCAGCTCTCATCTTCCCACCTTTCCCTGCCTTATCCCTCTGTCTTGATGCCTACTCTACCCCACGGTGGCAAAGTAGCAAAGATGGCTTGGACCACTCAACCCTGCAGGCTGAAACCAAGACTTAAGGAAGACAATTCAGTAACTACTCTCTGCCCACCCCACCTCCACACCATCCCTCATGCTACACACACACACCCACACACCAAGGAACAGCAGCAGATTCTTCAGTTCCACCAAGTCCAAGGTTTTTCCCAATACTTCATATACATGGGCTATAAAATTAATTTTCTAACTTGAAGTAGAAGTAATAAAGTTAACTGAAAAATGATAAGAAGGGAGGAAGGTTTTCCAAAACTAATCAGCTTTCAGAAACACGAACACAAGCAACGCTGTTTAAGAGAAAACAATCTTTCTTCCTTCCTACATGTGAGTCTTACCTTCCAATATTATAAACAAAGTCTAGGCATTTATGAGAATGCAGGAAAACCCCTATAGGTTCTGCCATTTCCCTGTTTTGTTTATTCTACCCCAGAAAGAGGGGCATGAAGTCACATAAACTCCTGTGCTCTAGGGGCCAAGACTTTTTTTTTTTTTAATTGCGTTTTTATGTTAAATAAACAAACTTTCTGAAGTACTGCCATTTGTTGGGTAAGAATGTAAATCTGGACTTAATGGGCCTCAGATGTCATTTGGGGCTGTCTGAACTTGACCATGAATGGAAAAGCCCTAAGTTCCGGAAGGTATTAGTGTGCATGGTTATAGATTTGCTTAACTGGAGACTTTCTTCATCATTTAGAGATGAATTCTTTCCCCTCAGCACCTGGAACTTGAAGCAGAAACTGTAGGGCTGGCTATCCAACAGGGATCAAGGGGAAATGTTCAGGATGAAGGCTGATGGGGAGAACTTCTGATGCTCCAGGGGCCAGGATTGCCTAAATTATATCAAAGTTTCCCCCACGGTACTTCACTCTGTCCTCATATTCCCACTCTATCCTCCATGACAGACTCCATTTGCAAAAGGTCATCTAATAGAATCTCCTCTGAAAGCAGATGCACCACTGTGTTTGTCAGCTTTTTGTTGCTGTGAAAAATACCCGAGAAAAACAAGAGGAGGATATATTTATTTGCTCACAGTTACAGAGATTTCGGTTCATGGTTGGTCAGCTCCATTGCTGTGGGTCTGAGATGAAGCAGAACATCAGGAGGCAAGAGTGTGTGGCAAAGCTCATGGCAGTCAGGTACCAAAACGGCAGAGAGAGAAAGGAAGGTGCCAGGAAGAAGATAAACCCTTCCAGGGTACTCCTCTCACCATCCTAACCTACTTCCTCCAAGAAGGTCCTACCTCCCATTAGTTCATCCAGCTATCAATCCATCAGATGGATTAAGGCCTCATGATCCAATCACGGCATAACAGCCCAACCTCTGAACCTTGTTGCCCTGGCAACCATGCTTACAACACATGAGGTTTTGGGGAACATTCTAACAGCTCCTCAGAGGGGAAATGAGCTAACCTCTCCAAGGGTCAGTGCTCTTGTCAAAGCCATGTGTCTTCAATTGGCACCAAGGCCACAGAGTATGAGAAATTTCAATATTTAGAGATGCAGTTCACTTCCTTTGATCTGTTTGCTGCTCTCATCTATGGATTTGGAAGTGTCTGGAACAAAAAAGATATGGGCTATGGGAAGAATAGACTTTTCACTTCCACCCACGAGTCCAGGGCTCACTCCATAAGACTCTTAAGGTTATGAAAAACAAGAAAAGACTGAGCAACTCTCAGGCTAGAGGAGCCCAGGGAGATCTGACAGCTAAAGGCAACTTGGTTCCCTAGACTGGATTCTGGAGTTGGGTTAATGGTAATGTACCAATGTCTCTTAGTTTCTTAATTCTAATGAGTTCTAATCTGCATACTTTTCACCCAGTACACTCATTTAGAAACAGGAAAAATGAGAGAGAGGTTCTATTTGACCTGCCATCCTCCAGATTATCCAAATTTTATTCATAATTTATTTTTTTCAAAATTGTATTCATAATTTAAATGATAAACCTAGTAATTGAACATGGTAAAACTAGAGAAAGCTCTAAAATAAAAACCAAAATTCTCCCAGTATATCCAACCTCTAGTTCTAATGTTTAGAGTAAGAAAGGATTTGTTTAGGGTCCACAAAAATGACAGCTCATGGGCTGAGGGTATAGCTCAGTGGTAGAGCACCCGCCCAGAGTGTGTGTGGCCCTAGGTTCACTCCCACCAGGAGGGAGTTGGGGTGGGGGGAAAGAGTTCATTCACAGTGAGAACCTAGATTTGTTCATCAAATCCTTGAATATAAGAAACTTGACTGTCCTTAGAACTTCATAGGAGTAATTTTAGAAAGAAACAAAAGCCATATGCTACATAGCAGGAAGTGAGCTCCTGAAACCCTCCACCTGGGGAACTGGGATGAATAGAAAAGGTAAAAGGGCTCAGGAAGGTTTAAGGTAAATTCTTGGCAAGCTGTCAAGGGAAGCAGGAGAGGTTTGAGCAGCATCCAAATGTCTTAAAATTAGCGTGACACAGACCAGCCATGCTAACTTCCAATAGTTAGAAATGTTTTCAGCTGCAATAACAGAAAACTTAATAAATAATGTCATAAGTGTTATAAAGACATTTATTCTTTTCTCTGTGTGTGTGTTACTGAGAATTGAACCCAGGGGCTTGCACATGCTAGGCAAGCACTCTACCACTAAGCTACAGGCACAGCCTAAGTAAGACATTTGCTTATTTCCAAAATATATGTATATATATTTTATATATATTTTAGTTGTAGATGGACACAATACATTTTATTTATTTATTTATTTATTTATTTTATTTAACATGGTGCTGAGGATTGAATTCACTGCCTCACACGTGCTAGGCAAGCACTCTACCACTGAGTCACAACCCCAGCTCAAGACATTTATTTTTAGCAAGAAGTCTGGGAATGGAGGACCTCAGAATTCATTCAACAACTCAATAGTTTTGTGAAGGTTGCAGGTTTTAATCAAAAAGCTTTTTCGTGCTGATTCTTAAACTTCTCACTTCATGATCACAAAGGAGCATCCACAGCAACAGGCATCAGCATCCCTGATGCTGGAAAAGCAGTCAGGGAAATAAAAGCTTCTTTTCCACATGGGCCTGCTACCATCCAGGAGATTTCTCCTTCAGGTCTCCGTGGCTAAACTAGGTTTGGTCTCTGCTGTGCACTGAATGGTGTCCCCCACAAATTCATATGTTGGGGCCCTAATCTCAGGTACCTCAGCATGTGATTTTATTTGTAGTTAGAGCTTTTAAAGAGTTTAAAACAAGCCCAGCATAGGGGCTGGAGTTATAGCTCAGTGGTAGAGTGCTTGCCTGGCATGCATGAGTCCTTGGGTTCAATTCCTAATGTTTGTCCCAACCTCACCACCAAATAATGAGGCCAGTAGGGTGAAACCTAGTCCAATATGACTATTGTCCTTTTAAGAAAATTTGCCAGGCACGGTGGTATACCATATGCCTATAATCCCAGCTAGTTAGGAAGTGGAGGCAGGAGGATCACAAGTTCAAGGCCAGCTTCAGCAACTTAGACTCAAACAGTAAACAAACAAAAAGTAAATAAAAAGGGATGGGAATGTAGTTTAGTGGTAGAGTTGCCCTAGGGGTTCAATCCCTAGTACTACAAAAAAGGGGGAGGAGGAAGAATTTGGACACACGGAGAAATAGCAGGAATATTTATACACAGGGAAAACACAACAAGAAAGCACTTGTATGAAAGCCAAGGAGAGGGATCTTATGAAACCAACCCCACTGATGTCTTGATCTTGGATTGGACGTCCAGCCTCCAGAACTACGAGAAAACAAATTTCCATCAGGTAAACCACCAGCCTGTTATTTTGTTATGGCAGCACTAGCAAACTAATACAGTCTCCTAGCTGCAAAAGTCTGTGAAAAGGAGATAGAGGAAAGGAAAAGGGGTGCCATAATTATCTCAGGCTGAGCTCTCTACCCTCATACAAAACCAGCACTCTTGGCAAAGGGTATGGGGGAGTGATCTTGGGCAGGTGACAACTCCCAAGTTGGAAAAGCTGATACATTCCTACCCTGCTACTTAGTGGGGACCATGGGTGAAAGACAAAACTTCAGTTTAGAAGAAGGGTATGATGACTGACAGTTATTCTCCTTACCACCTGCCAAATCTGAAATTCAAAATCTGAAGGGTTCTCCTAAGAAAGGACTTTGGAAACACACAGAACATATACAGAGTATATATTTCTAAAATGCAGGTAACTTAAAATATATTTTTGATGTTCCATTCCAACTTTCAACTATTCAACAGCTTATTTCCTGAAAGACAAATTTGAACCTCCTTTTGATACATTTCCAAAACCCGAGGAACCCACAGTACATTAATGAGCTGTAAACACGCATGCATACATCCCTCTATGATGAAAGATTTGCCATTTCCCTATTAAATTATTTACTTCCAGAGGGCAAAAATCATATATAACCATTTCCGCGATCCCATAGGCTATTGCACATAGCAGCAATTGGAGTGCTTATTGAGTAACTGGGAAATACTGCCTCTAGGAGTTCATCCTATGATCCCCTCATTTCACAATGTCTAGTCAAACACTAGCAACTACCTTGTTCTTTCTGGAAGATAGGTGTCAGCTTTTTTCTTAGGTGCTGGGGACTGAACCCACAGCCTTGCACATGCCGGGCAAGCACTCTATCACTGAGCCACATCTCCAGGCCTTAGCATCATTAAATTCAGTTAAGAATCAAATTATTTTCTATTCTAAAGAGCTTTATATATTAGGAAAGCTGTCATGAAATAATATTTTCCTTATATTGGGACATCTTACTTTTAGAAATACCAAGGACAGTATTAGTTAATGAACACTTTGAGAACAACTGATGAGGCAGGTAGAAAGTAAAGTTTGACCTCTAATGTAAAATTTATTCTTCCTTCAAAATTTTAGTTGGATTAAAGATTTAAATGTAAGAAAATATGAATGATTAGAGGAAAACTTGGCTTATAGGAGGGTTTTTAAAAGGCTGTGCAAAGGCAAAAGTGAATTGATAAGTTTGCTATTAAAATAATTTTTCAAATATCATATGGAAAGAATCATAAAACCAAGACAACTGATAAAGTTGGGAACTACTACAACAACTACCTATGATACAAAAGAGTTATTTCCCTTTATATAGAAAGAGGTCTTCAACTCAGTCAAATGCAGATGAAATAACAGAAAAATGGCCAAATTTACCTGAACAAGAAAAAAGTTACTAGATGAGAATAGGGGTAGAAGTTCACTTTTAAGAAAATATTAACTTAAAATAATAAAATTGAGCTAGGAGGGGTGGCACAGACCTCTAATCCCAGATACTCAGGAGACTGAGGCAGCAGAAACACAAGTTTGAGACCAGCATGGGCACCGTCACTGAGACCTTATCCCAAACTCTAAAATTAAAGGACTGGGGATGTAGCTCAGTGGTAGACAGCTGCAGGGTTCAATCTCCAGCACCACAAAAAGTAAAGTAAAAACATTTTTTAAGATTGGCAAGCTTAAAAGTTTGTGTGTGTATTTGTGATGGTACGTGCAACCAGCTATTCTCAGGCGGGACTACTAGAATTTAAACTGGCATAAACTTTTAAAAGGACAATTGACATCTCTCAAAATTTTAATCTTCCAGACACCTTAATTAAAACAAAATAAAACAAAACAAAAACGAAAACAAAACCTCTAAGTGGAAGATATTCCAGAATACAGGATATGTGTATAGATTTAGGACACTTATTCTGAGCACTGTTCATAATAAAGCAAAATTAACATAAATATTCATTAACAGGGAGTTGGGTAAATACATCAGTACATTCATAAATAGAACTATGGAGCAGTTTTTAACATGAGTAAATCTAGATTTATTAAAATGGCAAACATCCAAAATGTGCTACATGAAAAATAGCAAGTCGTAGAAAAAGATGTCCAATATGCTCCCGTCCCTGTGTGCGCGGGGGTCCGGGGGTGGGGGGAGAGATGTATTGCATGCTTGTATGCGCACAGGACATTTCTGGAAAGATACACAAAATGCTGCTAACTGTGGTTCCATCTGGAAACGATTCTGTTTGAAATTTTTACTGTGTGTATTTCTTCAGTAATAAAAAAAATAGTTAAAATATAAAAAGCCCCATGCTGCTTCCTCGGAAATTCCTCAAATGAGGAAAATTAAGCTAAAAACATTAGAACTTATCACTTCCTCTTAAGAATCAGCTTTTGGAGAGAAAGGGAAATAAATGCCCCCCCCCCCCCAATCGGCATTTGGAGAGAAGATAAATACCAGGGAGGAGTCTCTGGGAGGAATCTCTGAGAGCTCCATCAGGGGCAGAAATATTCTGGAACTGGCCCCGTTTGGGCAAGCAAGGCCGGACTCCCGCCTCGCCAGCCGGAGCCGCGCGCGCATCCCGGGGACAGAACGGCGGACCCCGCGCCCTCTCTCTTGCTGACCTCGGGCGTGGCGGCAGCTCGGGAGGGGAGCGGAGTGGAGCGGCGGGGGGAAGCCCCTGAGCGCCACATCAAACGCGGTGGAAGCATCGCTGACCTCTGGGTCACGGCCCGCGAGCTCGCCGGGAGCCCACCCGGGGCGCCCGCGCTGGAAGCCAATTCCCAGTGATTTAGGAAATCGCCCCAGCCCGGGGCCGGGGCGGGCAGGAAAGGAGCGATTAAGGGCGAGGAGGAGAAGTGAGGCTTCCTCTGGAATGAGCACATTTGGAAGCCAGGCAGGAAGGGGGCAGGAAGCTGCTCTCATAAAACAATCTGACAATTACGTGTCAGTGGAGGAGAAGGGCTCTGGAAATTATGGGGCTGCTGCGCCTCACTCCCGGGCCCTCCCCTGGCGATTTCCTCAGGGCCGCAATAAGCTGCAAGAGGAAATTATATTTGGGGCCAGGTGTTTGTTCCTCCACGTTTGGGTTCAACTTGGGACCGCGAATTTTTCGCTCACATGCTAAGGGAAACAGTTCCCTGGTGCCTTTGTAAACCATGGGGGCTGCGCCCGTCGGTCCAGCTGGACTGGCGGTTGGCGGTGTTGCCACTGCAGCCTGGTTACCAAAGCTTACTCCAGCCAGGTGCTTCACCTGCACCAACTCACACAGCCCCGCAGGATTCCCAAGCCTAGCCAGGTTCACTGACTTGCCACTGATGTGTAGCTAGGGGTGGGCAGAGCAAGAATTTGAACCAAGGCATTCCGTCTCCAAAGCTTCACACTCCAAATCCACTTGAAAACATAGTTTATGGAGATTTTTCATAAGAGCAGCCAGACCCATTATTTTATTCATAAGACTGGAGGAAAGTAGACTGCTACCCAAACACAGCGGCTGCCTTCTTCTTGTCCTTCACAATTACAAGACCCACTCTTACTCCTGAAGGTAACCAGAGGGCATTTTATAGGTTTAAATTCCAAATATATTTGCAGGGATTGGAGGTGTAGCCCAGTGGTAGAGTACTTGTTTGTCATTGATGAGGCTCTGGTTTCAGTCTCCAGCCCCACAAAAAGAAAAAAAAGATATATATATTTGCTGTCTTCTTGTGGGATCTTGTAAGTCCATTTCAGGTCCATTTAAGGAAGTCCTGGCAGACCCTGGCCACCCCTTATCTCCCCACCCTAGTCAGAGAGGTTATCTATCTATTCAGGGACCTATAAGAAAATCTGAGGGTCTCTAGGGCCACCTGAGAGAAGTCCAGGAAAATGGTCAAATGGCCTGACTCCACCAATCACTAGCTACTGTGGTCTCAGGCAAGTAGTTTCCCTTTTCTGCATCTCCTCTGTAAGGTGGGTTTGTTGTTAAGGACTGAATGAATCAACCAGAGGATCTTTGACCCTGGAGGTTAGTGTTGCTTGCCTTGTTAGAGTATGCAAATCCTGCTTTGAGAATCTTTTTCATTAATAAGCACCCCAAGACACTGAGAAAGCTAAGCTTCCCTCCTAGCTCAATTTGGTGAAGCCCCAAATCACATTAATTTTCATGCAATGAACTATACCTGCTAAAAATGATGATCTCCCTAGTTATTACTTACTTGTGAATTCGAAAAGGGAGCTCTGCAGTGGACAAGAATGAGGTCTTTGGAACTAAACTTTCAAGTTCAGATCCCACCTTAAACTGGGGAAAATTACTTAATATCTCTGAGCCTTAATTTTCTCATCTGTAAAAATGGGAATAACAAAGATAGTTTTTAATCTCATTAGGAAAATGTGAGCATCAGATAAAACAATGTAAAATTATTATGTGCCTGGCCTCAAGTAAAGACTGACAGCTGCTTTATTGTTATTATTGCATTGAAAATGAACAAGCAAAGTGCACACAATCCTCGTCTTATGAGATAAAAATGAACAAATGTCCATGTTGGTCAGTATGTAGATAGAGTTAACTAAAGCAGCATTTATATGCCTGTTAGAGGAAATGTTTCCATAAAAGTGGACTGCTGAGTAGACTTGAGAAGGTGCCATTAAGATGCCTGCATGTTCTCAACATCAATGAGAAACAATTGTCTGATGAAGAAAAAAAAAAAAATAGAAGGTGGTGGTAGGAGGTAGGAGAACCCTAAAAGCTTAAATTGTTCAGTTTTTATGTTAATTTATTCAATAGAAGAGCCTTCTGGAGCATCTCTTTCCAGAGAATTCTCAGGGGAGAGACCTACCTTAGCCTTTGGGCAACTCCTTTCCCAGAGTCTAGAAAAGACAGCTAGGCAAAAAGCACCACCTCCCTGCTCTAGGATCTCCGCCATGTGCAAAGAATCCCTCCAGCATCTGTGTTGCTTGATAACTTTAAAATACCATTTCATCTACATTTAGTTATTCACTCTTCATATTCCCTATCTATATTGACTACAAGCTTTTTTTTAATTTTTTTTAGTTACAACGATGCCCTTATGTCTTGCACATAGTAAATACTCAAATAAGTTCCTGCTCCCTAACAAATCTTACTTATAACTTCCAATGTTACTTCTTTGGATTTGAAAATGGTCCAGGGTGGCATTCAAATAAAAACTAGAAGGGACCAGGAGGGGGCAGTGATGGGGCAGAGCTTGCCAGAGAAAAGGAAGTGCTGGTTATTATCCTGGATGACTTCAGGACAGATAGAAAACATTTGGATTTAGCCCAGGAGAGGGTGCTACCTACTTCCAAGACAGCCAAGACAGGAAAACCCAGCAAGGCCTGTCACCTGAAAAGAGGCTGGAGCTCAGAATCCCAAGCAGCCCTTTCACCAGTATGAAGGAAATGCTCCAACTTGCTTGGTCCTTCTTTGATACAAAGAATTCTTCAGATTTAGATGGACAGCAGGCAGGCGTCTAGAGAATATAAGAACATCAGAAGAAGCCGGGCGCAGTGGCACACGCCTGTAATCCCAGCACTTGGGAGGCTGAGTCAGGAGGATCGCGAGTTCAAAGCCAGCCTCAGCAACTTAGCGAGGCCCTAAGCAACTCAGTGAGACCCCGTCTCTAAATAAAATACAAAATAGGGCTGGGGATGTGACTCAGTGGCTGAGTGTCCCTGAGTTCAATCCCCAGTACCAAAAAACAAAAA